>JANJEY010000234.1:10959862-10983828 GCA_024703695.1 Erythroxylum cataractarum | reverse complement strand
TAAATTGAGAAAGTTTGTATTAAAAGAAGTGGGAGGTCAGTTAAGAGAGCATGTTTCGGGTATGAACTCCTTTAGTTTTTTGTTGATATCTTGAGTTATAGAACTCGGATTGAAGAAATTATTTTCTTAATTTAAACAAGAGTCAGAAGAGTATGATGTACAAGGGAGATCAATATGCAATTATGGTTAAAATGAAATAAATCCTACAAGGCAAAATGATTAAGTTTCATATTTTCACGGCAAGAATAGTCGGAGTCCGGCCTCCGGGTCGGGTTCTGACAATATGTGAAAGATAGTAAGTAAAAAGACGAAGAATGTCGAAAAACATGTTCTCGGTGTGGGTTTTTGGACAAGTTCACTGTAGCAAACTTTTGGGTTTCACCGCGGCGAACTCAACTTTCCAACACAGAACATGTTTTAGTATTTTAGGCATAACTTTTTGTATATTTATCCAAATAAGATTATTTTTGATTTGGTGTAAAGTAGAGACAATAGGGATACAAATTGCGTGAAGTAATCGAATCTAAATTCAGTCTCTAAGAATTTCAATTTTTGAAGGAAAGTTGAACATAGAATGCTGTTTTAGTATAAGAACAACCCAAAAATGATTGGCGCATAACTTTTATAATACTAAACCAAATAGAATGATTTTAGTATCATTAGAAAATTAAGACAATGAGGAACATTTTTCTAGAAGAAAGTGTTATCAAATTTTGTCATTTACCTGATCTGAATGATCATGTAAAATTGACCCGAATGTTGGAACTTTTGGAAGAGTTTGAGTATTTAGAATTTATCTGAGTAAATATGCAATATAGGGTTCTCAAATTAGAATTCCTATTGAATTGGGATTTTGTTATTGTTAAAGTAAATAAAAAAGGGAATCAAGGAATGCAAGAGGATCGAGAGGAGAGGCATCTTTGTGCAAGGTTTAAGGAAGGAATTCAAGGTGGGTTACATATTTATAATTAAGTAATGAGCCATGATATGTTTTCAAAGGAAAAAGAATTAAATGTTTTCAATTGCTTTATAATTGTTGCATTATTTCTTTTGAATGACTTGAGAAATTGTTATATGTTGGTATATAAATTTGGTTGATGGAAATGCATGTGACATATTTCATGTTCATAGACAATTGTGTTTATGAAATATGCCTTTGTGGCAAAATGTTAAGAGAATCATGTTTTTGCCTTTATGGACAATATGTTTTGCAAGTCTTGACATATATGTTATATGACTTTGTGGTGGTTCCCTAAGTTAAGTCAGGTGCACTTTGACAAAAGGCTTCTCCCGCCTGCCCGTTAATGACATGGAGCTCCTTCGTGGACTCCCATAAGTTCATGGTTACGCAATGTTAGACCTCATTTATGGATCCCAACACTGATTTCGTGAGAACGTGAGCCTAATACCTTATAGTTTCCAGAGCCCAACAATCCAGAGTCATAAAGCAATGTTAGACCTCATTTATGGATCCCAACATTGATTTCGTGAGAACGTGAGCCTAATACCTTATAGTTTCCAGAGCCCAACAATCCAGAGTCATAAAGCATGAGCGGGTTTCCTTGTAGGGTTATTTCAATGAATCCTCATTAGCCATCATCCCATAAGGATGATGTGCCTACACCAGTTAAACACCAAATCACAATTTTAATTCTTCAAAATAATTGTAATTCTATGCCTCTAGTTTATTTTGAAATAAGAACCACTTCATTCGGAGCTCTATAGCTCAAGATATGCCTACAAATCTAAGTATGTTCATAACCCGGTTATTCTCTTCCAACCAATCCCTCATTTTCTTTCCATCAATATTTTTCAAATCTACATCAAAAGTTACCAATTTTAAGGAGAGGTAGAAAAATGTATTAGCAATCTATTCCTTCAAGAATCACTTTATTTGAAGGTCGAGTGATGAAGTTATGACCAAGAGAATCAAGTATGTTTATGTCCTTAATCATATTGCACCTCTATTGGGAGAATTGGCATAACTTTCTATACAAACCTCGGATTGGGGTTTTTAATAGATGGTTTGAAAGAGAACTTCTATATCTACAACTTTCTTGAAGACTCCAAAATGAAATTAGACCATCTATAGGATCAAAAATGTGACTAGATGATAGGATCAGATGAACAATGCACCAGACAATATGACGTCACCAGACGATACGTCCTCACCAGACGAAGCATTCTCACCAAACGAAATGTCCTCACTAGACGATATGTCATCACCAGACGATACGTCTTCACTAGATGATACGTCCTCACCAGAGGACACGTCATCACCAGACGATACGTCCTATACTCCTGAGCATGTCCACTTATAAGGATCATAACTTTTAACTCCGATATCCAAAAATTTCACACTTTATAACGTTGCAAAGCTAGAAAGACAAGATACAACTTCCATAAAGACAACTTGTCAAGTTCATCTTAGATCAATCTAGATTTTTGCCCTAAAATAAGAACATGAATTTTTTCTCTTATGGAAGACTTGAAATTTTTCACTATGCAAACTTGGAATGTTCTCAGCATAACCATTCAGCTACCAAAATGATTTCATTAAACTCTCAAATCTCAATTCATTTGTCTCATCACCTTCAACTACATTTGATTAGTTATATCTAATTTCAAATTACATCATCCATGCACCATTCACACTTCATTAACATCAAAAGAATAAAATTTTTACAACGCTTTAGTGGACATTTTGAGTCACCTTACATCATACTCCAAAAATACCAACTTTACAAGAACAATAATTTCTCAAAATGCGACTAAAGCCTTGTTTTACATAATCTAACTTCAAAAGAACAAAATATGCAAATTGGAGTGATGCCTTGACTCTCGACTCGAATACTCGATATCTTGTTCATCGACTGTAGATGGGGAGGATTGGGGGGTGAGCTTAAAGCTCGTGGGTAACAGTTTTATAATCGGCAACAAGAAAAAACCCTTGAAAACCCTCATGACCATAACAAATTTTCATGCTAATCCATACAACATAAATTTCTCAACTTGCATAATCAAACAATCATCAAACTTGTCAACACTTGTAAACACATAAGCACATCATAATGGTTTGGGTGGATCCAAAATAGAACGTACTACACAATTCCCATAAAAGTCTTTTGTAGCTGTGAACTTAGGAGAGTCCATGAAGGAGTTCCATACACTAGCGAGCAGACGGGAGAAGCCTTTGGTCAAAGTGCACTTGACATACTTAGGGGACTACAACAAACCCACATAATCATACATCTCATATCTTGGACCCAAATGGCACATTTTCGAAACATAACTTCATAAACTTGACATCCTTTCGAAATCATTTCCATTTTTGTTTCATAGTTCATACACAAACTTCATACACACACATATAGCACTTTCTCAAAGCATTTAAAGAACAATGAATGCACATTTTAAAAGTAGATGAAAACATTTATTTCTCTTTTCTTGAAAGAAATATTGATGGCTTATTATTCAATTATAAAAATTTAACCCATCTTGAATTCCTTGATTATAACTTGTTCAAATGTGCCTCTCCTATCGCTCCTCTTGTCTTTCCTGATTCCCTTTTCATAGGCAAAAATCCTAAGTTCAAAAGGGGTTGCAAAATTAGAGATCCATATAATACATTTACTAAAATTGATCCTAGAGTACCTAATCCCATGCATTTTCTAAACTTTATGAACCAAAACTCTTTCAAAAATTTGAAGCATTAAAAATGCTTTTACCTTAAATCTTCACCAAAAGAAGAGATGTTTGGTTCCAAAGAAAGCTCTTATCTTCCTATACCTTTTCCCCTTTCTTGCTTAACCCCAAAATCCCTCTTGAAGTCTAAGAAAAATTGAAACCTAGATGACCTCCCTTCTTTTCTCTTCTTTCTCTCTTTTTTCGTACTTTTCTCTCTCTTCTCTCTTTTCTCATTCACGTTTCTAGCTTCTTCCAAATGCAAGACAACAAATTTTTTTCTCCCCTTTTATACCCTTCCTTCAATGCCTTAAGACTCTACAACTTAAGTGATGTTCAAAAAATGCCCCTCATGCAATCTTACCACCCTAACACTTTAATTCAGTTAACCTATGTCATATAATCTCACCCACATTAACATGCTAATTAATTCCATCACAAATTAATCTAGCAAGACTCCAAAATTAATTTAATCATGTTTATTCATCAAGAAAAAAAATCAGGGGCCAACATGCAAGACCATTAAGTGGTATTGCGTTAATACGGTATGTTCATGATTACACAAGACCATTATGTGGAAATGTGTAGTATGTTCTATTTTGGATCCACCCAAACTATTCCTGATGTGCTTATGTGTTTGTGAAGTGTTAACAAGTTTGATGCATACATGATTTATAATTGCTCGTGAATTTTTTGATAAATTGAGAATTTTGAGAAATAAGTGTTTGGTGATTTTTCATGCGAAATTACTATGGTTTCCAAAATGTATAATGGAAATGAGTTTTAAAAATGGTTTTTGCTTGTTTCTTGATTATAAAACTATTACCCACGAGCTTTAAGCTCACCTACATTCTTTCCCCCCACTCAGGTGATGAGCAAGAGATCGAGTAGGTCAAGAGTTACGGCATCACTCCAAATTGGCATACTTTTGTATTTTTAAGTTACATATTTTTTTTGGAAATTTAAGGTTTTAGTTACATTTCAAGTATATTTTTTTGTATTTTTAGATTACGAAGCAAATGATGTATTTGTGGCTTGAAATGATATTAATGAAATATTTGTTTGGATATGTCTATGATTTTTTTTTTGTTTTCGCAAAGTATCTGATTATGGAAATGAGATTAAGATTTTGAGAACTTATTTGTGGTTAGGTTCTATCCATTTTATTTTTGGGTCGAATTGATGAAGGTGGTTGGAGGTTTTTAAGTTGGCATTTAGTGAGATAGGAAATTTGGGTTCTGCAACAGGGGTTTTTGCCGCGACAAAGCCAAGAGTTCGCCCAGCGTAATTCTCTGAAGCAAATTATGCTTTTCACGTGGTGACTTCGCCGCGGCAAAGTTGTATTTATCGCCGCAACGAAATTGACCTAAAAGGTCTTTTAAGTTTTCTCGCACATGTTCACCACGACAAATCTTTCTTTTGCTTCCGAAATGATTTTTCTTTTAAATTTTCAAATTCCAAGTCTTCGTTCACACTCAAGCTTCATGATTCTATGTCCGATGTTGGGCTCTAAAAACGGGGTCCAACATGTTGGAACGTAGTCGGCACATGCCTAACCGCCTTCAGGAAATTACTGTAGCATCATCGGGCACATGCATGACGATGCAATCACCCTCTGACTAGGAGGGCAATTTTTGGCAATCCCACAGCCCTTTTTTAAGCTTTATGGAGTGTTTTTGACCCGTTTTCCAAGGCTAACCTCATGTACACTACTTTCACGCATTCATACATGTGAAAAAATCAAAAAACATACCAAAAACAACTGAAATCCTTAATGGATGAAAAATTAAAAAACCTTCATTTCTAACCACCCGATCACGTAACTGCTTTGATACCACATGTAAAACATAACATAAACCTTATTATGTGTCCCAGATCGTAATTTTAATGACACTCATGTTGATTTTGCAATTGACAGTTGAAATGTTCGGTTGGGATTATCGACGGATGGATTTCAACCTTTTGGTCAATCTGGTCAGCAATATTCTTCGTGGCCAATTATAATAACTCCTTATAATTTGCCTCCTTGGATGTATATGAAAGAGGCATATATGTTCTTGACAGTGATTGTCCCAGGGCCAACAAATTCGAAGCAAAAAATAGATGTGTTCTTACAGCCATCGATATCTGAATTGCAACAGCTTTGGGACTATGGTGTTCAAACTTATGATGTGTCTCAGAAATGGAATTTTGTGTTGAGAGCAGCTTTGATGTGGACTATTAGTGACTTCTCATCTTTTGCCATGTTATCTGGATGGACGATCGCTGGAATTTTGTATTATTGTTAAGGTTCATTTATTGTTGATAACAATACGTTAACCTTCATATATATATTGCCTTATTTTCTTCTCTATGTGTTGTGTAAAATATTACTTTCAAAGTATTAATTATACTTGTAGAGAATTGGGCAAAATTGATATGCAGGTAAACTAATGGGACCAAAGAGACAACTTGACATCATGCGACCGAGGTTTAGAACCATGTTCGGGGGAAGTTATTGTGAAGGTGATTCGTCACAATCTGCAGCTCCGACTAACTCACCTCCTCGACCCCTCGCGCCGACTTTTTCATATGAGGCATCACCTACTGCTCCTCATCCTACACCATCCCCTTATCCAACGCATATAGCATCCAACACCATCTTATCGGAGGCAGGAGACGTCCGCCAGCCTGGTGCTGACGGACCTGATGGAAGAAAGTTTGTAACTGTTGTCAATGACTAGTAAGTGAAATCAAAGCACTCCTAATTTGCTTATTATCAATTCTTACTTTTATCAATTTTTACATAGGATAACATAATTTGGTATGTTAGGTTGGTTCCGTCTGGATCAACTTCAAGAAATATGACTTCGTCGTTTAAGCAAAGAATTGAACCGGAGGGTTATGTGTGGAAGAATTAATCTTACACCACAAAACAATTTTACTTTCAGGAGTTTAAGGTACAGATAATAGTTATTTTCTTGTTACATTGCTTTATATTCACAATGTTCAACAAAATTTTAACATTTTGTTATTTCTTCCTTTTCATTTTAGAAAGATTTTACTGGGATTTTTGTTTCGACACCAGCATATATAAAGTGTGGGAAAAGAAAGCTCGAATATGATATCGCGACTTAATTAATGTGATACACAAGGTTGGTGCACGACCGCATTATATTTCAGAGGAAATTTGAACTCGTTGGACCGAGTATTGGACATCACCTGCGACAATGTCCATATCAGAGCGTAATTCGGCCAACAGACGTGGAGGCCCGGAGGGTGCGAGTCTTCCAGTGCATACAGGAAGATCAATTACCCACAATGAGCATGCACATAGACTAGTAAGTATCTACACTTCACACCTATTTTGCATATATTTTGCTTCGCTTTATTGAACATAGTGATTATGATATAAATGTCTGGTGCCATATATGACTATGTGAAGTTGTTTTCTTTGTTGAACAGGGGGCAAATATCATATATAAAGAGGAAACTCTATCGAATTTTTTAAAAATTCTAGTTCACATCTGACAATTTAGGTTATACATGTAGGAAAAGTCATTGGGCACCAAGCCTACACCTATTCAGCTATTTTTGCACACTCATACGAAAAAACATGATGGTGTCACCTTCATCAACACTCGATGTAGAGAGCTGAATGTAAGTGAAATTAATACATTTTTTTAATTTATTAATAATTATACCTTAATTACTAATGTAATGATTGCTTCGTAATAGGCCCAAATACAACAAAATATTCAGCGACAGTCTCAGGAGGAACAACCTGTGGACGAGAATCAGACATATCTTGATGTCGTGGATGGTAGGGATCATCGTGGAAGAATTTTCGGCCTAGGCTCATATGCAAACACCTGTTATTCACGCTCTTTCATGTCCAGTACAGCAGCATCTGCTCGACCATCGCAAAGTAAAGAAGTATCTGAGCTCTGGGCCACACTGGACACGTTGAGGGAGCAGCTAGTAAATCAACGTATGGAGCATATGGAGGAGATAGCTAAGATTAGAGAAGAGATGAGTCTGTAGATGAAGGAGAAGCTGAACCAGATATCAAAGATCAAAGAGTCGATGGAGCAAATGGAACAGGCAACTAAGATAAGAAAGGAGATGGAGAGGCTTGCTAAGATGAGAGTAGAGGTGGAGCATATGACTAAGATGAAAGAGCATATGGACCAGATGGCTCAGCTTAGGCAAGAGGCGAAACAGTTAAAGAGGGGGCCTAACAGTTCAGAGCATCAACGATCACCACGAAATTAGCTTATCTTTGTAATTTGTTTTCAATTAAAAAACATAAGATTTGTTCTTTGTTATGTTTTAATAATTAAATTAAAGTCTTTATACGTTATATTATTAATTAATTTTCCCATTCATCAAATTATATATACAAATTAATATATTATGAACAAATAATATAACGTAATACAAATAAAAAAAATTATATTTTTAATATAACATTGTTATAACAATAACATAACAATAAAATAAAAAAATATACTCATTCCTTACCAACGAAATATATTATGTCGAAAATGTTTACGAGATTTACCGACAGTCAACCAAACTATCGAAAAATTGGTTTAGGTCACCTACGGTTCACCGACGGACATTAATCAATTGCTAAATTTCACTAATGGTATCTCACTTAACCTCTTCCGTCGTTAAATTGATGTCGACAATAAGTTACCATCGTTTTATTGATGAAATTTGACTGTCGATAATTTTAACTACGACACATTTATCGATCGATTTTTCGGCCACCAATCTCCGTTGGTATCTCAATTTACCAACAGAAATATACACACGGAAATTTCCTTCAATGAATTGATTATTTCTTGTTGTGAACATACATGCTAATTATCAATAAATTGAGCTAACAAATTATATATATGTATTACCAATGTAAAATATATCTCAAAAGACATAAATCAAATGACATAAAAATTGCCCGTAGGCTAAATTTTTAATTCAAACATATTTATGTTAAAATCTATGATAAAACCATCAAATGGTACATCAATTTCTAATACCTGTGGGTATATTAGAAAAATAATTTTATATTTCATCCTAATTAATTATTTAAATAGAATAAAAATTCCTATAAAATAAAATTTATTATACTAAAATAATTAATTACAATTAAAATTCTCTAAATTTATGTGATTAATTACACAAATAAATAATTAGGGTTGCTGTGGCTAAACTCTAATAATTAATCACTAAAAACTTTTTATCCGTGATATTATTCACAAGGCCTAAAAAATAGATATATTAGCCACGTAATAATATGTTACATGATAAACAATTATTCAAATATAATATCAATGTATAATATATATAGACATAAGCCATAAGTTATGATGGTTGAGGCTCATCGGTGTTGGTTCGAGCCCCTACCATAGCATCTTTTGTTTTTAATAGCATAGCTAAAAGCATAACTGATTGTTAACGAAACGCAAAACGTAGTTAAAATTATATAAAAAGATGCAATAAACACAAACAGATAAAACGATGCAGTCCAGCATCTAATTTTGATTTCAAAACACGTACAAAACGATGTAGTTTAATCTATATGAGTTTTCTTCAACCTCCAATTGGGTCAAACTGACCCAAGTCACGACCCATCGAATGCTCCACAAAATTAGACAAAAAATATCACAAAATGTATTTTTAAATGTAAAAACGCTTTTAAAATACTTAATAGAAGCTTTCTACCTTTAATCTAATGAAAAACATCCGAAAGCAACTCTAAATCGAAAGTTATCAAATCTGAAAATTTTTCCTGAACGTGGACATTCTCCAACAACTTCAACAAAGCAAAGGTTCACAAGGCTATGGTAGCAAATGTAAGCATATTCTAACATATATTCAACAATAATATACATTAAAATATCATATAATAATAAATGTGGAAGAAAAATGAAATACCTCCTACCATCGTTGTTGGTGTAGGAAGGGGTCTTACCATGCCATAAAAGCAGTTAGAATGACAAGAACCTAACATTTGGGAGGATAAGGCCATCAACTTGTTGGGATTAGGTCAAACATTGACGCTCCCAAAAACGTGTAATAAGTACCATAATTACCAATCTTAATCAGGTACATTTTTCTTGTTTTAAATCAAGTTTAACATACTAATTTTTGTTTGTGTATATATTGGGTACCAAATAATTAAATTCTTCTTATATTGTTTTTGGAATTTAAATTTAGTTTAATTATAAATTATTTAATTATATTCAGTCTTTAATTTATTTTATGATAATATAATACCAGTTGAATATTTTAAATTTTAAATTTTTTTATTAGTTTAACTTCTAATTCAATTTTTAAAACATTGTAATTGACTAATATCGATTATCAACAGGTTTGATCCGCAATTCTTATTGTCAAATCTAATCTGAAGTTTCACAATAAAGCAAGTTCAGTGAATACCCGCTTTAAATCATTCTCCTTATTTTTCTAAAATAAAATGAAAATAATATCTCATGAAATTATTACTACAAGACAAAGTAAACTAATAATCTAATATAAATTCTTTTGCCTTTTAAGACAACTGTCACAGTTTCAGTTTCACATGGTTTTTGTCAAATTTAGAATTTAACTCTCTTTCATTCCTTCCTTAACACTTTCTTCTTCATCTCTCTGTCACGTCTACTCTTTATTTATACACTTGTCTATATATAGACCACTTTTGTATAATTTATGATTGACTCGTTTTCTTACTTGGGTTGATTTTGTTTCAAGTCTTAAGTTCAAATCCAGAGGAAAGTTTTCAATTTTCTGGACTCCTCAGTTTTGATTTGATTGGGTAATACATCGATTTGTGATCCATTACTAAGAAGATGTCATACGCGTATCTCTTCAAGTATATCATAATCGGCGATACTGGTAATTATCTCCTCTCGATTTATCGGTTTACTAATTTGTTTTGTCGAATTTTTGCGATTTTGGTTTCTTTGGGGCTTAGGTTTTTGGTGAATTTGTGGTGTATAGGTGTTGGGAAATCGTGTCTGTTGCTACAATTCACGGACAAGAGGTTCCAACCGGTGCATGATTTGACGATTGGAGTGGAATTTGGGGCACGGATGATCACCATGGACAACAAACCTATTAAGCTCCAAATCTGGGACACGGTAATTATTGATTTAAATTATTTGTGTTTCTTTGCTTATTAACAATTAGGAACTATGAATGAGAGCTAATGTTTTAATTGTTGTTGTATATTTGTACACACACACACACATATATATGGATTTGTTTGTCAAAAGAAACTTATTTTCACATTGATTGCTATTCCAATTGAATGGAAAAAAGGTTGTTTTCCTTCATAATTGATAAGTATTTTGAGATAATTGGACTAAAACAAAAGCTAAACTGAATATAACTATACAGTGAAAAGCCCCAAATTGATTATACTTTTGCTGATGTTTTGGCTAATTGCGTTTATAGAGTTGGAACATGTGCAAAAGCTGTGGTGAATGTACATATATAGTGAAAGCTCCAAACTGATTATACCCATTGGATTGTGCTGATGTTTTGTCAAATTCAATCTTTCATAATGTATAACCTGCAGTTATAGAGTTCGAAGATGTGTGTCTTGCTTTTGCATAAGCAATGTGGATGTCACCATGGAGTTTCATAATTAAATATTTTCACAATTTGACAGGCTGGTCAAGAATCCTTCAGATCTATTACAAGATCTTACTACAGAGGTGCTGCTGGTGCGTTGCTTGTCTATGATATTACCAGGTATTTTTAGTTTTGTTTTGCTTATTTATAAATTTATTGGGTGCTCAAATAATAAACTCGTTTTCTATTTGTGCATGTTATGCCATATCAATTGGTGCGAACATAGGTGGCTGTTCATAAAATAGGATTATAGTTTGATAGTTTGGATAAACGTTGAAGCTTTCTTTATTTATTTTCTGATATTTCCTTAAAAACTAGTTTTAGCTGAATTACGCTGATCAGTTATCTATATGAGACGTTCTTAGCAGATTTTGGCGCATACTGTATCTCCTAGGTATTAATATACTAGTCAGAGGTCATCATTGCATTGTCAATACACAGAATAATGAACATCGGTTAGGCTCTGGCATGTATGATGTTGGTCAGGGCATTTGCAATCACTAAAATTTAAGCCTTTTTCAGTTTGAAATGACAGACTGCCCTTAGTAGTTAAGGAAATTTCTTGTAGACCTTTATGGTGGCATAGTTAGCATTGACACATGGTTGTGTCCTTCGCAGGAGAGAAACCTTTAATCACTTGGCTAGCTGGCTGGAGGATGCAAGGCAGCATGCTAATGCAAATATGACTATTGTGCTTATTGGTAATAAGTGTGATCTCGCTCATAGAAGAGCTGTGAGCACAGAGGAAGGAGAACAATTTGCAAAGGAACATGGTTTGATCTTCATGGAGGCTTCTGCAAAAACTGCTCAGAACGTCGAGGAGGTAAGGAAACATGATACATGTGGGGTTTCTGAGGGCTGTTGTCTATGAAAAGTTTCTCTTTTTGATCTGAAAAATAGTCTTTTAGATTTTCATAATTGCAATTTTCCATTTGCAGGCATTCATAAAAACTGCTGCAACAATATATAAGAAAATCCAGGATGGAGTTTTTGATGTATCAAATGAGGTTAGTTTGCTCTTTATAACATGTTCATTCTATTTCTTTTTCTCTAACTTTGTCGTTTATTTTTAAAAAATGAATTTTTAATAATTGTTTCTATTATTTTATGCAACTACATGAAAATATGTAAATATTGTTATTTTTAGCATATTTATCATCAATGAGCTTTAAAGGTAATTACAATTCTATGTTACTTTGTTGCCTTGTGATTCTCTCGACAAGAACCATTCTACTTTATTATTAGCCAGTTTAAGATGGATTCAGCCTTTAGTTAGAGATTAGAACCGCTATATTTCTTGCATAGCAAGAAAGTAATTGAGCTAGAGTTAAGGATGGTGTGGATGATAATGTGTTGTCTTATGCAGTCTTATGGAATAAAAGTTGGATATGGCGGAATTCCAGGCCCATCTGGAGGCAGAGACGGTTCTTCTTCTCAAGCTGGGGGCTGCTGCAGTTGATATTTAATGCTCATTTCTTGTGCTGGGAGCTTACCTCCATTTAATCTTTCATTTCTCTTGTATGTGGTTCTGAATACTGTTATTAAATTCGTATGTGTGAATTTAAGGTATACGTACAGCTGTTCTTGATTTCATGTTTACTAGCTGTAAATTCGTCAGTTTTCTTTTTTAACCTTGTTCTTCCCCTTTCTTACTTTTTAGACTTCAACGGGTTGTGTAATACTATTCTCCTGAACTATTATGAAATCAAACTGTGTATTTCCTTGAACTACAGTGGCTATTGTAGAGACATGTCATTGATAACATCAAAATGCATCTTCACCGTGCGTGCTCTTGAACATACTAGCAGTCATGTGCTCCTTCATAGTAAACAATGTGTCAGAATACCAGAGTGTGATGTGTGCTGGGTTGGGTAAATGAAGGTAGAAAGGGGAACAGACCGTGTGGGAAGTGGATCATCTCTATCAGGTGGTCTCTTCTCACTTTGTTTTATGTAATTTCATTCACATATTTACGTAAGTCTTACATAAATGTGTGGATAAGATTTAATAGAATATGGTAAAAACTGATTTATCGGAAGATCAGTTAAATCTAATAAAATTTTGTAAAGAATCTTAACAAGTAATAATACAATAAATTAAAAAGCTATGTAAGTAATAGCTATAGGCCAAGAACTTAAATATGCGTTTGTGGCGATTAAGTTTTGGAGTAGTAATGATAGATTAATTTATAAAGAAGATTAATCATAATTTAATTTAGATTTTCCTTTTCTATTTGAATATATTTATTTAAAGGTAAAATATATCAATCTTTTAATTGATCTTACTAATCTTATTAAGATATGTTTTAAAAATAGTAATTTTCTTAAATTTTGTCATTAACTCCGGCTTAATATCCATTTATTCATGAATGACTTATTTTGCAATAATCCTATTATGTCACATAATTGAGTTTGCTCTAAAGTATGTCGTTCATCACTTATGTAACACTTCGGTGCATCCGGAAATTGTTACTTAATTCAGAATTAGTGATACATCATAATAGAATGGTTGACTTTGGATTTTTCACAAAACATAAAAACTTCCAACAAATATTTTTTAAATACAAGAAGTTTTGATAAATTTGATGAAATTACATGAAAGTTTTATGTTGTTGTTTTATAGTGTTTATCGAGAAAAAGTAAAGATGACAATAGTTCCGGCCGGGCCGGGTCATGAGATGATTGGTCTGTGGCTCGGCCAATGGCCCAACTCGTAGCCCTACCCTCAGCCCATGGTCGAACTAAGAAATCTTGTCCTGTGGCTCGTTGACTTCGAGCTTCATTGAGTTAGGCCAACCTAAGCTCAAACTGGATTGCCATCCTTGAGGAAAAGTTAAAGAAGATCACAACTTACAAAGAAAGAAAGAAGAAAAAAAAAAAGACATGGTGTTAGAACAGTAGTATGCAACTATAAAGAGTTAGAGTTTACCTCCCCTATTTGTAAAATTTATACAACTAACCAACTTAAATATATTTTATTTTAGATTAATTGTATTGAGGCCTCATGTTATTTATACCTTTTTTTTTCATTTTAGTTCTTGATTTTAAAAAATTATCATTCACTCTCTAAAGTTACGATTTTGCATCACTCATATCCTTTGACATCATTCTTAATTAAAAAACCTAACTGAAAGTGACAAAATGACGTTTTGATACTTGTATTAAATGGTACAACCAAAACATAAATTATGCCATGTAACAACATACATTGTATCATGTAATATCTATATCAATAATACGACATGATTTTATTATTTTCTGTTAATTTTTTAACAAAAAATGACTTCATTAGTACGAGTAATAAATAAACATAACTTCAAGGGCATGTGTGATTTTTGAAGTAGATTGATCCTCTTAAGCATTCAAAAGGTACCCAAATAATTTTTAAGATATTGAGATAGAACATGTCATATGAAGAACAAGTCAAAAAACATAAGAGAATGGTATATGACCTCATTGAGTTAGTCAGCATAAGCTTACTTGTGAATTAAATGTTAACAAAGTTGATACATGATGAGATGAAGAATGGTTCTAAAATAAAGAAGATGTAGATTTTAAAGAGGAAGTTGAAGTAATTTTCGCAGTGGATTGTATGTTGTCCACTAGAATAGAATTAAGTATTTTATATATATGATCTAGTAGACTAAAGGACCACATTATCTTAGATTCTACTTTTGTTTGTATCTTCTATGTTAGTAAATTATACATATTCTAATTTGGTGATGTCCATATTATCATTTTTATTGTTTAACTTGCTAGTTATTTTGTCTGGCAACCAATAAAAGAAGAAAGATAATGTTTATGGATTTAAATATTTGTAGACTTCAATTACCTGACCTAATTGTTTGTTTAACAACCAATATTTAATCTCAAATTTTGTTTCCAAATTTACTTATATAGTTGTTTATCTAACAAGTAAAAAATATTTATCCCACATTTTTAGTACAAAAGAATGATGAAGATATCAGTTTTTAGTATAATTTTCACTTTAACACATCTTCTATAAAATCAACAAAAGAAAATGAAAAAAAAAAGAATGATCTAACTTTCAATTAAAATGATACACTAATAGACATAAATAAGTCAAATATATTGGCAAGCATGAGGGATAAACATTGTTCTTCTAACATCAAAATATTGATATACCGATTAGCTAACAATCCAAAATAAATGACTCTAGTAGTTAGTTAACAATCCAAAAAGGCATAACCCTATTAACATTCTAATGCCTAACAATATCAAAGACTACATCAATATTAACATTAAAAGTATTAAAATTAAGTCCACATTGATATCAAGATGGCTTACTAACTCCAGATTGTTGAGTGTTTATATTGTTTTGCTTTCTTCTTCACATGCTTTTCTTCTCATCTCCTACAATTATAAAAGGGTGACGATCTTCCTTCTACTTGTTAAAGTTACCTTACTATCAATAATTGACTCTACTTTAAGTCCTTGATGTCTATATACAACTCTTATTGGTACTCTATAAGGAAAATCATATTAGATGGCACAACCTCGATAATCTTTTTTGTCACTTTTTAAAGAAGCCATTGCCATTTCTTTCTTTACTTCAACACTAGTAACTCTAGTTGGTTCTTTCTATTAACATTAAGGAGGAGGAACTATATATAAGTAAGAAACCCAAAAAGATCTATATGTGATGTAGTATAGTGACGACTTACACTCTAAATAGGAAACCTAATCTCTTCATCAACATAAGCTCCATGCCCTTAATAGTACCTTAATATTTGTTTCCTTCTTTATTCCAAAGCTTTACCAAAAGTATAATCTTGGAATCTTTCCTTTAAAGAACATTCAATTATGTTGTTACATTGTATTTTACATAACTGGCACATTATGATCATACTCTTCCTTGATGTTATTCAAGATAAAGGTGTTGTTTCTCCATCCTTGTATACTTTGCATTATTTTTTTATGAGTCATTGAGAACTTTAGCTGTTTCAACTAATGTATTAAGTAATCTCCTAGTTTATGTCCCCAAAAAAGATACATTTATTATGACATGACAATATGAAATGTTTGATAGATCTCAAAATCTTATAGAAGTAGCCTTTGTTATTTTAAAGTACCTTATGACTTTGTTCCTTTTTGTCAATTTCAAAGTCACCTACTTTATTCCAAGCTACTTCAAAAATAAAAAATAATAATAAACTATATTTTTAGTTCACATTCAAAATTTTCCGAATGTTATATCTTATCCTAAACAAACTATTCGTATTCTTTTAAATTCTTATTTACATATAAACTCTAATATCTTTTAATACTGAAATATGTGATTTACATTTAGCCTGTACAATTTTTCTGTTGAATATGTTTTAGCCTGTATATTTTTTCTGTTGAATATGTCACTCAAATTATTATAACATAAGATTTTATCTCAATCTTTATGATGAAATTCGTACTATATTTCTCCAATAGGTTTTATAGCTACAATTTTTTAAAGGAGAATTTACAGCTGCAAATTCATATCATTTCTTCTCAATTTTGCAAAAACTATGTCTCACACAGTACCTATATTATATATTAAGAAGAATATCACTCATAACTTTTATTAAACCATGTCATGAATGACGAATATTATAGATTTGTTTAGTAGCAAATATATGTAAAAGGATATATATGTGTGTGTGTGTGTGTGTGTGTATAAGACACAAATAAATTCTTACACATACCTCGTGTTTATTTATCATTAACACCAAGTCTTCACCCTTTTCAAGTTCTATATTAACTCTAAGTAGCTTTTTGAACTATGACCATATCTTAGTTGTTCATGTATGTACCATTGCTCGTACAAATGGGAGCATCTAACTCTTTCCATCTCTACCCACAACTATCACTACTTTACCTTTAACTCCACCTTTAAGGAATGTACCAGCCAAGCTCATCATTTTCCTAAAACAATTTAACATCTCTTTGCTTATGACATGCAAATGCAATGTATAACCTATCAAACATAGGTTGACCTTAACTAAAAGCTTAAGACTCAGATGAAATTACAAATATTGTTCCAAGGTTAGAAGTTATTATTTCTTCTTTATAGTTTCTTAAAGATGTATATTCCTCTTTCATGTCACCTTTTCATTTCCCAATCAACTTTTCTTTGACTTTAAAGAGTTCTGATAAAGGAATATCAGTGATCAACTAATTTTTAGCTATTATTCGCATATCTACCAATGAGGTAAAAGCAACATATTTTAAACCTTTGAACAAAGTATTTGTTAGAAAAATATTTGAAACTCTTATATTCTTAAATACTTTAGACCAATGATAGCCATAAATATAATGGAAAACTTGAAAGATACGTGTATTATTATTCAATTTTCTAGTTATCTTTCAAGAAAAAACAAGATTAGTAGACTTTTCCCTTAACATAATTTTGTAATTTTTCAAAACTTCACATTATATCTTTGTCTTACTAAATACTTATTCAAAACCTCTACGAATTTGCTCTTTCAAATCTTATCTATAATGTACATTATGGACATGAGCATCAAAGATCACAATAATGATCCATCACTAAATTCAGTCATATCTAGATAGATGACTTGCTACCTTATCTGAATTCAACAAATCAAGCTCTTCACCTTCCTTAATATTAGGAATTGAAGGCCTTTGGGGTTTATTGTCTTGATTTTGAAATTTAGCTCTTCAATTATTGCTTTTGATGCCTCAAATCCAATTTGGATTCATAAATTTATGATTATGAGTCTTTCAACTCCTCATCCTTACAAATACTCCACTCCTTACTAACTTCTTCTTATAATCTTCACCTCTTGCTTCTAACTCCTTAGATTGATCATAAGCATCACTTTTATGATCACCTTTATCTTCAAAAAATGCACCCACCACATCTATTGTTTCTTTTTTAAGAATTTTCACCCTCAAAGATTTAACTAGTCAATGTTATAAGCTAGTTGTTTATCATTTATAACAACACGTACTACACTTAAAAATAACACAGTGTCCTCTTCATCTTCAACTTCTTCAGTAAAGACACCTTTACCTTACATAAATAAGAAATGTAAACCTTCATTTATTTAAGACCCTTCACTCTAGTCTTGCAAACTATTTGATTAACTTAATATTTTTAGGGAACTTTATCATTTTTTGAAACCCTTGGAATATACTTAAAGTCTATTTCGGGTATTTTAAAAGGTATATACTTTATGTCACACATTTTTGTATGTCATTTATATTGTTTCTCATAACAATAAAAAAAATTTGCATCTTTAATTCCAAGTTGATCTAATATGCGAATAACATATTCGACGTATGAATTCTTTGAATGAGCCATCATGGTGTGTATTTAGTACCTTATTCGAATCTATTACGAAATTTTCATAAGAAAACATAAAATTTTGATATGCTTGTCAGGAAACCATATATGAAACAAAGACAACATGAATCTATTATACAACAGGATTTGAAAAGATAATTACTTTATACACTCTCAACGAACCAGCATAGCATTCTCAAACATGACAATATAAAAATTAAAACCGCATTTAATTATAGGTCTATGAAATATGATCGTTCATGCCCAATAAAACTACTATTACTTAGGTAAAACAAACATCAAAGTGATCAGTCTTTAAGAAAACGAGCATGCATGCCTAAAAAAGTGGTGAATTTTCAAAATTGAGACTACCCACCTACCTAATCAACATCAATTAATTTTATTTGGTGCTATCAATATTTAATTTTATTTAAACTTTTTCATATATTTTTATTTTATTTTTATATTTCCGTGCAATTTCATCCCATCAAGATCAATTTAAATACACTCATATTCGAATGCATTTGATTAATTTTAGTTTGTTTCTGACTTTATTTTATCATATCTAATTTATGTTATATTTCATTATATCAAGTTTAAATTTATTTATACCATATTCAAATTTATTCATTTAGTTTTTCACTAGACTTAATTAAATTTAAACTATGAATAATTATTCATAAAAGAGTCTAATAAGTCTCTAATAATGGCTAATTTATTTTAATATAATTTTTATACATACATTTTTTAAATAATTTTGATCCGTTAATGTTTAAGGGGGAAAATGAGTAAATTTGAAAAAAGAAAGAAGACATGACAAGCACATTTAGGCAATTTAAATATTTGAGATATTTTCTAAGACTCTTTTACTTGGAGGGAAAGAAATGAAAAATTTTAGGGTTTAATTTTAAAAATAATAAAACTAAAAAATGTCAACTTTTAGATCGAAGGAAAACAAGTGATTCTCTCTTCAATTTTGGAAGTCACCATTTCCGTCTTTCTTAACCTTCAACTTCCTCTTATCTTCTCACCATTAGGCTTCTTCCCTCTTCGTCATAAGTAATCAAATGAAATACGACAGCTCAATATACTAATATCATATAACCCAGACAGAAATCTAACATCCTCTTTTTTGGAAAATAAATTTCTAACATTCTTCTTTAAAACAAATGTTGAGCATACTAATTTCTAATATATTTTTCTTGAACTCACCATTTTGTTGTTAGCAAGGGGCATCTGAAAACACCTAAACCTAGCATTATTTTGTTCCATATAAACCATCCTCTTTTCTTCTTCATCTTCTCTTAAGAAATGTTGGTGAAGTTGATATGTAAAAATCTACCTCCTTTCTGTTGTACCCATTATCAACCACCTTCAGTTCATCCTTGCCTTAAGTCTCTCACCTTTTTTTGTAATTGAAGCCTCTTCTCTAGCCTTTTTGTGAATGTTTCCTACCTACTTTCATAATCCAGACTCTTTTTCTTTTGCCATTACATGTCAACCTTTTATTTTCTCTCCTTTGTTTGATTATCTCACTTCTGTGATGACATCTACTTTTAGTAGAGTAAGTTTTCCACATAGTGAATCGAGCCTTAAGACAACTTGAAATGAAGTAAATTGAACAAATGACACCATTAATTTTAATTTTATTTGGAATAATTGAAGTGCATAAAATATTCATGTATTTTTCTTAGTACTTTGTTTTCCATCTAAATGACCTTGTCTTATTTTTATGTCTTGTTCTAGTATAGTTGTTTAAGGAATGATTTAGCTAATAAATGGAGAATTTTACAAGTTAAAACATGAAATAAAACAATTTAAACTAAAAATGGTATGAAACACAGCCTTTCTCTTTGAAAATTAGGAGATGAAGACAAGGTTTGATACGTAGATTGAAAGGAGGTTATGTAGTAGAGAGAAAAGTTCTTGAAAAGATATACAACTTAAGATATAAGCATGTTAGACATTATGTCTATGTCCATAAAAAGTTACAATAAGATACACAACTGAGGAGATGGACATATTAAAGTTTATATTCCTTTCTAGAAAAGAAGCAAAAAGATATACGATTGTGTCCTCTATCCCATAGAAAAAAGGGTCTTTCACTTTCATTTAGTACATTCTCTAGTTTCCATTAGTGTTAGGAGTTGCCTATTGAAAGAGAGCATAAAAACACACCTAAGAGTCGTTTTTTAATAGAGAGAGATTTAAAAAATCATTTCGAAGAAATTTTCATCATAAGATCGAGATACTTTGATTCCAATTTTCTAATAAAAGTTTCTATTTTAAAGATTTATATGTATTAATCTTCATACTGATAATATACAAAACTTAGATCTTAATTACATCTGCATATAGATTTATTCAAAAGAACATATGTGTAGATTGACTTATGCAATATATATTAAGGATTAAATAGGGACCTAGATATAGACCTACACGACCCTTCTAGAATTAGGATCACTGTTTGTGAGGTTTCAAATAACTTGGTACATTTTAAGAGCAGTTAATCAAATAGATATATCAATTAATTAATTTAAGGACATGTGATTGCAAATCGATAGATGATATATTATTACACTAGGAAACCTTTCCAACTAATTAAAGATAGAACTCTTATTATTGAATTGGGGATTCAATAATGATGTTCTTGTTAGGTTAATAATGAAATGAAGAGCATTCTTGAACTCTTAATCATACTCTGAGTTTAAGTGACAACATATTCAATAAACTGAAAACCCTCGTAGGGAATGGTAGGAGTATGTGATTTGTTTTGATACTTGACATCTACAAAATCTTTATAAAATTCTAAGTTTTGAAGCACTGATGTCTAATCTGCCTTAATCTAATAAAGTAATTGTTATAACTTATAATAATACCTAGAACTAACCCACCGATAACTCCAAAGGGTGGTTCATATGTTATCAAGGATAAAGTCCTAAGATATGACACCAATCCAGACGAGGAGGATGTAGTTATCTGGTTAAAACTTAAGATACAATTCTATACTTTCATAAATAAATCATGTGTAAATCTAGTCACTGTCAATCTTTAAATTGATCCTTAAAAAACTTTATTATGTTTTCTTTCATATTTGAATGGAAATCAAACAAAAGGTTTAAGAACAAAGAAACTTTCAACTTTGGTTCCACCTTTTTGTCCATCTTATATCCTCTGCAACTAAGAAAATGAATCATATACTTACATGTTCTTAAAATGCCACTAATCCTAGTATATTTAAAACAAATTTCAAATTCTTTGGAATTTGACCTATGATGCAATTAAATGGAAGGACATTATTGATTGGACTAGTAAGGTTCAATTCTACAATAAGGGAGATTATATGCTTTTTAAGTTAACATTCACCTGAATAATCTATGCCATTTAAAGAGAAACAAATTACATGATTTAAAAAAAATGACCAAAAGAACATAGAAGCATTAACTTATATTGTTTCTAATTGGATCAAGAAAATATGTGTGTCTAAAGAGACTAATGCCTAGATAAGCAC
Source organism: Erythroxylum cataractarum (assembly GCA_024703695.1). Taxonomy (NCBI): domain Eukaryota; kingdom Viridiplantae; phylum Streptophyta; class Magnoliopsida; order Malpighiales; family Erythroxylaceae; genus Erythroxylum; species Erythroxylum cataractarum. The sequence goes on along the minus strand of JANJEY010000234.1, from coordinate 10,961,711 downwards.
AAATTTACCTATTAATTAGTATCTTATGTAACAGCTAGAGTAGGTTTTTATAATCCTAAATATATCCTTGTTTTGTCTAGGTTATTGTTTAGAGACTCTATCTCCTTCTTTTCCTTGCCTATGATTTAAAACTTTGTATTCACCTTTTAATGTGTTCTCTTTAATACAATTTATTTAATTAAAAAATTCCTTTCCATTTCAACATAGCTTCTTGTTCACTTCATTTAAAATCCATACACAAATTCTATTTAGTTTACAGATAATGGGTTATAATTAAATCATTTCATAAATAAGTTTTATTGTTTAAGGTTATAATAGTTTTTTACTTGGGTAATAGAAAAAAGAGGAATTTAAAGAATTGTCTTTTTAGTTTTCTTTCCTAATGTAAATTTTTATTTTTTTTAATTGTGAAAAAAGTCTAAATAAAAATTAACACGTCTATAAACTTTTTTTTCTTGGGTGTGCCATTGATTTCTCTACTAAACAATATTTGACAAAAATCTTTAATTAATTCGAAACGGTGCTTAGTATTAATGATGTAATTATTCTACATTATGATATAAGCATTCAAATTAATGCAACTTTTCAATACTACAACTCAATTATATTAATGCAACTATTTAATTATAGAAATGTAAGTATATTATACATTCCTTTAACGAAGAAAGAGAGATATAGAAAATTAGGGATTCTTAAACATTTCACTCTCATTTTTAAAGGATAATCCTGATCATTACCCTTTTTATAATGCTACAGTGCAAGTTTTTAGAATTTTGTTTGAAGATTATAAATTTTGGCCTCAATTTTAATTTATTATTTGAGTTTGTGAGCCTTTAGTGAAGCAATTTGTCTTATTGATAGTGATGAGATGAATTATTTTTATGATACCATAGAAAGGACAAAGGAAACAATCAAGGCCAATGTAAAAATATGTCTTCTTTGTATATGCCTTATCTTCTAGTCATTAATGAAAGATAAGAAAGAAAACTTTACTCTTAATTGTTTGCACTTAGGACATTTTTTAATCTTATTGTTTATTTTAGACCAAGTTTTACCAAGAAAGTTAAAGTTAATAGGAAAATATTATTAACTAATATAACGATTGTTGTCAATGAGATAATGTAAGATCTCTTAAGCTCCCGAAAAGTTTATAAGAATGCTTTTGGAGATTTTAAGATGCTCATTACTATTTATCAAAGAGACGAAATTAATTTAGGTATATATTGTTCACTTTTGTTACTTATTGGAAATTAATCATCGCTTTATTTAGTTTATAAGGTTACTTTTGTTGTCTTACAATTGCTTGATGGGACCACTTCAAAAGTGTTATTCTTGAATTGCAAAGGCTTGTAATTTAAATTCTAAGTTAATGCGTCGGTACAATAAGGTGTGAATAAAATTGGAGCATATTTGAATCCATTCATTTCAAGAAATGGAATGGATTGAAATACCAAAGATTGATAGACTTGGGCTTTGTTTAATACAATTTAAAGCTATGAGAAATTTATATTATTATCATTATTAAGTTAAATATAATTTTTTATAACTTTTTAATAATTAATTTTAATTTATTAGTAAGACTCTAATTATAACAAGTAGTTCTATAGATCCAATTTGCCTTGATCATATTGATCTTTTAGCGAATTGAATTTTTGAGGAACTAAGTTTGATAGATGAGATTGATTTGGATGATAGTCTTGGATGAGAAAGTATCGATATATCATTTGGTGCAATAAATTTGATTGCTGATGATGATGAAATTCCTCTCAACAATGAGTATTCTGTACTAAATGAGAATTATAGTTAAAGTGGATATTCGATTGAATAAAGTTCTAGATCTTTCATTTTT
>JANJEY010000234.1:10837258-10854747 GCA_024703695.1 Erythroxylum cataractarum | reverse complement strand
GCGATCGATATCGACCTTAGCCAACCTCTCCGCTCCATCGTGGAGTTAGACGGCGAACAAATAAAGGTAGCCTATGAAGGCCTTCCTCAAATCTGCTTCACCTGTGGTCGCGTGGGTCACAGCTCCGCCGGTTGTCCAACACGGCCCCCCGTCCCTGCTCCAACTCCGACTCCGCCCCCCACGGACTCCCCCAACCCTACTTCTTCCACTATTCCGGCGGCCTCCTCATCGGATACCTCTCACGGGGTGTACGGCCCCTGGCTCCAAGTCCCATGCAGGGGACGTCGTACCTCTGACAATCCAACGGTCACACGACAGGACCCCTCCCAGCCGCCATCCAACGTTCCTCTGTCAGGCTCGCGCTTCCAGCTCCTCTCAGACGACTCCAGCGCCGCCCCACCACCTGTCGCGCCTTCCCCCGTCACCGCGCAGACCACTTCTCCTCTGGATTCTCGATCATTCCATCGCTCAACATGCCCGCCTAATAAGCAAACTGCTTCGGGTCGGTCTTCGGCCTCTCGCCAGGCCTGGGCCGCTGGGCCAGGGTCTTCCACCCTTCGGGCCCGAGCCTCTCGTCCCCAGGTCCCAGTTTTCTTGGCTTCCCCAGCCCTCGAGCCCATCGCACAGATCCTCCCCAACCCAGCCTCATCCACTCCATCCCAGCCCACCATGGATGGCACCCATGCGGTGCTTAACATACCCTCACATGCTGAACTCGTGGTGACGGATCCGGATTTGGGCGCAATTATGCAGTCTTCGGCAGCCTGTTCCGCAATAGAGGAGGACCCGACGATGGACCCTACGTTACTGTTCCCTGTTCCACATTCTCTTCCTCCAGACCCGCCAGACTCGGGCCCACCTGTTCTGCCCTCAGACAATGATATGGCCCTTGAAGACGACCAGTCTTTCGATCCCCCACGACCATCCTCCTTAGAGGATCCCGCTGGTAAATCTGAGATGGTGGATGCAGTCCACGAGTAAACTCTCCCTCCCGAATATTTATGTCTATTTTCATTTGGAATTGTCAAGGGGCCGGCGGCAAAAAATTCCGACCCATCTTCAAGCACTTTGTTCAGATGCATAAACCGAAGCTGGTTGTTCTGGTTGAAACGCGTATCAGTGGGAATCGGGCCCTCTCGGTGGTCCGCTCCTTACAATTCCCTCATTCCTTCCGCGTGGAAGCTCACGGTTTTTCTGGTGGCATTTGGTTGCTTTGGCATTCCGACATTCAGGTTAAAGTGCTTCTTGCCCACAGACAATTTCTCCATGTTCAGATTGTTTGGAATCAGTTTGCGTTTAATTTCACAGCCATATACGCTAGCCCGAATTATTCTTTTCAGCATTATCTCTGGACGCACCTCCGCCAAATCGTCCGCGCTACGACCCTCCCTTGGATCATCGGGGGTGACTTCAATGCTAAATTTGAGCGAGCTGATAAACGTGGGGCTGAGCCTAATCATCGGATCATCAATCCTCACTTCCGGGACTGCATCCAGTGTTGCCATCTTCAGGACCCTGGATTTTTGGGCCCTCGATTCACATGGCGTCGAGGGTCTCATCAGGCCAGACTTAACCGTATATTCTGCTCCTCTTCTTGGCTTCAGGCGGTCCCTCAAACGGCGGTTACTCATCTGCCTTTCCTCAAGTCTGATCACCGGCCCATTCTCGTGCAGTTCATTCAATGCCCCAGACCTTCTCGGTCGGTGCGCCCCTTCCGCTTCCAATCGGCTTGGGTGACTCATGAGGACTTCCCTCGCACCGTTACCGCTCACTGGCAGACTTCTCATTCTTCCCTTTGTGAGACGATCCATCACTTGGGGCAACAATTAAGTCTATGGAATCGCTCGACATTTGGACATATCTTCTTGCGCAAAAAGAGGCTTATGGCTCGGCTCTCAGGCATCCAAAGGGCGCTGGACAATCCGCCCTCTCCTTCTTTGCAAGCGCTGGAAACCACCCTTCGTCAGGAATTAGAGCACGTTCTCCTTCAAGAAGAATTGTTCTGGCATCAACAATCCCGGTGCCAGTGGCTTGGACAAGGCGATCGTAACACTAAGTTCTATCACGCTATTACATCCTCGAAACGTCGGAAGCTTCATATTGCCTCTCTGCAGGACCTTTCCGGGCACGCTCATCACGGTTCCGCAGCTATTCGTCCTTTGATTAGGGACTTCTTGCAAGGCCTCTACACTGCCACTCCTCATCCTGCGCGCCTTCCGCTCCATGGCTGCTTTCCCTCCATCCTTCCGTCTGCGGCTCACGACCTTATTTGCCCTATTGATCCTGACGAAGTTAAATCCGCCTTTTTTACTCAGGCCCCCAACAAGGCCCCTGGGTTCGACGGGTTCACCGCCTTCTTTTACCAATCTCAATGGGACATCGTCGGGCCTTCCTTGACCCGCTTCCTTCAACAAACTTTCCAGCACGAGGTTTGGGAAATGAACCTCAACCGTACCATTTTGGTTCTCCTTCCGAAAATTCCTTCCCCCACGTCTATTACACAGTTTCTCCCTATCGCGCTGTGTTCGGTTATTTACAAATCTCTTACCAAGATTATCATTCGTCGGCTTCAACCTTTTCTTGCCAATCTGGTCGCCCCGACTCAGTATAGCTTCGTCCCTGGCCGATCTATCACGAATAATATCATTATTGCTCAGGAAATAATCCATACGATGCGACAGAAATCTGGCAAGAAAGGCTTCCTGGCTATCAAGGTTGATCTTGAAAAAGCCTATGACCGGCTGTCCTGGGATTTTATTCAGGACACCCTCCTCGACATAGGGCTTCCGGGGTCGTTTATTTCCCTCATCATGAAGTGCGTCTCCTCGGTTTCTATGCAAGTCAATTGGGACGGGGAGCTCAGTGAGCCTTTTACCCCTTCCAGAGGGATTCGTCAGGGGGATCCTTTATCGCCCTATCTGTTCGTGTTGTGCATGGAACGTCTGGGTCATCTCATCACGCACTCTGTTGCGCAGGGCCGTTGGCAGCCTATTAGTCTCAGCCCTACTGGTCCCCCCGTGTCTCACCTATTTTTTGCAGACGATCTCATCTTATTCGCTGAGGCTTCCGATGCCCAAACCAAGAATATCAGGGACATTTTAGCTTTGTTTTGCAGTGCCTCGGGTCAACAGATTAGTCAGACAAAATCGCGCAGTTATTACTCCAAGAACGTTCCCCGGTCTGTGGCGCGCAGTTTGAATAGCGCCTTAGGTTTCCAACAGACCATGGACCTCGGCCGTTACTTGGGGGTTCCTTTACTCCATGGTAGGGTCAACCAGCACACTTACAATTATCTCCTAGAGAAGGCTCACCACCGGCTTTCCGATTGGACGGGGCGCCAGCTTTCATTAGCAGGTCGTACTACCCTCATACAGTTGGTTATTTCAGTCATCCCCACATATACCATGCAGTCGGTTCGCCTCCCTCGTCGTCTATGCGACGAATTAGAAAAACTTATGCGCAATTTCTTATGGGGCTCCACCCCTGGGGCCCGGAAGGTCCACCTGGTGCCATGGGACATAGTCTGTACACTTAAGTCTCAAGGCAGACTGGGTCTCCGACGCATTCGGGAAACTAATGACGCGCATTTCATTAAATTGGGGTGGGCTCTGCTCACTACACCTGATAAGCTGTGGGCCCGCGTTGTGGCGGATAAGTACAAGCTGAATATCAACCATCCGCCCGCGACCCTGGGAAACACCGGCGGGTCCATGACTTGGCGGGGCCTTAAAGCCGTATGGCCCCATCTCCTCCGTGGCCGGAAATGGGCAATCTTTGATGGGACGACCGCACGTTTCTGGCTAGACCCTTGGGTGGATACCTCGGGCACACTCCTTTCTCATGCGCTGCGACCTATCCCTCCTTCGGAACAGTCGGTCACGGTGCAACAATATGTGGACTCCACAGGTAATTGGGCATGGCACATGTTTCAGGATTTCCTTCCTCATTATATTTGTTTGCGTATTGCAGGTATTTCCCCGCCTCGACCACATTCGAGGGTGGATCGGTTGACTTGGGGTTGTTCTGACACCGGCCAGTGTTCTACGGCATCAGCCTACCAGATGCTGATGGAGCAGGATTCCGACATCTCACCCGGCTTTTGGCAGGTAATCTGGCGCTGGGCTGGTCCTCAACTTATCCGTTCCTTTCTTTGGCTCCTAGCCCACGACAAGCTGTTGACCAATCACCAGCGGCACCGCAGACAACTCAACTCGACGGTGGACTGCCATCTCTGTCCGACCGAGGAAACCGCTCTCCATGTGATGCGAGATTGCCCCAGAGCTCGCTACTTGTGGAGCACCTTCCCTACACAGGCTCTTTCCCCCCGGTTTTTCAACATGCCATCGCACGAATGGCTCGCCAACAATCTCCAAAGCTATAACCAAATGCAAGGTTTCCCCTGGTCCCTTATCTTCGGGACGACTTGCTGGTTCTTGTGGTCCTGGCGGAATAGCTCCATCTTCGACCCGCTTTTCTCTTGGCCTACTTCTCCGCTTCATCATATTCTTGCCTACGTTCGTCAGATACACAATGCATTGGGTTGGCCCAGGCAACCGGCGCCTGGCCAGGCCATGCGCCATATGCAGCTCATCGGCTGGATTCCTCCCGAGACAGACTGGGTGAAACTTAACACAGACGGGGCCAGTCGGTCCGACCCAGCCTCGGCTTCCGCGGGCGGCATTATCCGGGATTGCACGAGAACCTGGCTTGGGGGTTTCGTACAGAACTTAGGCTGGTGTACCCCTTTCAATGCCGAGCTTTGGGGCGTATTCACTGGCTTGCAGCTGGCTTGGGACCTAGGCTATCGTCGGGTGCTCTTAGAGTTAGACTCCCAGGTAGCGCTTCAGTCTATTTCTGATGCGGTCACCCGCCTCACTTCCGTAAATCCCCTCCTGGTGGGCATCATCGAACTTCTAAATCGTAACTGATCAGTCTTCCCCCGTCATACATACCGGGAAGGCAATCATTGCGCCGACTGGCTCGCCTCAGCCGCTATCGATTTTGAGTTAGGGGTTACAACTTTTGTTCATGCTCCCATAGGGTGCTTTTCTCTCATCCTCAAGGACATGGCGGGGTCGCAACACCCTCGCATTATTTTGTAGATGATTGTACTCTTTCCCTTGAATGCAAAAAAAAAAAAAAAAATTCAGACTCTTCGAGTGCCGATGAGAGTAGATTTTGGTTATGCTCATCCACTGGTTATTTTCCATGCCTTCCTTCCTTGTTAGTAGGCGAACCTCGAGGCGGGGTATGTCCACTTCACTCGATTAGGTCAACTTTTCACCGACTTCAGTTATTAGCTTGCCAAAGCGACTGATACAATCATCATTCATGAATTTAAGTCTTTGCACGTACATGTAAGCTGTGAGGGCAGTAAATAACAAGATGTCATCACATTGGTTGTTAAGTCTTTATCATGCTTGCGCGTGAGGGTCGAGTCAGGAAAGGTCAGGCACCCATCATTCAAGGAGTTGAGTTTATTTATATTTAGCCACTTGAAGCTGGAGATTGATGTTGCTGCCTTCTTGACACTCTAGATCAAGCAGGCCTAGCAAATTACACCATAGGACTGCCTTTTTTTTATTGTGTTCCCTCTTTTAACTTCATATCAGAAAGCAATAAATAAACTAAGTAACCTATTCCATCATATGAAAAGTCGAATCTTAACTTTTGAAACCTACAAATGGAACTGAACCCTTAAAACACCATCTTCATAGCAATAATGATTATCTTTGAAGAAGTTATAATAAGCAAGAAAACTAATATATCTTGACAACGGCGTCCTCAAAAATATAGTGTGTCTGTCAAAATTAAGTTACTCAGTTAAAACTTAGGAAATCTGAAATGAGATAGGTCATTACAAGATACCAAGACGATGCTGCAGAACTTGTTGTTTCTGCTACAATTTGGTGGCAACTTTTAGGCAGTCATCTTTGTTGCGTATAGTTATGAGAGCCAACTATTTTGGAACATGGTGACCAGGAATAAGATTTCCCAGGTTTCCATTTCCCATGCCATACAGTTTAGCATTAAAGATTTCGAAGACTGTTCTTGGTTCCATTAAGGACATAAAAACACATTTTAAGGAAGATGCTGGGGATGAGATACGGACTCGTAAAGCTTTCAGTTCTATAAGATGCCAAAGCAAAAGCAAATTAAAAACAAGCAGAAATAGTTGATCACATGAAAACCAGGAATAAAGATAGCTGAATAAAAGCAATGACTCGAATAAAGATTGTGGGCATGAAACGTTTTTGGTCACTGTGGAGCTCATGGTCAAGCTGGTTTGACTAGGTCAAATGTATGATCTGATGCAAGTAAAACAAACGTCTCTTTTGTGTGTGTGTGTGTGTGTTGCAGGCATGGAAGGTAGTGAGGTCACTGTTTAACCTTTCTTTTGATGAAGAAGAGAGATCACTTAAAGCATTTCCCATATGTCAGCTGGTAAAGAGAGATCTCGATACTGACAATAGTATCCTTTAGTTCATCTGTCCTTTTCCAACTTTCACCAATTTGTCTTCTGCGCCTTGTTATCTTCTGAATCCTAAACCATTTGCTTGTAGATTTTTTAATATCAAATCCCAACAGAAAAAAGTAAACTAAATCAACTCATATAATTTGATTCTTGTCCATAGGTCCTTCTAGCATCTCTGAAATAAGAAATTTAAGGTTTAAAAAGTTCAACTGGTATTAAACCGTCATAACATCAGTTAAAAATTGAATAAAATTAAAATTTTTAAAATATGATTGAAAGTGATTGCCCTTATCTATCAAATAATTTAAAGTTTAATTACAAAAATGATATTATTAAACAAAAAATTAATTGGTTTGAACTTATTAATTTATCAAAATTGATCGATTAATTAATAAACTGATTAATTGTTAATAAAGAGAGTTACAAAAGCAAATTGAACCAAAAAGTTAAAAATTGAATCGAATAATTAAAAAGTTCAACATTTTTATAATTAAATCAACCAAACCAGTTAAATTTTTTAATCATTTATTTAAAGAACCTAATATCACAACTAACTTTTAATAGTTTCTTAATGAGCATCACAAAAAGTTTGGATTAAGCATAAGATTTTTATATAGATTTAGATTGGTGGTCAAGAATTAATTGCCTCAATCTCCAATAATTGTACTATCCATGCCAACTTCAACCCAACCAAACCTTTGGACAAGTGATGATTTACTAAATACATTGTTTAAAACATTGATTATCTATTCATAAACACCTTTTCCTAACTACTAAATCTTTATGATACATGAATGGATGGCCAACTTTACACAAAGTGACTTAGGATTAGTCCAAAGCACAATATTGTGATGGAAGATGAAAGAATAAACATACTATCATAACTAAGTAGTTGGTTAGGAGGTCAATTACATATAGTTAAGTGTCAATATATACTAAATGTGTCCAATGAGATGGAGAGGAGTTTGTGTCCTGTGATTACCAGTCAGTTGGAATGCAGTGGATGGAAGAAGAAACCATAAAAGCCAAAGGGCAATAGGCCAAAGCTATGATTGATCTTGATGAGAAACTTGAATTTCAAATCTAACGGTCTTGAATACACTTTGTGCTCTCTAATGAATAATGATATGAAAGTGGTCCCAAATGCCCATTTCTTGTTGAAGCAAACACATTTTGTTAACTTTAGGGTTGCTCTTTTTTTGATGATACAGACCTCTTTAAAAGAAGAACCATTCATGCCATATTCATCACTTCATTACTCAATTAGTCATTGCCAGAAATTTTCCAGATAGTTTTGTACACACCATAATAAAGATTTTGGCAGTACTACACTGGCATTTACCAAAAGCAAGCAAGCGTGAGAATTGATTAAGGAAAAAGACATGTAGTTCTTTTTTATAATTTTACTTATTTTTTAAGTTATAATTTAATATTTTTAAAAAAATCTTTACTTTATTAATTACACATGCATCAAACATATTTTTTGACGAAACTTAGAAGAAACGACAAGGTTACTCCTCTATAATCAGAAGATCACGAGTTCAAGTCATAGAAACAACTTTTTTGTTAAATACGTTGAGAAAGTTGAGTACAGTTGACATATTTCAAATTATAAAATATGTTGATTTTATCATAATTTTAATAAAATATGATAATTTTTTAAAAATAAATTAAACTATATTATATCTTTATTGTGCATTAAAGAGCGGAAAGAGACCATATATAATGGAGACCTGTGCTGAACATGCAATGACCTTGCACTGCAAAGCATATCGGTCAGGTGGGTGTGGGAAACTGGTCCCAACCCTGAAAATGCCACCTTAGTTTTTGTTGTTGCCACCTTAGTTTTCGTTGTTGTTCTTCCCTGGTCTGCCAATCCATTTATAGCATTAATTACATTTGCTTGGAATTAGCTCTCCTCCACTCATATAACCACGAAGTGGGCGTGGTTCTAAAGCTGTTTAAGTGTCACTCCAATCACTTTAAGATTGGTATCTGACACTTTCTAACTCTGTGAGCATGGAATTCTCTTCATTTGCAGAAAAGGACATGTGGGTTTTCAATGGCGTGGACATAACCTTCACAATGATTACAGTTTTAGCATCTGATCACTAGCTTCTCTAGCCACAGTAAAGTAATGTATATATAGATATAGATATCTGGTAATTGAACCAGGAGAGTCCATATGTACGTGATACCAGAACAAACAGAGCTCCCTCCATAGTTGAGAGACTTCTTTATAGTATTAAAATCCGTTACAAAGCAAGCAGAGAACAGGGAAAAGAATCAGGGTATTGTAAAAAGAAGCAAAGAAAATTAAGAAGAGAAAGCAGGAGGAGTAAAAACAGAAAAGGTAGATGAAGAACATTTAACTTTTAATGATAAAGTAGAGTATTAATAAGTAGTACGATACTGTGGTTTGCAAGTTAGATTTGGCATATAAATATAGGAATATTAGTGGTTGTGGTCAAGGTGAAATTGAAACTTTGAAAGGGATGGTAAACATATGAGAGCGTGTGTTAGAAAACAATAGAAAAAGCAAACAGGCAAAGAACCAACAGGGTCTGATGGAGTTGCAGAGCTTGGCAGGGACTTTTGTCTGCACTTTATCTGCTTTATAGGCCACTCCACTCCACACTGCTTTATTAATATTAGAATTATAGTTTAGTGGCTGCAGAACAATAGCATACGATTTGAACATTGAGGAAGAAGAAGATATGGGGGTTGGAGGAGCATCCTCCAAGTTGAAAAGGGCAGCCAAGAAAATGGTTGTGGTTGCATGTGGCTCCTTCTCCTCAAGAAAGCCACCTGCTCTTGTAGATCCAGTTTCAAGTTTAAATGTAAGTGAACCCCAATGACCTTCTCCTTTCTTTTATGATGCTGATGCAATTAAAGAATGATGGAGGAGATAAAATTTATATGGTTGCAAGAGTTTTCTGGTTGTTCTTACAGTGTTTTTCTTCTCTGGACAATCCAGAAAGAAGTTATTTTTCCTTTTATCTTCAAACTCAAGCTGCATTCATTCCTGATGAACCTGTGAAACTCTCAGAATTATCAAACGATTTGGGAAGCACAAACCTCTCTGCTACGTTCTTTCTCTCTCTCTCTATCACTGTGTGTTTCTATCTCTTCCTCCTACTAAAAGACTCCAGCTTTGTGCTTCGTTGGTTGCATCTTTCTAAAATTTTCCAACTCCATGTTCTGTTTTCTCTCAAAATGTGTTCGAGCATTGGATGACGATGAAGTTTTGCGTTGCATTTCCAAATAAATCATTCCTCTATGGAAGTTGACATAAAGAAGGAAATAGCTAATGGCTATCAGTGAATTTACAGATCTCGAGCTCTACAGCAATGTCTCCCACAATGGCAAAGAATATCTCAGACAGACACATTGTCGAGGAAGAAGAATCCATTCTTGCTAACAACGACCACAACTTGACTTCCAAGGTAGGAAAAATGGTTTCGAGTTAAACCCAGTATGTGAAGCAACCAACAGTTGCTACATTCACTTTTGGAATCCAATGTTTGACAACTCCCATTTTTTCGCTTTTGCAGTCACATATCCACATTTATCCTTTTCCATTTTCTGATTTGTTCATCTTTTCATTGATTCAATTCAAGTTTCACAAACTGAAAGTTGATGATGCATCTCCAATACCTTGTGAGGTCCCATCTACCCACCATGTCTTGTGTGTTCACATGATTTCCCGTCAGTCACTATTTTCCTTCTCTCAATTATTGTTGTGCCCCCCCTCTCACCTTGTCACTGTATTCAACTAACATGTTTCTTTACAATAAAATTTCTTATTTTATTGTTATAGAGAAAGAGTGGAGCTTGCTGGGGAAGTGATGGTGTATAGTTTAGTTGGTATGAGCCTGTTGGGGAAGTGATGGTGTATAGTTTAGTTGGTATTATTGGTGGCTTAACTTTCGGTCATGTGTTGTCGCAGAACTTGTGTGCAATATGTCTGGAGACTCTAAGCTATGGCTCGGGCAATAGTCCAGGACAGGCTATATTCACAGCCCAGTGCTCGCATGCATTCCACTTCGCCTGTATCTCATCAAACGTCCGCCATGGGAGTGTGACCTGCCCCATTTGCCGCGCCCATTGGACCCAACTTCCTCGCAACCTACACCCTCCTTGCTCCCATTTCTGCAACCAAGCTGACCCCATTTTCCAAATTCTCGACGATTCCATAGCTTCTTTCAGAGTCCACAGACGTTCTTTCCTGCGCTCTGCTCGTTACGATGATGATGACCCAACAGAACCTGATCGCATCTCTAATCAAGCACGCCTGGAATTCTCTCTATTGCACGTCCCACCAACACCACACCCTCATCCCTGCACACAACCCAGTTCGCGCAGTTCACTCTACCACCAGCATCATCACTCCTACTTGACAGGCAGCTCCTCATTTTTTCTACCCTCACCAAGTCCTTACACAAGCCCCTTGAATAGGAGAGTTGCTGCTTACCTCTCGGTAAAGTTGGCACATCAAGAAGCAACAGATTTGGTTCTGGTTGCTAGCCCCAACGGACCGCACCTTAGGCTTCTCAAACAATCCCTGGCATTGGTAGTATTCTCCCTTCGACCTATTGATCGTCTGGCTATTGTGACTTACTCTTCTGTTGCAGCCCGTGTCTTCCCCCTGAGGCGCATGACTACCTGCGGTAAGCGCAATGCACTGCAAGTCATCGACCGCCTCTTCTACATGGGTCAAGCAGATCCAATTGAAGGCCTCAAGAAAGGAATAAAGATACTTGATGATCGTGCACACAAGAATCCTGCATCCTGCATCCTTCATCTTTCTGATAGTCCAACAAGATCATATCATGCTCTGAACATCCAGGTTCCCATCCCAATTCATCGATTTCACGTGGGGTTTGGTTTCGGCACTTCTCATGGGTTTGTCATCCGTGAATTCGAAGACTTTCTCGCAAGACTGCTCAAAGGTATGATCAGAGATGTCAAGTTGAAAATTGGAGGGGAAAGCACGATAGTCACACTTGAAGAGCTGAGAGGCAATGAGGAAAGAAGTATAGTATTAGATTTGAGTGAGTGTCAACATGTTAATGTAGCTTACAGCTATGTAGAGGGTGGGGTTGATGAGTTTACCAGAACAGGAGAAGCTGTGCTGAGTTTAGCAGATAAAAGAGAAGCACTTGATACTGGAAGAGAGCATGCTGCATCAGAGAGGGAAGGAAGCACAGTAGGTGGGAGAACCAGCAGTGTTGAAAATTGGGACTACCACGATCCTTACATGGCCAGAAGATGGGCAAAACATTTGCATGGTTATAGGCTCCAGTAAAATAGACTAAAAGTGCAATAGCAGTATATACACGTCTCAACCATTACAGGGATTTCAGTCATTCTGCGAGTTCTTCAATAGTCTGGTTAGGCAGCTGTGCTGTAATTACGGGGATAATTTGTCTAAACAGGATAACTTAATCCTGGAATTGCATCTAAATGTGTACATCATAATTCGTGCATTAATTCAAGCATGCATTAGAATTTATATACAGCACATCAACTGCCTATAGTAGGAAGGACACGAAATTAGGAAAAACAAAAAGAAGTCAATAATCAATCGCTAATTTAATCGAAACCCAGATGCCTGGGCACCAAGCTCCCCATTATAGAAAATACGCCCAAGCAAGTAAATTAGTTGCTAAAGAGACTGCCATTCCCATAGTAAATTCTTTATATTTTATAACCATCATCGTTGAGAAATGTGACATATCACTTCTGTTACCATGATTTAAGCCAAACACAAAAGCAGTTAGTCGTGCACATAGTCATAAACCAAGAAGTCACTGTACAGTAGAGAGCCATCTGCTGCATGGTGAAGAAGGAAATAACAGTCATTACAGAAATAGCAAGGATTTTCTGGGCACCACTTGTCATCAACCGTCATCTTTGTAGCCCTGAACATGTTGCAAACATCGCATTTCCTGACTCGGCATTTTAGTTGGAAAATGAATATTGGATAAGCTGCCCGATTCTGAACATCTTCAGGATGAATCAACCTCATGTCCCTAATGACAATTGTATGCTTGCAGTCACCCTGGACGAAGTAATTTTCCAAGTTATTATACGAGAATAAATATGCCAGGAGAATGGCCACAAGAACAGATTTAGCCACGTGCCAGTGACAAATATGTATAAGTTGAGAAAAATCATCACATTAGCCAGTATGTTCAAGCTAAAGAAGCTAGGGAACCATGAGTAAGAGAAAACACAGTTCATGGATGAACAACTATAAATCAAATCCGGTAATACTGAATTTAAGGTTAGCCATAATTCTCAAAACAGAAACATATACACCTAAAGTTATACCTGATGACAATAGAGATATCCAGCTCCAAGTCGGAATCTCAAATCACAAAACCGTACTTTCTGCATGGCAATACGTCTGAACTGAGGTAGATCTGGAGTTGAGACATCCCCTAAAACAGCCTTTTGTTTCTTCTGCAACTCCCCCTTCACAATCCGATCCCATTTTTTTAGTGCGTCATCTTTAGAATTTCTGAGCCAATCAAATATTGGTTCACTATAATCTATAGCAGCTGGATCCCTCAAATCATTGTAAAACACATCCTACACGAAAGCAGCAAACTTTTTAAATAGGTAAACAATTCCAATATTAGTATAAAAGCAGACACAAAACACTTACTTCAATAAGGAAATATCCCGAAGAATCATGCTGCCCAGCCTTTTGCATCACCTGGTCTGTCGAGCAATAAATCTTGTCCCTCATTTCAGTCAAAGTTTGTCGTCCTAGGACCAAGAACTCCTGAGTCTACAATGTATGATGACATGACAAAATAAGATGTAGAATTACACACATAGAAAGAGAAAGGAGTAACATAAGTGGGGAGGGTGAGGTAATGAAAACATTAAAAAACCAATTAATTCCTGAAATAAATCATCCCCAGTACATAGGGAGACATTCTCCTGGGATACAGTTGGGTTATATCATTCGATTACAATCAAAAGTCAATGATTTGTCAGAATCAAATACAAAATTGTTAACTACCACCTAGCTATCGATTAACAAAAACTGGACTTGGAAGTTTGGTTCAAGATCAATGGGCCGAAACTCCTGAAAATGCAGTATGGAGTCTCAAATAGTGATAATTCACCTCAACAAATTCCAAAACTGTATAGCAGAATGGAGCAACTCATGGGATTCAGAATTTGTGTTTTTGTGGTTATCCATTCCCCAAGTTCCAACCCTAAACATGTCAACAATCCATTTTTCAGAAATCTTCAAGCTGATTTTTAACATAAAAACCATGAGACTACAGAGTTCTTTTATTCGTTTAAATTTAGACCAGCAACTAAACAACAGTAGGGCAGCATAGTGTTCCAAAATAGCGTAATATATTCTTCCTAAACAATACCTAAAATATTTTATTATAGGATATATAAAATATTAACATACTGGACTACAATAATAATATGTTCTTGTAATGAAAACTAAATCTTCATGATCTTTAACATAGATAATAACAGTTTTCCGTTAGTTCTCCTATCAAAAATGAAGAAAAGTTTCCTATCTGACCACATCTTGTCCTAATTTAAAAAATAATAGGTGATTGGCTTCATAGTCTGTTACAATATTTAGCACTTCATTAACAATCAAACCAAATGCAGTGTCCTTGGTTGGGATAAATGCTACATATTAAATATAGTCATCTAAAAACAAACTTAGATTCCGCTACAGTGATCAAAACTAGAAAAGAAGAAAAATTAGTCATAAAAACAGCTGGATTACTATGAAGAAAAAGTTTGTACCAAGATCAGTACAAACATAGTTCAAGACAAAAGAAAGAAAGTCGGACAATATTAACTAAATGTCAGCATAGATAATTGGAGGCAATGATACTTTGTTTCAATTCTGAATAATGACAAGGAAAGGCAAGCTATACCTTTACATATTTCCGGACATTATGGTAAACTTCAACACAAAGAACAACCTCTGCATTTTGGATGGCAATAAAATCTTGGGCACCTGAGAACTTTGTTTGCTGTACATTTAACATGATGATCAACGGATATCCAAGCAGTTCTCACAATTGTGAAGAACAGAGAAAAATAATCAGACAAGTCTAGAGAGAACCTGTAGACTAGAATTTGTCAACCTAAGAGATTTTAGCATTTCAACTTTTTCCGATGATGAATTGCTGTCTTTCTTGATCTTGCAACTAGCATGTGAACAAAAGAAGAAGTGATAATAAGCACAAGTCAAATAAGATGAACCAAATATGCAAATGCAAATGTTACAACAAATACAGACCTCAGTGAATGCAACCTAGCACAAGCCCTGTCTTCATCCTGCCTTTGTTTGATTCTCACATATTCCTCTACCTTTGACATGTAGCTCTCCTGGACATGCAAGGAGAATGAATCTGTCAAATAAGCAAAAGATGCAAAAAAGTTTCCTACATATGAGGGGAGTTGGTTGTAGATTGCAACACAAATGCTTGGGATCTCATTGCAAGTTCTTTTCTACAATTATCAACCACAAACACAGGCATGTATTATCATTAGAAAAGGCCCATTCGATGCAGCACTTCTTGTCAATGTGCAAGCAAATTAGATATAATACCTCCAAGCTATAGCAAAATCTCCATTATCTACATAAAGAAGAGAATACAACAGTAGCAGGTTAAAAGAGTTGAATATTCTTGGACAGGAAACATACATCATCATGCTTGTCTTCCTTCCTTCCCCTCCTCTTACATGGTTTACGTTTACTTATTGTTCCATTGCATTTCATTCCTTGAGATTGTTCTCTTTCCCTAACAACAATTTCTCGTCTGAGAAGGAAAAGAACAGGTTGAGAAATACAAAATTTAAGATAAACTAAGACAAAGTTATGTTATTTATCATGCCTGAATTAGATCAGAGCACTATAAAATTCTCATATTTGGTAGCTGAGACATGGTAAGGAAATAAATATAAATATCTAAAAGAATTCCAATGAAATCCAAACCCCTCCAGATTAGGTAAATTTTGCAATTCTTATTGCCTGTTTTGCATAAGCCAAAGCAGACTAACGTTTCAGAAAATTGACATTGGCATTGAAGAAAGAATAAGAATTAAAAGAGGTTGAGCTGGTGTAGGGAGACAACATGTTAATAGAAGAAACATCCATGATAAGACTTATCTAGCTACAGGACAATTTTGAAATTTCTTCAACAATCAAGTCAAGTTTAACACATGAATTATCAATCCGAAAAGCTATAATTCATGAGACAGTCAAGTAAGTTGCAGACAGCTAGTTCAGTCTTATAAATGAAGCATAAGAACCCAGAATTCTGATTCTGTTTGCATATAATTTCTAAGATATTGAAAAAGGCAGCCATATACATACATGAGACATTAAAGAATAATCTGATCTTGCCTACACCGTAATAAACCTGCAACAGAATGAATGCTAATAAAAACCTAAAGCAGTTCTCATATCAGTGAGCAACTAAACAAACATAAGATGAACTTATCAAATTTGAACCCAGACTCACCCTTCACTCAAGTTCTCTCCAGTAGGCTCTGAGCAACTTCCAAAGCTTTGTTTATCCTATGATATCACATTTACAACAAAAAAAAAGGATGAAAAACCCCATCAATGCAGTACTAATGTTGGTACTCTAACTATCCATCATCATCATCATCAATGGAGAACTAAGAAAATGCACATCCACCAAATCAAAGAAAGAGAGGGATTAATGTCCATACACCTAAAGCTTCCTTCATGGCCATCTCCACCAGCTCTTCATCGGTAAAAAATTTAAGGTCATCAATCCTGAGACATCACATTTTAAAACATATTTAGAAGCATTAAACTCGCCAGAACCATTCCCTAGTACCCAAACGAAAAGGCAGAGCCTTTAGAAATAGGAAAATTGTAAAGAAAGGTAAAAACGTACGAAATATCATCATGGGTGCATGGCTGAGAGGAATCAATTTGCAATTCATTCTTCAAATCCTAAATTGAGCAATGTCCAAGCCTCATTAGCCAATCAAAAACATTCACGTGTGCATATATATATCATATACACAGAGGAGGAGAAAACCTGAAGTTCGTGGAGAAGAGAAGCCTGGAAATCAGGAACTCTAGTTAAAGGGCCAATCAAATTGGGAGTATAAAGAGGTCCTCCACGAGCACTCGCGGGATTCGCATTTGCATTACTAAAAACTTCCTGCTCTCCGCTTTCCATTTAATCAAATTCTTTTCAAATCACAGTAATGTTTTTCGAACCAAACCCTAAAGATCGGGGAAAAATGTTTTGTCGATTCTATTGTTCCTTTCGTTATTATGAGCTTTAGGGTTTATCGGTTTACTACCGAACTAGGAAAAGGGGGTATTGATTTGATCTCTTGTTCTGTGTAAACCCCAAAATTTCTTGGCGGAAGGTATTAATAGTGTATATACTATATACAGTTTTTTCTTTTAAATTAATAAAATAAAAATATACTTCTTTAATTTTTTATTATTTCATATTCTAAATTAAGTTTTATTTTTAACTTCTTATATAATTAAAATATAATTATAATCGTCGTCGTCGTTGTCATTACACTCAATCCAAAATTTCAGATTGAAACGAGATTTGGAGAGATCTGATAATACGAGAAACAAATCTTCTATTCCACCTATGTTGTGCCCCTTGTGCTACAAATAATTCCAGCTATCCATTATCCATTATTTAATAGATGGCTGGAATCATTTGTGGCACAAGGGGTAGAGCCAATGTTATGAATACCTTACAGGATTCGGTATCAGATTGAGCTTTGGAACGAAACTGTACTGGTATCGGCCGGTACCGGATACCGTTTCGGAATATTTTTAAAATTTATAAAATAGTCTCTAAATTTTTTAAAAATTGTAAAATATTTCATATTAATATATATTATACAGTTGTACTGTATAACATCAACCAATAAATATAATTAATTTTAAAATATATAAATTTTGATTTAATAATTGAAAATATATAAAATAAATATTAGT
>JANJEY010000234.1:10796060-10813284 GCA_024703695.1 Erythroxylum cataractarum | reverse complement strand
AAATCTCAACTAAACAGGTTTTTATTTTCAGTTTTTATGTTACAAATCTCAACCAAACAGGTTTTCATTTGTTTAAACAAAAAAACAGAAACCAAAAACAAGAAACAAAAACTAAAAACAACAACAGAAAAATAGAAGTGGAACCAAATGGGCCCTAAGTTTCTATAATAAGAAAGAAATATATATACACGTTAATGTCACATTAATCATTCATAGAGTAAATAATTCGATCAGAAATGCATATGAAATCAAAATTCTTCAAATGTGTTCAATCATCATTCATACAACAATCAAATCCTAATTACTTTGCTCTAGACAAATTCCTATATAAAATTCATGTAAACATATTACATAAATATCAAGAATTTGTTCTTATAAAGCAACATATTGTATTAATTATGCTACAACCTACGAATAGTCTATAGGTAACGAATCCTACGCGGAAATGAGTTCACAAGTTCACTTGACACAGTTCACAAAATTCGATGTACAATAGCTCTTACTACTTCCATTAGAAGACCTATATGATACAAAGTCCTAATCAATGTTCTTCTATTAATCTCTTTAATAAATGTCATAACTAACAAATTATAAGTCTTCTTGTTAGGCATATTATTCCAGAGCATTCATAACAGTTCGCCTTGAGGCTGAGATAATGTCGTAAGCAAAGTCATGTACTTTACTTCAACATCTACATAAGCTAGGCAACTTCCAAAATATAACTCTTGCATTATGTTATTAACCAAAATAACAAGTTGTGTTAGACCATCTCCAGGCATTAAATGCATGTTAACTAACTGTACATAGATGCTGCTAATATGTCTCTTCTATGGCTTACATCGAATAAGCTTAGACGTTCGCTTAATAGTAGGCATTTTTTCTGAAAAAACAAAATTTTAGGAATCAGAAGAGTGCACAAAATAAACAAATTATCTTGTCTAACACATAGCGAACTCATGCTCATAGAATAGATATAATTAATTCTATGGACAATTTATTTTAACTAATCAAATTATGTTATTATTATCTAATAAATTAGAATCTGATTTCTAATCTTAAATTATAATTGGACTAATCAACATATCTGGGTTTAATTAGAAACTAATTTCTAATGAAATGCCTAATTTTACTTCAATGAGAATAAACTTATTTCTAAGTTTTTTTTAACTCTGTGTGTGTACGTGGGTCTGCACATGTGTGCACCTATGCAGGTGCGTGTGTGGACTTGTGGACGTGCGTGTATGCGCGTGTGAGTGTGCGTGTGTGTGTGTGCGTGTGTGTGTGTTTTTTCCTTGCTTAAAAAAAAGCATTGTAAAGAGAAAAAACGAAAAACAAACAACTCTACATCTTCCCAACACCTATGAAAGAAGAGACAAAATGAAAAACCTGACATTTGTAGGTTGGATTATAGGAAATAAAATGAGTAAAACTATAAACGTAAAACAAATGTATGATATAGCAAGAAATAGCATATCAAAAAACATAGATTTACACATGCATATAACATTAAAAAAAACATTAACTAGCTTTGATACTAATGTAAGATTATAAATAATTTAGAATATTATCACGTAGATTATGTTAACCAGGATCATGTTCATGTGCATATAAAACAAAAATTCACAAACAAATAATTACGTACTTGAATTTTTGTTGTAGTTCCACCGGTTAAAGAACTTGTTATGTTTTACTACAAAGATGTTCCTCTTTGTGTAAACTTGATGGAAGAATCAGAAGCAACAAACAAGCACAGATATGTTTCATCTTAAACGTTTCGTTCATTATTGTCTTTATATAACTACCTTTGGTAATTATTTCAAGAACATTGACCATAATACCCTTCATGGGTATATATAAATCATTATAAACAGTGAGGAAATGACCTTTCACAGATTGTAAATATGAAATTGCTAATGACCAATTAAATATTCAGCTGCTGATTATTCTTTAATACTGGCATTTTCCCTGTTGATTGGAGATAATATCTACTAATTCCCTGAAGAATTAGTATGTAATCTTCAGGCATGATGAGATTACCTAGTTCTTCCATTTTTTTCTAGCTTATGAGATATATAAATGGTTATATTGACATTCTCTAATCAATGTGGCCATGTCTGTTCGGGGATACTTGTATGAATATTCCTATTAATTGAATGTAATTATTTATAGACAATTATATATTAACAGATAGCTCTGTTAACACTGAACTAGAGTTGACAAGTCATGAGATTTTGGAGATGGAGAAACCTTCAAAATTGATTCAACAAACAGACAACACTTGAAAATTGTGAATTGTCCTGATCACTTGATTACTGTCGAAAAGGTGACATGAGGTTGGTGGAGTGGAGATATGTGGTTAAAAGGTCTTGTGTTTGAATCCCTCTAATTACACTTTCTCGATCAAGCCTGTCATATAGGGTTTGCATAGTGCAGAGTACCCAGTTAGCGTGATTTGTAGACTATTGCGTCAATCTAGAAGTTTACTCAGTGCACATTCAAATGATAGCGGCTGCAGGTTCTTCCGTTTAAAAAAAAACCTTTAAAAAATGCCAATAAACTCCTTAATTCAGTAAATTTTATAGAGTGAATAAAATTATTTAATAATCAAAAAGTTAAAATAATGAGTGATTTAACTTTTATCCAAATATTTTTATACTTCTAAAAGTTGTTACCAATGTTTTTGGCTTACATCAATTTGTAATTACTTCCTATTGGCAATAGCATTCTAATTTTGGGCCTATTCCCTTGTGAAATATGATTTGTTATAATAGAATAAACTAATAATTAAAAAACTCGAACCGTTAAAATTTTCGGTTCAGTTTTTAATTTTCTGGTTTAATTTGTTTTAATAACTCTTGTTAAAAACTGATCAGATTATTAATTAATCAGTCAATTTTATATAAATTAATATATTCTTATAAACTAAAATAATTTAATTAATTTTCATTTAATAATTATTTTTAACTAAACTTTAAATTTTTCGATGGACAAGGGCAATCTCTTTCAACCATATTTTAAATTATTTACTTTTATTCATTTTTTAATTGATTTTATGACGATCTAATATTATTTGAACCTCTTACCGATTTAATTTTCCATCTAGATCATAAAACATTGATATAAACAAAATAGAGTTCATACACCAAAATTCACCATTTTTTGTTGTCTTCTAATTAACGTAAAAACTTTTCTTTGTAGTAATTATTTCTTTAGTTATTTTATTTTATTCTTTTTATTTTTATTTTTAATTACTTATGTTTTTTACTTATTTTTAGCTTTAGCTTTAGTTTTAGTTTTAGTTTTAGTTTTACCTTTAGTTTTAGTTTTAGTTTTACTTTTATTTTTTCTTTTTATATTTATTTTTTAATTTATGAAGGTATGTCCTATTATTTTCTTTCTTTTTTCTAAATTTGTTCTTATTGATTTATTAAAAACAACTTATCTGTTAATTACGGATAAGACTTCATTTTTTAAAATTTCTCAAAAACAACGGATTTTCTACTAAGATGTTATTATTTTTGTTTTATTTTATTTTATTTTATTTTACTTTTAAGAAACTTGAAAAAAAGATTGCCCTAGTCAATTTCCTACTTTGGGAGGGTCAAGGGAGAGTCATCAATTATACGCAATCTTCTCTTTGTATTGATTTATTAAACACAACTTTTCTATTAATTACGGATAAAACTTCATTCTTTAAAATTTCTAAAAAATCATCAGATTTTCTACTAAGATGTTATTATTTTTATTTTATTTTATTTTTAAGAAATTAGAAAAAGAAAATTGCCGTAGTGTACAAGATTATCCCCTTTGTGAGAGTTAGGGGAGAGTCATCAATTATACATACCATCTCTTTATATTCATCAATTATTAAAATAACTTCTCTATTAATTACGAATAAGACTTCATTTTTTAAAATTTCTCAAAATGAGTCGATTTTTTACCAAGACATTATTATTTTTGTTTTACTTTTTTATTATATTTTTAAAAAATTGGAAAAAGTTACCTTAACGTACAAGACTCTATACTTTGGGAAGATTGAGGGAGGATCATTAATTATACGCATTTTATTTTATAAAGAGATTATTTTTGTAATTCGATCCTATGATATCAATAAAATTCTATAAATCCTCAAAACAAGAATTCACATTTAACAGAATGTTGGATTGTGGAGAACACAAAGGAAATTTCCAATATTTAAAAAGGTGATGTATATTATTGATGAAGATACAGAGAATCCAGTCAAATAATAACTAATAAGAACAAATAATAAAAAACAGTGTTGTAAGATTACAGGTGTTTGAATGAAACATAATGTGCAGGCTGAGTTGGAATTGCACAGCGCAAACTCACTAACAAACAACTAAAAGCTGGATTGTATGTAAATTCCGCCCAATGGTGTTCCTGGTCAAGCCACTCCTTATCCAAATGGACTCTTTTCAAAGATAATTATCCAATTTCCCATTATTTAAACCATTATTTATTAAATATTTATTAAATATTAATCTCTCTTTATTTCATTAACTTCTTTTTTTTAAAAGGAATTTCATTAACTTCTTTTATATATTATTATAGAGTACTAATTTTACAGCAAGATTACTTCTATGCGACTAAGTACTTATTTTGTTGAGTTTTTGAGGATAAATAAGTACTTTTTTATCACAATTTTTTTCACAAAAAAAAGATTGTTTGATTGTAAAATAAAAAGTACTTTTTTTGGTTGATATAGTTTTTTTGGTAACTAAAATACAACTTTTTAAGAAGTTCAAATTTAAAGTTTTTTTTTAAAGTACTTTTTTAGGTAGATTTTTCATATTAATCAGTGAGCTTATTTTTAGTCTTTTTTGTCCTTATTTTTACACAAAATTTTTACAATACTCACAAACCTATCATCACATTTATTTTTTAATTTATATAATATTATTTGACTTTTTTATATGTTTTAATATTTATTTTTGATATTAGTTTTATTTATGTTATAATTCGTATAAAAATTTGGTTAGATATATTTTCATTTACGTATCATATGGTTTTAATTTATATAATAATTAATATATTGTGCTTTGCATATTGTTTAATATACTTTAAATGATATTTATATGAATAAATAATTTTTATTACAAAATAAAATATAGTTAAAATTAATAAAAGTGTTTTTTATTTTTATGTTGCCAAATAGTTTATTGTATGAAGCTGTTTCAAAAGAAATATTTTTTAATTGACAGTTAAACATTCAACTGATTTCTTAGAAAAAAATTTCTAAAAAAAACTCTACTGATAAAAATTCTATTGACAAAAGCTTTACTAATAAAAGTTCATTCAAATAGATACTAAAAAGTTACGGGTTTGAATTAAAGAAACGGCACATTTATAAACATGAAAAGAAAAAGTTGTGTACAATTAATGATCCCCAACTTTTGTAAAATACGAAACCTTATATACTGGAGTAATTTTTGGAAAATTGTTTAAAATATATAGTCAGCTATTTTAAACAATATTTTTTAAAAAAATTTACATTTTGGTAGAAGTTTATGGACTTTTCTGCTTATTATTATCAAAGTCTAAATTAAATTAAAAAGACAAAAAAAACAAAGAAGGAATTTGAGAATAAAAAATAAACAAATAACGAAGGAGCCGAAACATTAAAGTCCAAACACATAATAATCATAGACAATGAACGCAAACCGTGTGGGCACGGAATATTACTGGTTTGGATTCCGGTATATGGCCTGTTGTCTTGTCTTGTCTTGTCTACTTCGTCCTCTCAAATTTCTTTTTCTTTGTATGAAAAATAAACCCTAATATATTATTTCGTTATAGATAATAAATTTAAAAAACATCTAATATTTTAATTTAATATTCAACTTTTAAAAATTTTCAATTTATTAATTAACTTTTCTAGATTATATAATTTAAGTTAAAATGTAATTTTTATTGATAGGACTAATAAATAAAAGTTTAATTGCTAAATTAAAATATTAAAAATTTGACATTAAACTAAGTTAAATATTATTAAATTTATTATCATTACATTTTAAAACAAAAGCATAAGTTTTTCTATTATTGAAAATAAGAACAATACAAATTATTTTATTATCATTAAATTAAAGGCTACAAAATTTTTATTTATGTTTTTGATACGTAATTCTTTCTTTCCACGTGAGTCATTTAGAAACAGTCTCTCTATTAATTATGCGTAAAGTTGCGCATTATTTGACCTTTTAAAATCTCACGTATCAATGAGATTTATACTAAATATTATTATTATTGTTATTGTTAATCAAATTTCAAGTTGAGTTTAAATTTAAAATTTTGTTTGATATTTAATCTAAACCATATGAATTTCTACTCCAAAATAACATTATTTTAGAATTATTTTTTAAAATATTATACATATAAGCTTTGAATAACCCGTAAAGTTGTTTCTGTATAATTGTAAAGAAGGTATGTATATTACGGTTTTTTTTTTATATTCCCGCAAAATGAAAAATTTTATGTATTGGTACGTTGATGTTGATGTTGATGTTGATATTGAAGTTAAAATTTCGATCTCTATTTTAAATATATTAATAATTATGTTAAAAAAATAAAATTTGATTTTAAATATGTGATTATACTACTCCCTAGCTCATATTGATTTGGACGCTTTGTCTCTTACATATGTTTTCCTGTCTTCTGTATTTCTTTTTCTTAAAAAAGCAGTTAAATTAACAGCTCAACAAATCATAACAACAAAGAACAGACCTTGCTCATTGACACTTGTCTCTCGCTCGCTCCCAAGTTTCTTACTTTGAAACAGACTTGTTCTTTTCTTTTCTTTTCTTGTTAAAATTTTCCTGTGTAGTAATCTAAAGTATCTTGGAACCTGTAATTTGAGAATCCCGTTTGATTGCGATTTTCTTAACTCCGCCTGTAAATTTGGTACGGATTGTGGAAGTGTAGACAAAGAAAAAGGAGAGTACGTCAAGGAAGGGAGAAGACGCCGAGATTCTCGGGGGACACTGCGAACTGTAGATATAGATCTAATTCTGGCTTGTATGTACTTTAGATTCCCGTTCGTTTTCTGGGTTTTCTCTTTTTCTTTGTGATCATTTGACTTTTTCTATGCTTTCGCTTTTAAGGTTCGAATTTCGTGTCCCACTTGTTGCTTCTTTTAAGTTGTTTTTCTTTTTGGATATGTGGTTTCGTGTAATTGCTGTTTCTAGCCCTCTTCGTTTTTCAGTTTCTGGTTTTCTCAAACCCTAATTTCAGCAAGTAATTCGGGCTTCGCTTCTGATTGACTTGCGTGATTTTTAGTTCATTTTTGTTTTATGTATCACGTGGTTGTTAGTGATGATAAAGTAGTTTACTTGGGGTATAATCGTTAGTTGTCCGATATTTGAAGCGTTGGGAGGTTAGGTTCATAATGATATTAATGAGAATTTTTTGTGTGGACTTATATACTTTTAGTAGATTAAATTTCATTTTTACTGGTATTGCTGCTACTCCTCAGTTATGCTGCTAATGTCTTTTCGTGTTGCCATTTTTGACCATCACTTAGTTCTTGTTAGTCCCAAGTTCCATCTGTGTTTAAGTATTAAGAAGCAGCTTTTATATTTGGTTGTATCTTGATGTCACTTCCATCAAGTTTATAGTGTTTGGTCATTACGAAAGGTTCTTTAAAACGTTGCTTGAAGATATGTAATTGCTGCAACTTTCTTCTGATGCTAGCTTTGGCTGAGATATCTATAATTCTGATTAACTGCGCCTTTTGTAAGGATGTTTAACTTGTTCCAAGTGTTGAGATCCGATCTCATCTTTCTCTAGTTCTCTTTGATTGTCATAGAAGATGGTATGGTCATGATAAATCTTCTGATTTTTTTTCTGCTTCTGGTTGAATTCAAGTTGTTTGCATACAGGCGAATTCAAATGTTTCAGCCAAAGGGTGTTCCTGGTTCGAGTTTGGTTGGTCAAAACTCATTAGTGCATGATCAGCATTTAGATTGTGGTGCTCTTGAAATGGACCCTGTCAGTGGAGGAAGTGATCTCAGCAACAATCCTACTCTTGCTTCAAAGCAACGACTACGTTGGACTCATGAACTTCATGAACGTTTTGTTGATGCGGTGGCTCAACTTGGTGGGCCAGACCGTGAGTCTTCTCAAGCACTTATTTTTCTTTTGCTCTTGATTTGAATTTTTAAGTTTGTTGACCAGAGTAGGTCTCATTTTTAAGATTCGTCAGAAGCTCCTCTTTCATTGTTGAGAAGTGCCAATAAGTTAACGTAGTTATGCTAAAATATTCAGTTTCTCCTTTTTACATGTTTTATCCATGTTATTCAGTTCTTTATACATAACTTTACATGGTTATGGTTCTTGCTGGCCTTTTATACCTGTTAGATTATATATTGTTAATTTCTGTGGAATTTCTTAGCAGTTTAATACTTGAGTATGACAGTGAACTCAAAACCTAGTTTTTCTTTTTTTCCCTGTGGTTAATTCATTCCGCGTCCACTAGATAAGCATTCAACTGCCAAGTTGTGGCTGACAGCAAGAAAATCTAAAGGTGTTGCTTTTCCACCTGCACAAACATGGATGCACACTGGCATAGAGGCATGAATGGAGATACTTGCAAGTCTCCATAAGTGTGTTTACAGTATTCTTGTGCTCAAATTATGAACCCTGGAACTCAACATACTGCTTGTATACCCAAACTTCATGTATTGTTGAAGTAGTCAGTTTATGATTTGAAGTGTATCAGAACTCCATAGTAAGTAAAATATAGTTATCTGCATGCAATGGGAAGATGTTAAAATAACTAATAAATTCCAAATTCGAAGTGAGCAAAAAGATATAATGGTTTACATATGAGACAGGATTCATAAATCATTGCCTTAAGGTTTTAGGTTAAGATATTAATCTTCTTATATATAAAATACTACTCTTAAAAATAAAAATAATTACGAAATTTCACAGAAGAGATGTCTAGATGATATGCCTTTTTGACATGGATATTCTAAATTTTAGTTGAGAAATATGAATATATTTATCTGTAGATACTTCATTTTCTTTTCTTTTTTAATTTTTCCTGTTCCAGGTGCTACACCAAAAGGTGTTCTTAGAGTCATGGGTGTACAAGGTTTAACCATATACCATGTCAAAAGCCATTTACAGGTTTTCTAATTATAATACTCGTCTTATATCGTTAAATATATTATCCCCCTTTTCCTCTTGAATTCTCTGGAAATGCCAGTTAAGGTTCTAGCACTTGTACTCCTCCATTAGTTCTTCTGACTTGGCTCTCATGATGCTTCCAGAAATATAGACTTGCAAAATACCTTCCCGACTCCTCATCTGATGGTAAGCCCATGTGCCAGTCACTCTTACTTATTTGTGGGCATGTATAGGTGGATGGACATGCTAGGAGGCAATGTAGGTCTTAGCTAAACAAGATGAATAACAGGACATGAAGTTATAGACAGAAATTAGAAACAAAATATTGACAACATATGTTGTTATCTAACTCGAAATTGGCATGATTTAGGCCCTTTCAAGTGAATTATTTACAGCATTTTACAAAAATTTCACATGAATTCTTAAGATAAATAACTAATACAGCACACATACTCTTATTGTATATTAGAAGATACTGCACAGACTTTTGTTTTCTGATCCGAACATAAAATGATAATGCAAGGGAAAAAAGCTGACAACAAAGAAACTGGCGATGTGCTCTCCACACCGGATGGTTCATCGTAAGTGCAGCTGCCTTGCCTTTTCTTCTGTTCTTAATCACCTGTTTTAAATAGATAATGTGCAAAAACTTGGAAGTTTTGAACGGAAGAATTCACATTTTCCACCATTGTATACAAGCAGAAAAACAGGAATATGTTATCCATTTCTGAGTTTTTTGCCCTTGCCCAAAATTCTTTAAAGTCTGATCCGGAGTTCTTCTGTCTGATCAATTTGGGATTTGATTGTTGATTCTCTTCCTTCTATCTTTTCTCAGTGGAATGCAAATTACGGAAGCACTCAAGCTGCAAATGGAAGTGCAAAAACGTCTGCATGAGCAATTGGAGGCATGTCTACTCGTTTGCATTCATGTTTAACATACTATTGAGTAGGAATGGCAACTAGATCCTGGCCCGGTCCAGCCTGGAGTCCTGGACTGGACTAAAATTAACTTGCCAGACATGGGTTGACTGAACTTTCGGCCAGGCTTGGGACTGAATGCTAGCCTGAACCTCTCCACCAAAGCAACATCGTTTTGGTAGCAACCTGACCGGGCCTCGGGCCAATTTCCATCCTTATTATTGAGCAATAACTAGTGTTTCTTTTACAAGGACTCTTCAGTTATCAGCTTGAGCTTATGCTGTCCCACTGGACTGGGGGGGAAATGTTAAATTAGTCAAGAACCATTTGAAATAGCTATAGGGATTTTGGTGAGATTTGACATTGCTTCTCCTGCTCAAAATTTTCCATATTTTCTTATCTTTTATGTTTGGTTGAATAATCAAAGATTTTAGCATTTTAAATGAAAAGGCAAAATTATTCATAGAACAATATTTCTTTATTTTGTTACCTTAGTAGACCAAGGGGGTCTTAGTAGAATTATGTAGTTTATTGCATTTGCTCATTTTTCAGGGATTTCAATATCCTAAAGTTTTGTCAATCCTCCTTCCAGCTAGGTCAATTCGAAAAAATCCAGGGATTTCATTAATATCCACATTTCAGTTGTCATATGGTCTTAGTATTTTCTTGATCAAGGTGCTGTTACTTTTTCTGAAGTTCTCACATGTTGGAGAAGTATAGGAAAAGGCCTAAGGTACATGCTTAACGGTTAACAGTAAAGGGAAGGCAAGTAACATATCATCAATCATACATTGGCTTACTTGCATTAGTTATGGGTTTTAGGCTGTTTAATAGCCTATGGTACATTATGTTGCTTCAGTTATAGTTCTACCTGTAGGCAGATTTGCATATTGATTGTAAGTCATAATATAAGCATGTAGGTATTATTAGCTATACTGTTGGTTATATCCTTAGCAATCAAATTTGGATGCTTTGTGGACAATAGGTACAGAGGCAGCTACAATTACGTATTGAAGCCCAGGGTAAGTATCTGAAGAAGATAATTGAGGAGCAACAACGACTTAGTGGTGTCCTTGCAGAGGCTCCTGGCTCAGGGGTTTCTGGCCCAGTGTCAGGTGACAACTGTCCAGAATCTGACAAGAACGACCCAGCTACACCTGCCCCTACTTCTGAGTTACCCTTCCAAGACAAGGCTTCCAAGGAGCGAACTGCAGCTAAGAGCCTTTCCGTTGATGAATCATTCTCATCTCAACATGAACCATTGACTCCTGATTCACGTGGTAATGTTGGTTCTCCAGGTGAGAGCCCTAAACTTGAGAGATCAATGAAGAAACAGCGCATAAGCATAGGAGTAGCTTATGATAAACCAGAGATGGCCCTCACACACCAGATCCTGGAGTCAAGCTTAAATCCATCGTACAGACCGCATTGTCTGCCTGATTAGAGAGCCCTTCATCTGGATTATCTCTGGGGAATAATGATTAGATGGAGAAGATTTCAGGCACAGGTGTATATTTCCTTGCTTCATGGTATTTACTCTTATTGACCATCATCTTGCCATGCCTGTAAAAGGATGAACTTTTAATCAGATTGTAGAACCTGTTAGTGTTAGCTGTTTGAGATAATTAGGTTCCGGGAAAGATGTCTCTGTGATTTCACATAAAACCTTCTTAGATACCTGGTACATGTCCAGATCTTTGTGAATCGGAAGTGGTTTGTTTATTTGAAAATTGTGTTAACTGATGACTGCTCTGTTATGTCAAGAGATTTTAAATGATGGACAATGGTAAAAATTGCGGCTGGAAGTGCTGAGAATAAGAAATTGTTGGCTGCTAGCCCCTCTTCATCTCAACAACGGCAAGACTCATGAATCAGTTAATTAGAAAGATTATGAAATTTGGATTGGATTCGTCTAGTGATGTATTTATGGCTTGACCAAAAATCATGTAAGCATAGTTTTACAAAGGCTTAAATAAATGACAAATCCTCCAGCTTGGGACAACATTTTAGCTAACAAGCACTGCTGCGAGTATAGGACATTACACAAACACACACTGATTCAGGCACTGCTGCGAGTATAGGACATTACACAAACACACACTGATTCAGGCGTGTGCCATGCCGAACATATACAGTTAGAGAAGGCAACGATGTAGCACCAGACCTTAGGAAAACAAATGCCTACAAGCTACAAATGTGAAAAGTTTGGATAAGCTGCTACAAGAATAAACATAGTTCCACAGGAATGCCTGCCTCACTCATACTCACGAAGAGTTATGTCTCCGATGGTTTACTCGCCTCGGAAAGCAATCGCGCAACCGCTTGCTGAAGGCCTCAAGTTTTTCAAGTTTCTCACCTTTGAGTGTCTTTGCAGATGATGTATCTTTCTTTTTCTTTTTCTTCTCTTTTACGTTGTCCAGAGATATATGTTGCACAGTTCGTAAAGGTGTTGCAAGCACTTTTAGAGCCATCTATTTACAGAAGAAAAGCACAAGATCAAGACTGAGACAGTGCAAGTTAGTTCGTGCATCAACATAACCTACTATCCTGGTTATTATGATTCATGATTCCCTAAAAGCATTCAACTAGTATTAATAGGCACAACAAAAGAGTATGAAAGTGCGAGTGTCCGAAGCCCTTACGCATACCATTTCTATAGTACAAATCAACACAAGCTAGCTAGAGAAAGAGAGAACCAGACCTCATGGCTGTTGTCACCACCTTTGCATTCAGCAAAAGGTTCATCATCACTGCCTCCTATGGAAGAACATCTTCCCCAACTCTCTCTGTTTGAGCTTGTATATGAGCAACATTCCTCGCTTGCTCCGTTTAGCTTATCCTGATATCCATAATTATAGAGAATTCATATGAAACAATATGTTATTTGTCATTTGCTACTCAAATAATAGCAACTGTCCTCTTGGAATCCCAAGACCAACGAAAAGTAGAATATGAAAGCAAATTGGAATTGTGTGCTTGCTCCTTTAAAATGCTGTAGATGGATCAGTTAATTATCAAAGTGAAAAAAATTTAAGTAGCAGCTAGATTCCAAACCAGAGTAAGAGAGCTGTGGTAAGCAAATCAAAATTTCGAAACTGGTTAAATGAATTCTATGATGACTCCAGACTCAGTTCAGCTAGGGTTTTGGTTCCAACTGAAATTAAGAAGAGTATCTACAACACATTTCTCCATCAGAGCCTCCAATGAAATCCATGTTTTCCATTCACTGATTATACATGTCATCTAAAAAGCCATTTACATGACACACGTTACAGCAATTCACATTTCAAGCAAAAGTTTATTTGATTTGGTGTTTCCAGAATCACTTTAAGAGATTAAGTATTTTAAGTTGAGCAGCAAGGTTTTATTCCTTGGCATTCTCCTTTGTGTGTCACAAGATAAAAAGCTTAAGACATATTCTAAAGAAGTTCGTGCCTTTTTCCCCAAGTAATCAATTTTGGAGCAAAAAGTTCATCTAAAATATGTCTATAATACCACTGTTGTCGCCACTCCACCATCACTTATGAGCTAATTAAGTGGCAAATAACTGGTATAAGTTCTACTCTTAAGGGTGAAATGAGACCATTGAGGACAACAGTTATCAACTGAGATTCACACATAAATGTGAAGTCACCAAGTTTTCTAAAACCAAAGCCATAGTGCTTGTCAAAGATGACCATTTGGCAAAGATGGTTGGGCAGACCAAGTCGTCCTCTACAATTAAATGTATTTTGTATTTGCAATGCAGGTAAAACATGCCTCTTTAGGCCATGATCACAGCCAATCAAGCTAATAAAATGGTAAGTTCATCTCTCTGCAAACTCATGGTCACAATTCACTTGACTTATAGTCATATTTTATGATGAGCAACACAGAGGATATTCTACTGAAAGCCTAATTTATCGTACAATCTCTATAGACCTAATCCCATTGAACTTCATGCTAGTACTTGTTGAATGTCTTTGCGATTTAGTGTTTAATATAGAAATATTATATGCACGCTCCTCAGCAGAAATATAATTTTAATGAGATATGTATTTCATCCGATAAATAGGGATTTCTTGTACTGTTCAACACATGCAAAACCCTAGTAAAATGCAGCAGACTATGTGTAAGCGGATATAGTTTTTACAGCCAAACCACATAAAACTGTCTAAATTCTCTCCTTCCTTTTCCCTACTTTCAATTGCACAGTAACAATTAATATCACCTGAAAATTTGAAGGCTCCTCCGAGCGAATCATATGCTTTTCGTCCAAGGAGTTCTGCATCAACCAACAAACTCTAAATTTATTCAGGTTAAAGATCCAACTAATAAAAAGTATGTGTACATGAATGAAAAAATACATACTATTACACAAGCATCTGGGACAACCTCACAAAGAAGTTCGCTTACAGGTTTTGCAGTCAGGATACTTGGAGGAGCACAAGATGAACTTGCAGCACCAACGCAGGACGAACGAAGGCCTGTTATTATCTCATACAAGAGGCTCTAAGAAAAACAAGAAGGTGAGGGCTTGTAAGTTCTAGGTTGACATTCTTTGAAGGGGAAATTAAGGAAACACACCTAGGACAAGTTAATAGCTAGTTATTCTACCATAAAAAGGGATTTCAGACACCACATCTGTGAGCAGCACTTTACATAAGTAACCTTTGGTTTTGAAATGAAGCATTGAGTTAACAATATAACCTTACAAAATTAACATCACTCATTACACTTCGATTGAAGAGCTTGACAGAACGGTAGAAAATTACACCATTTTTGCAAAATGTATGTCAGACATCAACCTAAACAAGTTCTTCTGGAGAAGATTTAACTTTAATATAGACACCAATAATAATGCTAGTTTGACACAAGGAACCATAAAGCATCTACATGCAGAGAAAAGAGTTCTACAGGACTATGTTGTTTGATTTTTAAATTTGTTTTTGGCCCAATTTCTGTCTTCTTTTTCATGCACTTTTCACCAGTTGATCTTGAACTGTTCCTTTTCATCTACCCTTATAAACACCAATTTAAAATTACACTGTTTTGTTAGCGAAGAAAAAGTCACCTCATCCATGCCAGTGTCGACCTTCAAATCTCTTTGATTATAATACTTCTCCATCTTAGTTGAGCAAATAGAACTTCGAGGAGGATGAAGTACATTGAAGAAGAAAATGGAAACTGAATCATAAAAGAACCGTGGCCTGGAGGAATTGTGATCACCATCAAATTTAATCAAATTTTTGTCCCCCTGTACAAACCATATACATGGTTATATCTTCAGATTTTGAATAATTTAAGAAAAGTAAAAGATCTTTAGAAAACAAAAATTACCACATAGGACTTAAAGATGATGTCAGAGTGATGGGATTGGATGAACTTGTCCTCACTACCATGTCCAAATAAAGCAGGAATGAATGATTTCGGTGCAACCTGCATGTCATAGAGAATGAAATATTGCTCCAAACAATAAATAAAATGGCATCAATCTAGATTGTCATACTTAGTGCAATATCAGATAATCATTGTCAAGATAAGTTCTGTAATCAGAAGCCACTTGTTTACCACTCAACAGATACATCTAAGTCTTTGCTGGTCTAGATGATTATATCTCCTTGCTAAAAATCAGCATTGATGAAGTAAAAGAGGAACAAACCTTTACACAGTTTAGATCCATGATATCAAAATTTGCTTTCCTCATAATTACTCGCCGCATGTATTGCACTGCCACCTTAACCTGATTACAAGCAAAGTTAAGAAAGTTTTCATTTTAACCAAGGACTAAACAAGAAGTTAAACTGGAAAATTCTAACTTTAGATCCTGGAATGCCAGCAAACTTCTTTTTCTCTAAGCTTAAATCACATGCAAGAATGATTAGTTATATAGGCAACTGAGCAAATTATCAAGGACTACACCATAAGTATACTCAAAACAACTACTTGAACAGCAAATCTGATAGAATAAATAATGGTGCAAACTTTCCAGGCTTAGAAAGCTGAACAGTTACTGATAGAGTGTCGCATCTAGATAATATACGATTTAAGTTGTATCCACCTAGAGAATTCCAGCAGAGTAACCCAATGAAACATAAATGCTTACATATCAAGTGATCAAATAGGCACATGAAAATAAAAAATCAAAGATATAACCCCAGGTACAAGAATCACATTGATGTTCTCATCCGTTCCAAGATCATATACATAACACTAGACTCTCCTAGGCTAAGGCAAAAGGAAGGAGAGGTATGGAGGCCAGACATACTGTGAACTTTGGAAGCCGTATTTTGTAAACATCAACAAGTTCCATCATTAGGTCAAATAAATTTGAAAAGGCACTATCCAAAACCATTCCAGCTATGGATGGGTCCTCTGCTCCATAAAGAAGGCTGCATTATGTCATAAATATGTCACTCAACATTTTACCGAAGCTGCAATCGAAAATTAACATAACAACCTAGTATAAGAAACAAAAACAACAGTAAAAGAAAACAGCATAGTTACGATAAAGCACCTAGTGACTGCACCCATGGATCGTCCCCAAAGCCCTATACGTGATATCTGTTTGTTGCTTCTTAGATATGAAACTACAACTTTGAGGTCCTCTTTCTGCCATTTAAAGAACGAAGGAAACGGGACAAAGCTTTTAAGTCACAAGATAGTAAAAGCTGGTTACAAGAGACTATTTAAAGCCAAATATGGTTGCAAACCTCATGCCAACCAAGGCTGACATAGTCACCATCAGACAAACCAGAACCCGAAAAATCAAGGGTGAAACAAGTGATATTTGATGGAAGAAGAACTACAGCAGCTTCATTTGCATCTGCTCTACAACCACTGCATTATATATGGTCAAAACTGAGTGAGTTCCCACCTTTATTTAGTATAAGAACTCTCTCTCAAAGAAAGTTGAAACAAAGTTCAAAATTTTTACATAATTAAAAGTAAGGAAAGAATATAACCTTAAAATACAGGCAGAACCCTAACGTTATACAAATCCAGTGTGCAGTTAATTTTATATTTACTGGTCTAAATTTTAGTTGAAGTTTATCCAAATGGAGAAGAGCACGACTAGTTTCTACCTATTTCCATGACAATATATAACGCAAGGAAGAGGAGTATCATCAGGGAAATGTGCAGGTACGTAATGGCTGCATTGTAAGGTGTGGCCTCTTTC
>JANJEY010000234.1:10762891-10773538 GCA_024703695.1 Erythroxylum cataractarum | reverse complement strand
TGTGTTGCATGTAGATAAGCGAAATCAAAGACCCATCCACATGGTTTGTATACTCCTTTGCCTGTGCCTAAGCATCCTTAGGCTTACATATCTATGGACTTTGTATTAGGGCTGCCTAGGAAAAAAACGGTAGGGATAACATATTTGTGGTTGTTGATAGGTTTAGTAAAATGACACACTTTATTGCATGATATAAAACTAATGATGCCACTTATATTGCTGATTCATTCTTTAAAGATGTTGTGCATTTACATGGTGTTCCAAAAACTATTGTTTCAGACCGTGATATAAAGTTCTTGAGTCACTTTTGGCGAGTTATTTAGGGAAAGTTAGGAACTAAGCTTTTGTTTTCTACTACTTGTCATCCTCAAATAGATGACCAAACTAAAGTGGTTAATAGAACTTTATGATCTCTTTTGCATGCTATTATAGGGAAAAATCTTAAAACTTGGGAATAATGTTTGCCATTAGTTGAATTTGCATATAATAAGAACATTCATTCTACTACTGGTTATTCACCATTTGAGATAGTTTATGGATTTAACCATTTGACACCTTTGGATTTGTGTCATTTGCCATTACATGAGTTATCTAGCAGGGATGGACAACACAAGGCTGAATTAGTGAAGAGCATTCATGAGAAAGCAAGGCAGCAAAAAGAGAAGCGGAATGAAGCAAATGCGCACAGGGCTAATCAAGGGCGCAAGTTATTAAGGTTTGAGCTTGGAGATTTGGTCTAGGTGCATTTTAGAAATGAGAGGTTTTTTAAGCAAAGGAAATCCATGTTGGATCCTAGAGGCGATGGGCTATGCCAAGTGCTTGAGAGAATTAACGATAATGCTTACATGATTGATTTGCCAGGTAAGTATCAAGTATCTGCTACTTTTAATGTTGCTGATCTCTCTCCCTTTACTAATGTAGGGTCTGATTTGAGGACGAATCCTTTTGAGGAGGGAGGGGATGATACAACTAGCCTTCGCAATGGAGTTCCACGTCTTACACATCAACCTGACAAGCTACACATGCCAAGTGATCCAATTACAATGCAACAAGCTTCAAGGCTTAAACAAGCAATGCAAGCTTTTGTTGAAGCCCAAATCATAAGTCAAGTACATAAGGAGGTCGAAACATCCATAGAGGAACACCAAGGCACGCCCAAGCTTGTGACTTTATTAAAGGACGCGTTGGAAGAGGCTAGCACTTAGCCATTTAGGCCCATTTTTGATAATTTGGGCTTATTACTTATTATCTCTTATTTTAAGCACAAGGACTTATTTATGGGTTGTTCTTTTAGTTAGTAGCATGTGCTTTGTTTGTTTGGGTTATTTTGAGACTTATTTGTTTTAATGTTTTAGCCTATTCCTAAAAGGACTTGGATCAAATTATGTTCAATGGGCTAGATGCTCCTAGATTTGTTAGGATTAGCCTAGTTTGCTTTGAATGGGCTTGTAAACCCATTCCTATTAGGGTTAGGACTTGGTCAAGGTATTTATGCCTTATTATAACCATGTAACCTTAGATTGGATGATTAATAAAATTTCAGAATTGAGTTCTTCAAGTGAGGCGTGACTATCTTCATGGTTACTTCAAGAAATTAATTTGCATCAATAAGTAAGTACTTGCAATGTAAATAGATTTCTGATTTCTTTGGGATTAGGTCTCAAACTTATGATTTGAGGTTTGATCTAGCATGTTCTTTGAATAGAAAGATTAGGATTTTGATTCAATAGGATTATAGGTTTCAAGAACCTTGTTTTCTTGGGGTTTTCATATCACCTATCAACTATTGGGTCACATAAAAAACTAAAGAGGCTACCCCACATCAGATGATGACGTCTCGGTGGAGGAAAGTTAAGGATCTTTTTGTCTTTGTTCATTAACTTCTCCAGTTATATGGAATAATATTGTTAGACACAATAATAATATTGGTCTCTTTCGTTCATGGTTAAGAATATATGCTTCTTACTTGCCTTGTGTACTCTTTGATAAAGCAACTTAGTCACAAACATAAATCTTCCATTTATTCCTGAAATATGCCATATCAAACTCTGGACATGCACTGTAATGTGCATTGCTATTGAAAAAATCATCATGATCTACTTATGCTTTATATATTGATTGTTTATGAAAAAAGATAATAAAAATGTATAATTTTCTTAAATATGTAATATTGTTTGATGTTTTACTATGATATAATACTCATATCCTTATAAATATTTTTTTAAACTCATATCCTCATAAGTCATTTTACACATAAACAATTAATTTTACTAAATATTTTTAATAAATAGCTAATGCTATATGTGGTCAAATCAACTATATTAATCTGCTATCAGTTAACAGCTAATGCAATCCGCTGGCAGCCAAATATGACCTAAATTGAGTAAAGTTGTTTTATTATATATACTTCTGAATGTGACAGTTCAGATAATTGTGCTTAAACAGATAATTTTTTGACTAATGAACATCATTTTTTGGAACTAATGAGGATTTTGGCAATTAATGATATAATTGAGGAATAATTTGAACAAATTATGGTTTAAGAATTATCAGAGTGTCACATTTAGGTGGTATTACGTTTAAAGGGACAAATTAAGTGAAAAAACTAATGATATATTATTGTTTTATCTAGGATGGTTTCAGGAGATGATACTACTAGCCTAAAGTTGAGTGGAGAATCGGGTAATTTGATCCATTCTTCGGATGTGTATGACAGGGGGTGTTAGAGTGGATCGAGTAGGAGGAGAGATGTTAGTGCCATCTAAAATGATACAACAGGCTGTTATTGCGGCTCTAACTTGAGGTGATTCTATGGTGGATCTCAACTATGAGTAGATTTGTAAGATGGGTGTGGTGGGGTTTCAAGGTACTACTAATCCTAAGGAGGCTAAGGCATGGTGGTAGCAGACAAAGTTTTAGACCATAGAGAGTGCATCTTATAAAGAATGTTGTAGTATATTGTTTCATTATTTCAAGTCAACGTATTGACTTGGAGGAAGTCAGTAAAGAGATCTTATGAGGCACGAGAGATGACTTAGCAGGAGTTTAAGAGAGAGTTTAGAGACATATACACTTCGCGGATATATCATGTTTAAAAGAAGATGGAGTTTGTGAGTGTGGTTCAGACAGAGTAGATGTCAGTGGCAGAGTATGAGGCTCGCTTTTCTAACTTTGTCTAAGTATGCATTGGAGGCAGTGACAAATCCAAATGACAGAAGTTACCAATTTAAGCAAGGCCTGAAGATAGAGATTCATTTGGATTTAGGATTTGCTATGTCTAATTTCAAGAAGCTACTAAACACTGCACTAAAGTAGAGGATGTGATAGAATAAAGTAAAAAGGAGAGGAGAACCAAAGTGGCGACCAAATAGTCATTGTGAAGAGGGGAGTCGGTTTATTAGGAGGGGAGCTAGTGTTGGGCGATCTAGGAGTTCATAGAGAACTATGATAGGGATTTACTAGGATCAGTCATACATGGTATATTTGTGGAGAACAGGGGCATTTACAAATGAGTTGTTTGACAATAGGGAGGAGTTAGATAGTAAGGGCAAACGAGATAGCATGTGGTCAGAGTGGTGCCTTTAGTTTAGCTAAAGGTTCTAGTAGAATTGGTAGTACAGATGGTGGTCGAGGAGTTAGATGCGGACAAGTAGTAGGTATAGGTACTAGTTAGAGATACTCAGTATATGGTCAAACTTAAGTTAAGATATATCATATGATGAGGGAGGAGGCACCTATAGCTAATGATGTCATTTTCAGCATTATTTTATTATTTATTACTAAGGCTTGTGTGTTAGTAGACCAAAGATCTAAACATGCTTATTAATATTAGATAAATGTAAAGCATATCGAGCTCATATTATACATATGAGAGAGGTGATTTCTAAGTTAGAGGTTATTCCTATAGTGAGGAAATTTTTGAGTTATTTTTAGATGATTTATTAGGTTAACCTCATCAATAGGAGATATATTTCACCATTAAGATTACGTCTAAAGTTGTACTAATTTTTATTTCACCTTATAGGAATACTATTGTTGAGTTACACGAGTTAAAAAAAGTAGTTAGAGGAGTTGATGAAAAAGTGCTTTATTAGACTGAGCGTATCATTCTGGAGAGCTATAATATTGTTTGTGAAAAAAAAGAAGATAATATGAGACTTTGTATGGATTGTTGACAGTTAAATAAGATGATGGTGAAGAGTAATTAACCGTTGTTGAGGATATATGATCTTTTAGATTAGCTAAGGAGAGTAGTCATATTTTTTAAGATTGACTTCAGATCAGGATACTGGTAGTTGAGAACAACTAAGTTAAGTATTTCTAAGATAACTTTTTTGTACTCGAAAATTGAAATGGCCATTATGAGTTTCTAGTGATGCCTTTCAAGTTAACTAATGCTCCAACTATATTTATGATATTGATAAATATGTCCTTTCAAGAGTTTCTGAATTAGTTTGTTATAGTGCTTATTGATAATATACTGGTGCATTCAGAGAGTAAAGAATATTATATCATTCTTTAAAAATAATAATTTAATTAAAATATAAAGAGATAAATAAAGAATATAAAATTTTAAAATATAATTAGTTAGATTGTGTGATAGAGTTGAAAAGAAAATCTTTGTTGAAAATTAAAAACATTTATGAAATATACCTGTTAAAAAACTAACTTCTTAAAAGAGGAGGAGAAAATTTGTTATTTGTAGGGGTGTGTTCCACATGTTCAGAAAGTGGTTGAGTTATTCCTTAACAAGTATTTTTAAAAAAATTGGGTAGTTTTTTTTATAAGGATTATAAACACAAATTGTGTCGAAAATAAAGACAATTCATATTTATTTTTGTCAAACCGGTTGGTCTAATCTGGTTTTAAAATTATTA
This sequence comes from Erythroxylum cataractarum, assembly GCA_024703695.1. NCBI lineage: Eukaryota > Viridiplantae > Streptophyta > Magnoliopsida > Malpighiales > Erythroxylaceae > Erythroxylum > Erythroxylum cataractarum. The sequence goes on along the minus strand of JANJEY010000234.1, from coordinate 10,768,661 downwards.
TCTTTAACATCATAATAATTTAAATTTTAAAATATTAAAAATATAATTTAAACACATAATTATTATTAAATAGTTTTATTATTAAGTAGATATTTATGTATGAAAATGTTATAACTGTGAAGGAAAAGAAAAAACTGAAGATAAGCTAAAAAATTCAAATGTTGTAAAACATATAAAATTGGTCGGTTACAAACAGAAAAGAAACGAGCATAGGACGGTCACCCGGAAAGCCGGGTGGCAGAGAAGTAAAAACATATCCTTCTCTTCTCTCTCCATAAGCAAGCACTTTTGATCCCAAGAATACCCATAAACACACAGAAGCACAAGTACAAAACGACAAATTTAAACAAAACCAGCACCCGTCGTTTGCCTTCCCATTTTTGTCCTTTCTCACCTCCATCACCAGATTGATAACGCATAAATATAAATATCCACATTCGTAATATATATAATATATAATAAATATATATATATAGAGAGACGGAAGAAGCAAGCTTGATGTGTTGGGGAAAATAAGAAAAAAAAAAAAACGAAGCAACCATCACAGCCCCAAACCTAGGTTGTCCATCTCCGCTCAATTCCTTTCTCTGTTATGGTTTTTTTTTTTTTTTTGTGCCCTGCAATCTGTAAGATCTATTTCGTTTTCTGGAGGCGTTGTTTCGGTCCTATCTCCTTTTTTCTGTGTCTTTCTCTGTGATTTCCCTGAATTTTTATAGGGAGGGTTAGGGTTATTAGGTTAGAATATATGGGCTTTTTAGCTTCTCTTTCGAGGCATTATACCCTTTTTTTTTTTGTAGTTTGATGCTGTTCTTTTTCTTTTCTTTTTTCTTTTGTTAGAAGTGCGTGTTCGTGTCTTCAATTAGGGCATTGTGTTGTAAATGATAGGGGAAGAGATAGAGTCAAGAAAATTGTTTCTTTTTGTGAGGGTGGAGCTGGGTTTTGTTTAGTTTGGTTAATGTTTTCTTCGGAAGTTCCCTGAATTATTCAATGTTTTTTTTTCCTGTTTAGTTCAACATAAAAGATTTACCCAGCTTTCCTGTGAATTTGAAGAATTTATTATTCATTTTTTGGGTAACTATTACCCTAAAGGATTTTAGTTTTGAGTAGAATGGGCTTAATTTTTTGAAATTGAGGGGCTGTTTGACAAGAATGAAAGAAATCATTTTGATGTGTCCTCATATGTTTGATGAAGTAAGCGTGGAACTATTTGGCTCATACTTGGAAATTAATTGTTATTTTAGGTATAAATTTCCTCTGCGAAAATGTCGCAGTATCAAGGGGATGATATGGATTATGTTGCCGACGATTATGAGATGGCAGAAGTGGATGATGATATGTACTTGCGTGGTAGATTTATGGGTGATTCTGAGTCGGATGAGGATAATGATGAAGATGATCATATGGTTAGTTTTGGTTTTATGTTATTCTATGCGTAGAATCTGGGCTTCTTTATTCTTGTTCTTATGATGTTCATTGGTTTAGGGTGCTCATTCATGTGCTCATATTGCATTTTCTTTGACGTGAGTGTTATGATTTGCATCTTAACTAGTATTGCTTTTTACACAGATTTTTTTTTGTTTGTTTCATTTTGGCAGGACACCCGGGTAGCAGATACATCTGCTGCAGATGCTAGGAGAGGAAAAGATATCCAAGGAATTCCTTGGGAAAGACTGAGCATTTCTCGTGAGAAGTACAGACAAACTAGGTTAGAGCAATACAAGAACTATGAAAACATACCTCAATCAGGAGAAGGTTCAGAAAAGGTAGAAAAGAATTTGGTTCCCAGCCTGTTGGATTGGGCTATGGGTACATAAGAAATGTATTGAATCAATTCTTTTTAATGAATAGATCCGATTGCAACTTCGAATATAGATGCATTTCAACATTCCTTTTCATTCAGACTTTTGCTTCTTTCCAGCAGTGCAAGCCTACAAAGAAAGGGGGTACATACTATGAGTTTTGGCGGAATACCAGATCTGTGAAGTCAACAATTCTTCATTTCCAAGTAGGATCACATTGTTCTCCTAATCAACTTTCATTTTTTCAATTTGCAAAAGCTGGATTTGACAAAATTTTCATTGTCTTTAAATAATCAACTTTAATTTTTTCAATGCACAAAAGCTGGATTTGACGAAATTTTCATTGTCTTCAAATGCAAATGCTTCTTTTTTCCCCCTTATTATTTTGCACAAGGATCATATCCAGTCTTTTTATGTCTAGAATGAACATGTAACGTAGCAAAAGGTGCTTAGAATATTGTTTTAAAGGTTTTACTTTCAGCCTGAGTATTTTATGTTTCAATGACAGTTGCGGAACTTGGTTTGGTCAACATCAAAGCATGACGTCTACCTCATGTCTCATTTCTCGATTGTCCATTGGTCGTCCTTAAGTTGTAAGAAAACTGAAGTTCTTAATGTAGCTGGTCATGTGGCACCACGTGAGGTATGCCAGATTTCTATTCCTGTGTTTTAAATGTTTCTGATACACGTTTGCAGTGTTCATTTCATTGTCCTAGGATTATAATTTTACTGATTGGTTCAGAATTCTTATGTTGTTTCATTGAAACTTGTAAACATCTTATCTTCTCATTTCGTTTCGTCTAACAGAAACACCCTGGGAGCCTCTTGGAAGGATTTTCTCAGACACAAGTTAGTACTTTGGCAGTAAGGGATAATTTATTGATTGCTGGAGGGTTTCAAGGAGAACTTATATGCAAGGTAATTTCTGGTGGTTATAAGTTATCCATTTGTTGTAGGCTTTGCCAGTATATGTACTGATTGTGAATACAATGGAGTAAGCACGTGCTTTACGTGTGTTGTGGCATCTTTTTTACATTTGATTTGTCATTCCAATTTGTGGTTGTGATACTAATTAAATGGAATCCCCCCATTGGATCTTGAATCAAATGCATCCATCCTTTTCTTTCCTGTTTCTTTTCTCTTTCAATTTTTGTGAGTTTGGTATAATATGCTTACTGATATGCATCTATTACATTTATCTTTACTGTGACATTTTGATTGGTTATAATTAACTCTTGCGTTGGAATTTAGTACTTGGATCGACCAGGAGTTAGCTTCTGCTTCAGGACAACTTACGATGATAATGCAATTACAAATGCTGTCGAGATCTATGATAATCCAAGGTTATATTTTATTATTTGTTGACTGATAGTTTATGCAGCCTTTTCATTTTAACTAAGTCATTAATATTCTGGTAGATGTTATGAATTGCAACTCACTTGAGGTCAATGCTCTTTCAGTGGTGCACTTCATTTCATGGCTTCAAATAATGACTGTGGAGTTAGAGATTTTGATATGGACAGATTTCAACTTTCTAAGCATATCACCTTCCCTTGGCCAGTTAATGTAAGTCTCTTTTGTTTCTAGGTCTGCTGTTTATGATCTTCATCTGCCGAAATGCTGTCTTTTTACTGGAATACGGAGGTAAAAATAATAAATATGCAGAGCATGCCAAGAGAACCTTTTTCTTCATCTAACCTATCTTCTCTTAGTCTAGTGATGGCCTTGGTTCACTTTAAACTAAATTCTAGATGGTTCCAATTTCTTGTAATAATAGGGAAATTATAAATCTTAAGAGAGCCATCTAGAGTAGTTATAAATTTTTAGTTAACATTTTTATTGTGTCCTAGGGACCATTTCTAATACCTGGTCCGCAGTTCTCTGAAAATAGGTTTAATTTTTTTTTTCCAATCATATTCGTTTTCAAATTCAACAAGAAATTTCTTAATTGAGTTTCTTGTTTCTAGTTTCTAGTTTCTATTTTTGGTTTTTGATTTCTTCATGTTTCATAACTAACTAAAATTGTAAAAAAATGACTTAGATTTTATATTTTGTCAATAATTTGATTTTATTATTAAGTAAATATTAGTTTACAAATAAAATTTCACAAAATCTTTACTCATTTAATTATTCAATTTTAATAAAATATGATAATTTATCATTAAATATTACATAAGAGATTAAAATAAAATTAATTATTGTATTAATTTTAAAAATAAATTTATTTTTACTATCAGTGATAAAATTGTATTTACATTGATATTAATAATCAAATAGTTCTGTTTTTTGTTTGAAAAAAACTTGAAACTAAATTAAGAGAATAAAAGAAAAATCACTATAAAAAACATAAGTGGAATCAAATGATCACTTGTTTAATTGCTTCAATGTGCTAAGCTCAAATGTGTGATTAGTGCTAATTTATGCAACAAACTCTCGTGTCAAGCCCTTTCCTAGGTTGAATGTACATAATTGTTGTTTTGAGTTTTGGCTTGTTAATGGAAAAGACACTATCCATAAGTTTTGAGGTTACGTAATACTGAGCTAATCTCAAGGTCAAACACATTCTTATATTGAATTTATGTAATTGGTTCTTTTAGGGTTTAGTTTGTTAACGGAAACTGGTTCATTCGTAAGGCTGTAATGACTGTTACACTACCTTATGTTTCTTTTCCTTGACAACTATTTTAAGAAGTAAATTATTGTAATCCGAAATTGCATGTCTGATGTTCTCTTATGCGAGTGAGTAACATCATCTGCTTTCGTGTTGTTTCTGTTTGCAGCATACCTCGTTGAGTCCTGATGGTAAGCTCCTTGTAATTGTTGGTGACAACCTAGATGGAAAGCTGGTGGATTCTCAAACAGGAAAGGTAGTTACTTCTTTGTCCTTATTCTTGAATATTTCATCAGATCTCATGTAAATGTTTTCCATCTGGTTCTGGATGGCTTTGGCTAATTGGAAGCCTGTTTTTGTAGACTATTACGTCTTTATGTGGACACTTGGATTACTCATTTGCATCTGCATGGCATCCTGATGGTCGTATCTTTGCCACTGGGAATCAAGACAAGACCTGCCGGATTTGGGATGCCAGAAACTTGTCTAAATCTGTCTCTGTGCTCAAGGGCAACTTGGGAGCCATTAGATCGATTCGATTTTCATCTGATGGGCAGTTCATGGCAATGGCAGAACCAGCTGACTTTGTGCATGTATATGATGCAAAGAATGGGTTTGAGAAAGAGCAGGAGATCGATTTTTTTGGGGAGATCTCTGGTGTGTCTTTTAGCCCCGATACAGAATCCCTCTTCATTGGAGTGTGGGATCGCACCTACGGAAGCCTCCTCCAATACAACAGATGCAGGAATTATGGATATCTGGACTCTTTACTGTGATTTTATGCCCTTGTATGTAGTTGTTTGTAGGTGTCCGCATTTCAATGTCCACTTTCCTGAGAATCCAGAGGGCTAGTGGGTGCAACATTAAGGTGTACAAACAAAGAGGTCATGCCTCATGTTATACAGTTGATAAGGGTTTGGAAAAGACATGCTTGTGCCTTTTGAATTTGCTTTTATGGCAATGTTTCAGAAGGGAAGAAGTTGCGAGGCCAGGCAGTGCAAGAACTTTAGCCATAAGTTTGTATAATAAGGAAAGAATTTGTAAAGAAGTTGGGGAGTCGTATGTTTAGGCAAAGCATAAGTGATGACTTTTGGGGAAATGGGAATCAGTTTTAGTTTCGTCTTGTTGTACCTCTACTTCTATTGAGAATTTGAGATTGGAACCTAATGTTTGCGTCAGAACAGAGTTCTTTTTGTTCAAGTTGCATCATGTTTTTGATGAACCTTTCTTGACTGAACCGTAATTTTTGATAAGATAACTTAATACACGATTAAAAAAAGTTTTCATTAACTTTTAATGGGCATTTTAAAAATAAATTAAATTACAAGAAAAGTTAGGATTTTTATTTTTAAAAACTTGA
>JANJEY010000234.1:10748327-10758407 GCA_024703695.1 Erythroxylum cataractarum | reverse complement strand
GCAATTTCTTGTTACAAATTTTTATCAACTGTTTGATTTTTGCTCAATTTTACTCTCAATTCATTTCACATTCTCATATTAGTCATATGCTCAATGCAATTCTCATGTTCTTTCAGTCTCTCACTAAGATGCTTCCAATATCTAAATTTGTCATTTACTAATCCATTTTGTTTGTTAGTAGATTTGAACAACTTACAATAAAAACAATATACTTTATCTACATGTTTAGAATAAACCAACCATTTTCTATTACTAATATCTCAATTACTCAAATTTATATAATAATAAGAATATGAAAAATGATGAGAGGTATTGTCTAAAAGAAACATAAGATTCAGTTCTCTTACAGGCCCTTTTTTCAATTAAAATATCCCTTGCTTTATTATCAAGATTATCCTAATTTTTTGGATCATAAATGTCTAATATAAGGCTTACTTGCTCATCTGCCTTTAAATTTTCTAAAATTGATGCATTTGGTATATGATCATACTCACTCAAATTTCTAATATCCTCATGAATATGAATCTTATCATTTAAGTTTCCTTTATATTATTCAAAACTATTTTCACCTAATTTTTCGAGACTCTTACTAGAGAAGCCTACTCTTTTAATAAATTTATTAATTGCTCTTTTTTGGGATTCTATCAATTGTGTTACTTGTTTTCTTTTTTTTCCCCTTTTTTCACTTCCAGATAAATGCTTTTTATGTAACCTAATATAAACCAATTATAACACAGTTGGATTAGAAAAAGAACAAAAGCACATTTATGAAACTGGAAGAAGTATACAGATACAATCAAACTCCAATAGTTTCACAATATATCACAAAGATATATAAATGGTATTATATTTGTAATAGAGGAAAAAATAAATAACAAAATTTAATATCTAATATTAAAAAAAAACAAAGAGCAAATCTTAATGATAGAGACACACTAATTTATAAAAATACAAGAACTTAACATACTTAGGAAAAAATATAGTAAATAATATTCTAAATTTCCAAAGTCAAATATTATCATATTCTATAATATGTGGAAATGATTGAATATTATCATTATTATTATTTTATTATTACGACATGTTTAATAGAATGATACATATTTTTATAATAAAAGAAACCATTTATGTAGTCATTGAATTGAGTAACTTAAATTATTTGATTAGTCATATTATCATTAAACTTAAGTGAATTCTACAAGAACACTAGTCCAACAATTATTACATTACTGGTGGCAAAGTATAATGAAAATTACAATAACAAAAATTAAATTATTTATTAATATTAAATTATTATACATAATAAGTAAACTAAAAATGAAAAAAAAAGATACAAAAATAAATACAATATCATTTAATATAAATGTTATGATTTAAAATGCTAATATAATGTTCATGTTAATGACAAATTACAAATTAATTATAACATATTCAAATATTTAATAAGCTAAAAATATATTAAAAATTAGAAATTTTATCTTTAAATTATACTCAGAATTCAGAAAACAAAATAGTGAAATTTTTTACTACTAATTTTTGAGTTGAAGTACCTTAAATATATATATTGATAAAAAAAATAGAAGGTAAAAATATAACCTAAATACTTTATAACTATTTATAATGAATAAGTTAACGTTAACTTTCAATTAAATATGGAACATGGAAGTTGCTACCTCCATCTCCTTTTTCAATGCTAATAACTTTGTAAAATGGAAGCCTTTGTTACTCGCTAAGGTTTTCTACATTCAATATTTAAGACCCTTTTTAAGGGCCCCTTCTTATGATGAGCCTTGAGAAGTGTCCTGTCTACTTCTGCTTTGCCTACCTCTGCTTTGCCTTATTCTTATATAATAAGGAGATTGTATTTTATACATTTATAAATAAGATTTCGAAAATTATTCAGATTTTAGTGAGATTTTTTTATTAGATTGTTATTATTGGTGTTGATATAAATAAAACCTGAAAATCTTATGATCAATTACAACTAACAACTTAATAACTGATGGAATTTGTCGTTTGGGGTAAATTGACATTCTCTTGACGTGTAAGAATCAAGAAGTCACCTTCCTTTCCCGTAAGGATAAGTAAGAATTAAGAAGCCACTTTCCTTTCCCGTAAGGATAAGTTAATAATTATTCTGTTTATTAACTATACCCTGTGTACATTCTCTCAACAATTTTGCATGAAATGTGACTATTTTTATCCTTAGCCTCTAAGCATGTACTGTTTTTGATAGATACTAAATTTTCAGAAACATAATAAGATTCCAGTTAGAAGTGGACAAACAAGCATTGACGACTGCACCAAAAAAGGGTTTGAATAGCTATAAGCTTCCTATTTCATTCATAGTAGCCGCCTTCTTCAGCCGTTATACGCTTTAGTCACCGGAGCTCAAGATTGCAACTTTCGAGACTCGGTTGAGAACTGTGAAGTAAGTATCTGTTTGTTAAACCAGAGCTCAGAAACTAAGAAAGAAGAGATCTTTGATGTGGGGTGGTTGTTATTTGTCTTAGTTGCTCTGCTTCGGATCTCTGTTTCGTTTGTGGAACTTTAACTGCTTGATTATGTTTGCTTTCTGTCAGCTTCTTTTTCAAAGACTCAGAAAAAAGACGGATGATAGAGAGAGAGGGTTAGGGAGAAGGGTTAATGGCTAGCAAGAGAATACAGAAGGAACTTCAGGATTTGCAGAGAGACCCACCAATATCATGCAGTGCTGGGCCTCTTGGTGAAGACTTGTTCCACTGGCAAGCCACTATTATGGGACCCCCAGATAGCCCTTATGCTGGTGGAATCTTCTTTGTTATGATTCACTTCCCACCTGACTATCCTTTCAAGCCTCCCAAGCTCAATTTTCAAACCAAGGTGAAAAAAGATGTTTTTTGTTGCGTTGTTGGATAGCTGTTGCAAAAAGGTTCTCTGCTAAACTAATGACGATGGATTTATAGCTATGGATATTGCAGTTATATGCACAAGAAATGTTGAAAATATTCCATACTCAGCTCTTTAGTTGAAGAACATAGCATAGTTTTTCACCAATTATGTTGGCTACTTCATTGTCATACACAACAATACTTTGGAAAAAAATCAATCTTGATGTACGCAATAGCTCATCATTCTATGTTGCTTTCCCTTTCCTTTTGTATCTTTCATGACCTCATTTAAAGTTTGTAGACTGTAGTTCATTTTCTAAGATGAGGCTATAGTTTTGGATTCTTAAATTGCCTTGTTCAAAAATCAATTCTTTGCAGGTTTATTTCACCGTTGGAATTCTATGATTTTCTTGCTTATCTGATGTGAATGATCAGCGTTGACTCCTTTTGCTGTATTTTTATTATCAGGTTTATCACCCAAACATCAACTCAAATGGTAGTATCTGCCTAGACATTCTCAAGGAGCAATGGAGCCCTGCCTTGACCATTTCAAAGGTCCTCCTTTCCATTTGTTCTCTCCTAACTGACCCCAACCCAGATGATCCACTTGTTCCAGAAATTGCCCACATATACAAAAGCCAGAGAAACCGCTATGAGGAGACAGCTAGAGCATGGACCCAGAAATATGCCATGAATTAGGGTTAAGGTTGTAAGCTGAAGCAATTACTAGCGAGTATTGGGAAATTTTCCAGTAGATTAATAATGAATGGGCGTGTATTTAGGTGATGAATCCATCTACTACTAAAGTAATAAAGTACTCGGAGCTGGTGTGTATATTTTGTTTTTCAGACTTTTGGTGTGTTTTTGTGGTTCTTCTGGAACCATGCTTAATTCAACTGAAGTAATAAATAGAGATCAGTAGCAGTTGAAGTTTAATAGGTTCACAATTGTTGGTCATGGCTTCTTACCTTAAACAGGAATGGTGTGGAATTTATCTATTGCCTTTTATCTATCACTGAAAGAATGCAATTGGGTAACTAAGTGTGAATGTGTTGAGATATAGTGATGATTCGGATAATTCTATCAATCAATGCCTTCTATTAAAAAGTTCGTTGACTAGAAAGTGAACTTAAATGTTTCACTATAGTTGGCACATATCCTTCTATACTTGTGAAGGAAAATCTTGTCTTAGACTTGCTTCTTCTCCACAGCAGTTTCTTCCTCCAAGTTTACACCAATCTGTCCAAAAATAATCTCTGCTTCTTCTTCAAGTTGTTGCATACATCCTTCAAATGCAGCCACCAGCTCTGGATTGAAGATGTACTGGTCATCATATTCATTGGCAGTCCCAGAATTTGGTAAGGAATCGCTGCCAAATTTTGGGGTGATGTAACTTCCGGGAGAGTGGACTTGTCCACCAGCATCTAGCCATTCTCTTAGACTTGCCACTGCTTGAAATTGAATGCTTTGTGGAACTTCAAGTGATTTTAAATTTTTTGCAATGAACTTTCTTTTCGATCCCTTCTCTAAGGTGTCTTCCTCAAAAGAATGTTTGGGAGCTTCAGTTTCCTCAGTTGCTCCAGATGTGCTTGGATTTGCGGCAGGTGTTCTATTTTCTAGCTCCAGATCAATCAAGGTGGAGGTATCTACACTTGTAGAATTTACTTCTTGTGAAGCTTTATCTACAACTTTAGAGTTATCCTTTGGTGAAACTTCTGGGTTGGATGGTTGCATTTCCTGGATATGAATGACATCCCTGTCGTATTCGATTGGATCGCCCTTGTGATCAACTGGATGTAACGAGGATTGTGAAGCGTTAAGCTGCACCTCTGTCATTGAACCATGATCCCTGCTATCCGATTGAAGTGTTGTAGACAACCTAATCTTCTCTAGCAAGGCATCATAGTCTTCTATTGTATGGAAGCTCCAAGCTCGTTTTCTCAAGCTCCTGTAATCGTTGTTTTCCTCTTCAGGCCCGTTCAAACTCTCTGGATAAGGAGAGAGTACTTTGTTCTCCGGAAGCCAATGGTAACTTAGAGACCGTCGAATTAGATTGTCTTGCGGAGAACATTGCATCACCATGAGAACATGAGGTTCTTGTTTTTTCTGTGCCTCCTGTTCTAGACATGATCTAAACTCCCATGTATCACTGTTCAGACTTTTATCAGGCTCCAGTGTAGGTGTGATGTAACTTTTTGAGACACCCTCTGACCTGAGTTTGCTGTTTACAAGGAATTGGTCATTTGTAGTTTTTGATGTCGCAAAGTCTCTCTTTCCAGAGACAGTGGCTGATCTCTGTATGCTCTGGCCCAGCTCTTCCGGAAAACTCATCGATCTGGGCATGAACTTCGATGATATGCATCCCATTGCCTTGGATACTCGAATCTCTACTCAAGCTACACTCAACAAAGCTGTAAGAAACAAACACGTCAGTGGACTTCAATGGTCAATCATGCTTAAGAAAAATAAGATGGCATCTGGACACTTATGAATCACCGGCAGCCTTCATCTGCAAAGTTTTTGTAGGCAGAGTTTACAAGTTTGAGCTATGCTTGCATTGTGAAGTTGCTGAAAATAGAGACTGTACCACTCATAGCTGAAAATGAGTAAAATTGTTAAGCTATCCTGAGCCTGATATGCTGCTGGGAATTCGAGGCATCTCCAGAACTTGATTACATCCAATATAGCTGGGTTCTTAGTTGCAAGTGGGGAACAAAAAGCTTGGAAAGAGGAGTGGGTGAATTCCCTTTTGCGTATTATCAGGACAAGAGTAGGTATTCTGTCAGTAATATGGATCTAGCACCTACAACCCTGATTATGGGGAAAAGTTCCCTCTTTTCAAAGCTACCTTTATAGAACCAGAAACCAGACTCGTATTTTACTCTAAATGAAACATCTCAACCATAAGCTGCTCTTTACCTGTTTGAATAAGAGCAAATGATGGTCGATGACTGCTCAGACTGACGATCAATATGAACTGAAACTCAGGTCAGCTGTTCTGATAGTTGTCAGTTTCTGTCCAACAGTGCTTCGGACTCTCCTCAAAGCTGGGCAAGCTTAGATTTTTCATACATGTTACAGGCTCCTGAGAATGAAAACCTGTCTGAAAAAAGGCACGAGCTTTAAAAGGTGTGTCTGCAGTTGCAGGTGAGTCAAAAGAAGCTGTTTTGACAGGTGATTAATAATGAATTAGAACCCACTGGAGGCGATTCAAAGTTCAACGTTTGGAAAATGGCTACCTAAACCTTAATAAGTTAAACAACCAAAATAATATAGTATTTGGATTCATATGCACATGTTGACCGCTTGAAGTGCCTTACTTAATGCCAACTTCACTCTGCAATGCCATTTACACAAGACAAGCTTGCATGACCGGTGTAAATGCCAAGGGGGTGCGAGGCAATTACCAGTATCAGACAATTCTGAAATTCATTAGAAATTTATAAGACGAGAGATTTGAAGAGATTTAGTAGTAAGCAGTTTTATTATTAACAGTATGTTTTCAAATGATTCATATAAATGAATGAAAATAAATAAATAAGTAAAAAATATATAAAAATAAAAGGAAAATTAAAAAATAAATTAAAATTAAAATAAATAGATAACTGGTCATGTGATAAAAAATAAAAAGTTAACAATTTTTATTTTTATTATATGATTTTACTTATCATTCTTATTATTTCAAAAACTTATAATATTGCATGAAAAGAAAGAAGATAAGATGACAAACAACTAATTTTATCCCATCATAAAAAGTATTTTATATTTTGGGCTTGGCGACCAGTTTCTTTCTAACTGTTAACTGATAGCTGATTATATCAGCTAATTTGAATAACAGATTATATTAGCTATTTGTCGTTTGATATTTGGTAAAATTAGATGTCTATGTGTAAAATAACTTATGAGAATATGAATTTAAAAAAACTATAGGGTATGAATATTATATATTTTAGTATTTCATTGAATATTCTTATAATAATTTAAATTTTAGATATTTAATTCTATCAAAATTAAGTTATAATCCTCAAAATATAGATTAATAATCCAAAATATTATACCAATTTCATAAGTATATATTATTGAACTTTAAAAATGATTCTCACTTTTTTTTTAAAAGCTAAAAATGATTGTCACACTTTTAAAAGTTCATTATTTCATTAATCAAAACGGGGTGACTAGTAGTCACTCTACGGACTTATTAAGTCACCCCGTGTATGAGTGAGACAGGCCAAAGAAGTAAGACCAGACCAGAAAGACATCACATAGAAAGTAGAGAGTGAAGAACATTATAGGCAAGATTTTGCTTATTTATACCGTTTAAAGTCTAAAATTTTGCTTTTTGTCTTTCTAAATGTTGGTGTTAAGTCTTCTTCGTCTCCTTTCTGCTTTCAGTCAAAATGAGTACTTATACTACACAGATACAGTACACAATTTAACATAATATTCAATTGCTTTAAATGCATCATCATTTGCAAAATTTAATCACATCATCGCCGAAAAGCATTGCCTTCACCTTCAGACCTTTGAGAAGTAAATGTTCTGCGGCGTACACTCTCTTCTATGGTTGAGCTTCCCCCCTTCTCCGCACCATACACACTTTTACGAGTAGCATCCAAAAAGTTCCTACCGCTAGTTGTGTTTGCAAGGGCGGCTTCCTGTGCATCAGCTTTCTCTGCCTTTTTCAAACGCTTATATCTTTGCTCTTCATGCAACTCAGCATCTGCTTGCATCTCTCTTAGCCTAGCAGCTCGCTCTTCCTCAGAAAGTTTGGGAGCAGTGTTTCTCCGCTTATTGTGGGAGTCATGCCGTACTGGCATAGCAGAAGGATCATGAGACCTTGCCTCCTTAAAACTTCTAGCTTCTCTATCCCTTGTATTAGAATCAAATTTTGATTTGTCACTGCTTGGTTTGTCATGGTTGTTCTGCCTCTCATCTTTTGCAGATTTTTCAATGGCATAAAGGTCTCTGTGCTTCGAACTCCTATAGCTATCCTTTCTTCTCCTATGTTCATTTGAATTGTCATCTGCATCTGACTGTTGTTTGGAACTCCTGTAGCTATCCTTTCTTCTCCTATGTTCGTTTGAATTCTCATCTGAATCTGACTGTCTGGAGCTCTTGTAACTATCCTTTCTTCTCCTATGTTCATAGGAATCATCGAATGAATCTGACCGTCGTTTCGAACTCCTGGAGCTATCCTTTCTTCGCCTATGTTCACTGGAATTGTCATCTGAATCTGACTCTTGCTTGGCTAACAAATGCTTGGGACGCTTTTCTTTACTGTGCTTGTGCTTCTTTCTGTGTTCTTTGTCACGGGACTTCTCTTTTTCTTTACTCGCTCCAATCTATAGAAACATTCACACAGATTATCGATCAGCAAACATTAATAGCATCTCTATTCCTACAACTAGTTGATGTAATTATCCATTTTGTCATAAAGCATACAAAAATGAGTAGGTGTTTGGTAAGGCAGGCCCAAGCAGGAATATTTTCATAAAACCAAGCGCAAGATGATGTCAAATGAGATTGGACAGCTGCAAACATGGTATTTAAAGAATTAAACCATCAAAAACATTCATATTGGACTGCTGCAAACATGGTAAGTTAAGAAGTAAACCATCAAAAACATTCGACAAAAAGTACATATTTTTTTAACAATCAATGGCATGTTATATATGCAAATCGTATTCTTTTAACAATCAATGGCACGTTATATATGTAACGATGAGAGGGAGAGAGAAAGTTACAGATTTGCGAATGAGGGACATCTGAACCGGATTATTCTTTATGCGGGCAAGAGCATCCTGCTCCCGCTGTCGAATCAGAAGAAGAGGATCGGTATGCAGCTTCCTCCATGCATCGTTGGCAGAGTGAGGCTTGTCCTCGAACAAGGCCCCAGGAACAGCTGAAGCCGCCTTATTATTGCCACTGCTGTTATTAGTTGCAGGAGTTGACTCTTCGAGTGCCTTAAAAACGACACCTTCAGCAGCCTTCGAACTACTACTCCCTCCTCCTTTCCCTACCGCAAGTCCCGAATCGTAAAGGAAATCCAATCTCTCCTGTTTACTGCCAATACCAACAACAAAAGAATGAATTTAATTTGAAACCCCAACCCTAACCCTAAGCCTAAATTGATAATTAAAAATTGGAAATAATAGAACAAAACTTACGGGACGAGGCCAGCTTGCTCTTGGAGAAGACGGAACTCAGAGCGTTCTCGTTCTTCCATAATCTGCTTGCGGAGCTCTTCCAACTTCTTCTGCTCGGCGTCATGTTTTTGCTCGGCTTTCCACACGTTCTCAATGTTCCTGAGGCTTCCAGTGTGCCAACCCTTCTTGTTCAGAAACTTCAACGCCATGATTGTTCCTCAATCTCGATCTAGTGCTCCCCTTCTTCTCGATCTGTTTCTTTCGATATGAATTGCAATAGGTGAGAAGGGGGTTTATGTATGTATGTATGCTAATCGGATTCACTTTTCAAAATATTACAATAATGCCCCCCGTGGATTTACTATTCCAATATGACAATAAGACCCCCAACTTAATATATTTTTTGTTTTAAAAATACTGATAATTAAAATAGTAATTCAAGATGGTTAATATTATTAAAAAATGACTTTTGAAAGCAGGTAAATTACGAAAATAATTATTTTTATGGATCACGTTTACCTAAAAGTAATCATAGAATAATTCTCTAACTTCATTTTAAAATATAAGTAAAAATTTATTGATTATTCCACAAGAAAATGATGAATCGAAAAATGTAGATGAGATTCTTATTAGTCCTATTAAAGAAGAATGGATGAAAGCGTTAAAAGAAGAAATAACTTCTTTAAACTCAAATTAAGTATTAGACCTGGTTGATTTCCTAATGAGCCCAAAGAAATTAAGAGCAAATGTGTTCTCAAAATAAAATGGAAAGGTTAATGACATTATTAAAGATACAAGATATGCCTTGAGATTAAAGGATTTAAGTAACAAGAGAGAATTGATTATGATGAGACATATTCACTTATTGTAAGGTTTGTTTCAATTCATCCAATCTTAGGGAGCGGTTGGTTAGCATAGGAAAATGACAATAGATATGTGAATGAATATAGTGAGGAATGAGAATGAATATTATCATTATAATTATGATGGTTAGTTAAGAGGAATGAATGATTACCATTACTATTAGTAGTGGTTGGTTTGTAAAAAATATTATAATTAATTAA
>JANJEY010000234.1:10726143-10739472 GCA_024703695.1 Erythroxylum cataractarum | reverse complement strand
ATAAAAAACCTTCATCATTCCTGTCAAGAACATCGGAGAAATTAAAGAGGAAAGGGAGCATGACTTACGTACGAAGTTGTCGGAGAGGAGGAGGAGGAGCGACGTCGGCGTGCGGGGAACCACGGCCAGCAACCGGCGAAGGACGAGCAGCAACCGGCGGCCACGAACCAGGAAGAAGAAGAAGAGAAGAATCGCCAGGGAAGAGAGAGGAAGGTTGTGTCTGCGGGGGAGAGGAAGAAGAACGCAGACGCAGCCCTAAATTAACCCCTTCACCGACGAAAATTACGCGTCGGAAAATATTTGACCAAATTCACCGACCGAAAAGTTGTCGGTCGGAAAAAGTTCCAAGCACCACCAATATATCCGATGTTTCCGTTTTTTCGGTCGCTATTTCCAATGATCTACATTTCGTCGGTATTGTTCCGTCGCAATTTATCATTTCCCTTGTAGTGAAAGATACAAGAAAAGCAAAGACAATTCAAATTTTCAACTGGCAGAGAGTTGTTGACTAAGTGCGAGCACGTGCAAAGAAAAAGTTTATCAGTATAGTCTGATTTGAAAACAGATTCGATAGACTTAAAATTATAAATATTTTCAAAATTAAATTGTTTTCTTTATATGGAGATCTGCTACTGATTTGTGGGGAATTGTTTATATGATAAAATAACTTTAAGAAGGGAGGACGAACACCCTTCTAGACATCTTATCTTTCACATTTTTGTTGGCTTTTTGGGAGTTTTTTTTGTTTCTTTTTGAAAAAAGATAGGGATGTCGACCAGATGTTCTGCTATTTTTTGTCAAGTTTCATCACTGATATGAGTAATTAAATCCTTCTTCATGATCGAAGGAAACCAACGTTATTATCCAGTATGTGTGAAATTTTTTAAATACAGTTTATTTCATTGACTAATATTAATTAAGTGTCTTTCGTATTACTTTTTATGATTGAATTGATTAATTTTTAGGACACGCAACGAGAAATCGATTGATTTAATTTACAACCAGATTAGTAGGATTTGACGTTCAGTTTTTTTTTACGTTAGGGATTAAAAATTCTAAGAAATATTTATCTAGACTAAATACTTATCATTTGTGTATTGTCTTGCTCACTAATTCTCTTAGTTCTTAAAGTTATTAATTAATCAAACTTAATATCGTATCTAATTGTTGGTTAATAAGATTGATTAAAATGCATGTTTCTATTCATTTAATCCTAAGAGAAAACATCATTCAGTAAGTATTCATTAATGGACTTAATTTTATATCGATGATCCATATTATAACGTAGGTGACCCGAAACTAAGGTTTCTTCGTTAATTTTCCAGATTTGATTTTTTTTGTTTATTTCTAATTTTTTTCCATTTTAATTTCTTAAATTCACGTCAGGATTCAAGCTTGTTTAAGGTTTGCCATCTTGTGGATGGTATATGCAGAAAGCTTGATAAAATCAGCACATACCAAAAGATCAGTAAGGGCCGAAAACATAGGAAAAAATCGACAAACTAAGCTTTATTCCTCAGGTCTTAGGGCAATATCCATACATAGCAACATTGCAGCTTATTACAAAATTCACCGATAAGTATTACAGACACTAGGCTGATAAATACAAATCCTTATCTCCACAGAACCATTATTGAATATATATATATATATAATATACCATAGCAGGTAAGATGTCCGAAAGGTAGCAGTACATGCAAACGATGTCCAGTCTCCACCTTCTACGTTAGCTTATCCTGCAGTAGAAGACACAGCAACACAAGAGAGGTATGAGTTAGATGCAATCATACATAAATTTCACAAGAGAAATGAAAGTTGTAACTCGATGTAGTGAAAGATGTTCGATGCATTTACTTGGAGCAATCCACGGTAGCTGAGACTGCAAACGGCAAGTTGATTCCGCAGTTGCCAGGAAGACCCTGAGCAAGTTGAGGGTTGGGGTTGATTTTGTTGGCGGCGGTCTTGATGCAGTTGCAGGCGGTCTTCTTATCGGCAGTGGTGGTTGCTGCGGAGGCAAGAGCGGAAGCTCCAGCGCAACAACTTGCGGGTGGATTACCACTGCCGTTCTGAAGGTAGCCGACGCATGGCCGCAGGTCCTTAAGCACGTCGCTGCATGAAATTGCAGCTTTTGAAGCTGGAGCAAGTAAAAGAAGGAGCATTACAAGAGCGGCCATGGTTGTGGTTGATGAGTTCTTCATGGTTAAAACGAAGATAAAAATGTATAGACAACACCAACTTATAATTGGACTTGCTCTTGGATGCATTTCCAATTTCATGTATATATATTGAGTTCTGGAGTAGCTTGCATGCATTTGCAAGAAATGTAGCACAGCTTCACCTATAAGCTTAAGTAGGTTAGTGTTAATAGATTAGTGGGTGGGCACGGCTTCACGTACAAGATTTTGTATCACAAGAAGTTGTCAAGAACCATGAAATTACTATGTTTTGTCATATAATGTCCAATACACTGTACAAGTTACAAGAACGTCGCAGCTTCCATTTAGAAATTTAAGCAATAGTTCACACGTAACTGTTATTTCTGAATTGAATACAGCTAGTTCTTTTTCTCATTGGAATTCACGTGCTTCATAAATTTGCCATGCGATTGGGGTTCAGGAGCATAGTATCTGTATCTGTATCTGAATCATTTTTCTAATGATTCTGTAATGAGTGCAAGAAAGACAGGAACTTGTTACCAAAAAGAGGGAAATTGAGTAAACAAGTGAAGATTGGTGGGGGTGGATGAAGTATGAATCATGATAAAAACCTTTAATTGATTTGTGCTGTTTAACTTGTGTGTGTAATACAAGATGGAATCAATGAGTGCTAGAAATTGAACAAGACGAGGTTTTCGATGATATATGATCTTCTGTCTAATATTATAATGTCTTATTCTGTTCCATGAATCTCAGTCATTTATTTATGCAGGTCTCGCATCAGCCATTCATTTATACAAGTCCTGTGTGAGTCCTGCATAAATAAACCCGAGACCTGTATAAATGAATGACTGAAATTTATAGGACAAAATAAGACACCATAAAATTAGGCAAAAAATTCAGACTGATTTTTTAGACCACCTGTAATGCTCCCACGTTAGTTCACTATCTTCCTTCACGCTGAATCAATAAGGGCTAGAAATTGAACAAGATGTGGTTTTTGAGACCTCCTGTAATGCTCTTACGTTGTTTCACTATCTTCTATTTTAATATCTTCCTTCATGCACGTTATCGGTCTGTTCGGCACTTTTATTTTCTTTCAGTTACGTGTAATGTTGTGACTTCGATTTTATATGTAAGGTGGGTAAGTTTAAAGAAATCAAATACTCTGTATGAATCTGAAGTTCATTACCATATGCTCTTAGACAGGAGCATACATCTTACCCTTCTTGATTTCGTCAGGACTTTACAGGACCAACCTTTCAAGGTTTCTTGTTTTGTTTCTGTATCAATCAGGTAGTATGTATATGAGTTAAACCTGAGATGCGAACAAGTTTTGCCGTAGAAAAAGAAGAGAACTGAGGCTTCCCCCGAACTGTGATACTAAATGCAAATAACTTGACATATATTGTCATGCCTTGATTTCACTTGTTTTAATACACTTAAGTGTTCGAGTCCCCTTCAGGTGAGTTCAGGAATCGAAACTCCCTGACCTGAAAACCAAACCTTGTCAGGTCAATTACACCATTCATCACATCCATTCAACATACACCAACATAACATATTCCCCGAATGGCTATGTAACAAAACAATCATCTTTTTTCATTTCATTAAAAACAAAATTTTAAATCCGAGGCCTTAAATTATCACCATTAGTACCATGAAACCTCATTATCTATAATCCCTTTGTACTAGCCACTTAGAAATAGATAAATACTAACCTAGCAATTACAAAATATAAATACAGGTATCTGCTTGGCAATTCCTCCTCCTAGCCAAATACTAATGGGTGAAGGAGCAACAGCACGAAATACTAGTTGACATAGCAATTCACTTACTTGATGTCAGAATCAAAACCGGTGAACCAAAAACCATGCTTATAAGAGAACAGAAATTACTATTGATTTTATTAATGACCAACTGACTCATTTCGGCAAAAGCAACAAACTAGTGCTCGTTCCAGTAGACTCGTAATGTGGCCTCCTCACCAGGTAAAGTATTCAACGTGCAATGATCACTTTGACGGAGGTTCACAAAATACTCGGATGTCCCTTTTAACTCTGCAACAATAATAGCAAGCAAATGAATAATCCACCAAAAACTAGAGTAACAATCAAAAGGGATTGGCATATAGGGAGGGGTGAAACCTGTTGATTAATCATGTCAATCGTCCAGGTAATAATATGAGCCAGCAGATTTCTGTTCCCTGTCCTTAGTTGAGTCCAATTTGTTGATTCTTGGTCGGTAGTTCGTAGGATCTCGCCTAAATGTGATATCCAGATGCTGCACAAAGTGAATCTATTAGCATCAGCTGATGTACACGCATGGGAGAGACTAAAAGACAAACAATATATATGAATGCAGATACTCCGAAATATATATATATTAATGCGGTGTGCATGAAAAATAGAACTCTGAGTGGCAAGATTGGCACAAGACATCAAAGAAGCAGGGGTAAATTTTGTTGTGAGACATTGTTTAGAAACATCATTGGCCGAATCAGTGTCTCTGCAGCTTAGAAATATTTAAGCTACGTCAAGTAACAAGAAACTTTAAACAAGGGAGTAAGAGAAGACAGATTATGACCAAAAAAGCTGGGACTCCACAGAGCAATTATGTTGTACTTGTTCACCCAGCAAATGCATGTTAGGTTGATACCAAGACTTGAGTTTTATGCATTTCAACAGTTTACATTTTGTCCCAAAAAGCTATCAGTAGAAGAGTTTGATGAGCTTACAGATAAGAATAGATTCATTCCGGTCAGTAAAGACTGGGGTGAATTTGCCGTACAATCCAAAGATGGTATGCCCTCATAAACAATGACTCTATCAGCAAGATATGTAGCCATTATGAAATCATGTTCCACCACGAAGGCAGTTTTCTTTGCATGGAGGATGAACCTCTTTATGACTTTTGAAGCAACAATACGTTGCTCGGAATCAAGATATGCACTCGGTTCATCTATCAGATAAATATCTGCAGGCTGTAAACAAGATGAAACATACACAGTACACAACGAAATCAGTCAGCTCAATCGATTAAAAACTACTGCTTTCTGTTTGTATAAATTTTTCATAGTCAATGATGAAGACTGCAAGAGCAATTGCAATCACATGAAAGTTTAAAAGTTAAAACATTTCACACATCTAACATGCTTAATGTGCCAAGTGTAGGTAATCTTGACTCGAGTAACAGTGAATAAGCAGTTGTAACTTAATATATACAAGAAGTTGGGTACAAAATCTGGCTTATACATCAAAAGGCATGTCAGTCATATAAAGAAAAGAATGGCTTCTGTTTGTTGCAATCCCCTCATAAGATATCTTGAAGATTCTCCCAGCACTCTAGCCAACTTAAAATTGACTCACAACCTCACATAAATGATAAAGTCACCCTATGAATTGTTATAAAAGTGTAAAAAGTGCAAAATATGGCTACATTAGTCCAAAAATGCAAATCAGAGTAACTTTTTTTTTAAAAAAATGCATATCAGCGTAATAAAATCAACTCAAAGATACTTTCCTCGCAAAACACCATAATGCAGCAAAAAGCATCAACTATACAGATAAAGTGATATAATCCATTCACCGACAAGGAGGTTTTTAAGTGGAAGGCAGATAGTATTTACCTTTCCAAGGCAGAGACACAATGCAACTCTTTGCAATTCTCCACCAGATAGATTAAGCACTTCTTGATCCATTAGTTGTTCAATAAGAAGTGGCTTCATGACATCAGAAACAAACTGAGGATGCATATAAGAATCCCGAATTTTTTGATGTAGCAAGTTTCTAACAGTAGAGGGAAATTTGGGGCTAATCTTCTGGGGTTTGTAAGAAACATTGAATTCAGGTATCTCCACATCCGAATCCTCCACAGTATCAGGTTTGAGTAAACCAGCCTGCATATTAGATGCAAAGTTTATTCAAGCAGCCAGACAACTCATGCTGCAGCAATAAAAAGTGAAGATGTGAATATAAATGTTTTACCAGCATACGGATAAATGTTGTTTTCCCTGTTCCATTTTCACCCAACATCACAATGATCTGGGAATCTGTGAATTCACCCTCAACCACACGAAGTTTAAAATTGCCCTGAGTCTTAGTCATGGTTGGATATCGGTATCGCGCATATGTTTCAATCTCTTCAGCACTCTCTTGTGGAGTCTCAGCAACCTAAAAAGTATTAAAGATAAAGAATGAGTCTGGAAAAGGGCCCACATCAATAACAGCAATGGAAGAAATAGCAGAAATTTACCTTAAAGGTCAAAGAATCATCCCGGAATCGCAAATTCTCAGTTGGTACAAATCCAGCCAAGAATATATTAATACCTTCTCTAACAGAGAAGGGGAGAGTCACAACCCCGTATGCACCAGGCTTCCCATATAAACAACAAATGAAGTCTGACAAATAATCCAGGACACTAAGATCATGCTCCACAACTATTACGTAGCTGAAATGAAAGTAGAACCAAGTTAAATTCCAGAGCATGCAAAACTATTTAATAAAAAAAAAGAATAAAGGAGGATGTCTAACCTATTAGGTCTGAGCAAAGACCGGACTACTTGTGCTGCTTTAAGCCTCTGCTTGACATCAAGATAACTTGAAGGTTCATCAAACATATATATATCAGCATTCTGTACAGCAAGAACAGCAATAGCAAATCTCTGGAGTTCTCCACCTGACAAATCCCCCACATTACGATCTATAACCTGGTTCAGCTCAAGGTCAGCACAAAGTTTTTCTTTCATATCTCTCTCATCTTTTTGGCTGAGGACTACCCCCACATTGTCGTGAACAGCTTTTGGAATGTGATCAACATATTGGGGTTTGATGATAGCCTGTTGAAGATTACATGTATCTTTAGCTGAATGAGATATAAATAAATGCAATCACAAGAAGATTACATGTATCTTTAGCTGAATGAGATATAAATAAATGCAATCACAAGAAGAAACACGTCCACAGGAATTAGGGAACCTGATAACACTAAGCACCATTAGGTTAAAATCATTATCCAGTAGCCCCTTTTGCTGAAAATCTTTACACATTATATGTTTCTCTAAAAGAATGTAAAACTTGTTCCACTTAATCAGATTATCAGACAAAGGGCACATCAAAATGAATGAGGATTAAGAAACTAAATCAGCAAAGTTATGAAAAAATGACGGGACATCTACCATTACTGCAAAAGGTCATGCAGCTTTTGAATCAAGTCTCACAAATTTGTACCACCTCGACCATCAATAAGTAAAATAAGTCAGCAATTCATTTTCTTTTCTAACATACAAATTGAAAAACCCCACTAAACATCATAAATTGCAAAGCTCACGTTAAAATGATTTATCCAAAATAAAGCCAAGGCACCAAGATAGTTGAAGAAGCTTAGTGATGAGAAGGAAGAACTCAAAGCAGTTGAATATCATTACATCTGGATTTATAGGCACAAGTATGCCAGCCTACAAGGATTGTAGAAATCACCTTCAAATTATCTTCCAGAATGCGAGTGAAATAGTTTTGCAGCTCAGATCCACGAAAGTAGGTCAAAATTTCCTGCCAATCTGGAGGATTCTGCAATGAAAAGAAAATAACCAAAAAGTTAAACCAATAATAAATCAAAACACAGGATTTAAGCAAATGAAAATCGGGCATTGCCTTGAACCGTCCCAAGTTTGGTTTCAATTTTCCAGCCAAAATTTTGAGAGCAGTTGACTTCCCAATACCATTTGTTCCAACTAAGCCAAGAACTTGTCCCGGCCTTGGGACTGGTAACCTGAAATTAGGGCAACCGACCACGTCAATTTACAAAATGAACAAACAACGATTTCCTCAAAGAGCTAACACCTAACTAACCTGTGCAACTTAAAGGTATTGGCACCATATCGATGGGTTGTGTCCTTATCCAAATCCTTGGGCAAGTTGATGATTTGAATAGCTTCAAAGGGACATTTCTGAATAAAGATATAAATTAATCAATCTTCCATAAAACACAAACATATTAAAGGGACAAAAACAACCGTTGTCTGAGAGATGAATTACAAACCTTAACACAGATACCACATCCAATGCACAACTCCTCAGATATAAACGCTATCTTAGAGGCAGGCGTGA
The DNA here is from genome assembly GCA_024703695.1 of Erythroxylum cataractarum. Classification (NCBI taxonomy): domain Eukaryota; kingdom Viridiplantae; phylum Streptophyta; class Magnoliopsida; order Malpighiales; family Erythroxylaceae; genus Erythroxylum; species Erythroxylum cataractarum. The sequence continues at coordinate 10,731,208 of JANJEY010000234.1, read as the reverse complement.
CCTCAATACACAGTTTCCCTGTTAATCGAATCCAACCAAAAACGAACAAAACACCGTTGGATCACAAAAAATCAAAGTACTAATTTGTAAGATTGAAAACTGCAGGTTTCGCGATCAAGCCCAAAATAAATAATTTGTACTACTAGAAAAAGTGTTTAATTTATGATCAAACAGAAAGTAGAATTGTCAATTAATCACATCCAAACAAACAGAATTGCGTCGAAACCCAAAAATTAGGTTTACCGGTTTTAACAACGGGGCAGCTCTTCTTGCATTCCTGACGGCACTTTTTAGGCTTGCACCGATCGCCACTGACTATAGCGATACGAGTGAGCCGATCAGCCATCTCTCTATCTGATCTTTCTTGTTATTCCTCTTCTTCTCTCTCTCCTTCCCTATGCGCTGGTGACTGTAACGAAATCCCTCTCCCCCTAGGGTTTTTGTCTCTTTGGTTTGATTTTATAAACGGGTCGGGTCTACTAAACCGAACCTCTTTTATTACTCAACACGTAAACCAATATTGGTATTTCCTTTAACATATTATTCCTTAAAATACAACAATAATACATGGTAGTAATGCGGAGCAACTTTCCGTAGGGATTTTGTGCACATACGTAACTAGTTACGTTAGTCACGACTCACGACCCATTTCGAGGTGGGGAAATAGGTTCCAAATTAAAACGATTTTTAATTGTTGACTTCAACTTTCACTTTAAATTTTTATTTTTAAAATTTTTAATTTTACTTTATTAATTAAAATTAAATTAAATTAAATTTATTTGAAATTTAACCAAATATACCTTAAACTCAACCTGTTTCAAATTATTTCTAAGTAAAAATGTATAATTTAATTATTTCTAAATAAAAATATAAATTTTTATTAAATTTTAAGTTAAACTCAAACCTTTTTAAACATTCAAATAAAATTCAAACTTTTTTTGAAAAAAGAAAAAGAATTTAAAATATAGTTAAAACTTAATCGACATTACAACGAGTTCAAGACTTTAAACTTATTGTTAGACCCCTACGTCTAAGATAGCATAATCATATGTAGGCATTGGTGAGCCTTGATCAGTGTTTGACATGCAAAACAACAGAACAAGGCAAACACTTGCAAGAAGGTAAGGAGGAAAAGGGGCAACGTCAAGCATTGGTGCACATTAGGAAAAATATTTGATGAGATGCTAGATTTGAATGTGAGACCAAAAGAATGCTTGAGTTAGACTCGGAAGGTTAGCTGGATCACAAGCATACGGGAATATGTAAGAGTTCCAAGGTTACATAGCAAGTAGATCAAGCATAGTGCGAGTTTGGGAGAGTTTCGGATCTTGTACAAGCTAACTTGGCTAAAGCTAAGTTCGTGATGGACTAAGAACTTGGTATGTGCTCAAGTGGACAGATCATGACTAATGGAGTTGGATGGACCAGTGTGTTATTGGTTAGATGACTCATCATCAACGGATAGAGATGAGGAGATCTTGGATGATGTAACGGATAAGATCACAATAGATAAACATCAGCTTTAAGAGATAAAGATCATGTGCAAGGATCATTTGAAGATAGAGGAGATCTTCGTAGATATGGATAATTATTCCTAAATAGTGTAATCTTTTATCTTGTTATTATGATGTAGCTTAATCTTATTAGATGAAGTCCTAATTGGATGGGGATGTCATCTATTAGTTAGTATGATGTAATTTAATAAGGATAAGATTATGATCTTAGTTAGTAGAGTTCTATTAGGATTCTAACTTAGACATTAGAGAACCTTGCTCTTCTCAAAGAAGAGGGAAGTGTGAGAGAGACAGTCTGAATAGTGAGTGTGGGAGACATTTAGAGTTTGAGAGAGTACTCTTTTGTATAATTTGAGGAAAGTAATGAATGTTAACTTCTAAGCTGTATCTCTTTCTCGTGTTCTTATTATTACTATGATTATTTAGTTCTTTCATAGTTTTCTTGCAAGAGTGTGAGAGTGAAACACTGCGAGGGTCACGAGATGCTCGAGAATGAGTAGGTTAGTCGATGATCACGGGATAAGGCTAAATCTTGCTTTGACAGAGTTAAGTGAGATTGTCGTGCAATGAGTTTAGCGCATCTTGAAGAAGAATTTCATGCTTGAAAGAAAACTTTTGTAACACCTACCGTCATATTGCAATATGACCCAAGAAAAAAAAACTCCCTAAAAAAGATAGTATGATTATCTGCACGATAAACAACAACAAGAAACAATTATAAACACCACTGAGCTTCATGGGAAAGCTCATTCACCATTTCTAGTATTTGAGATTTTGCTTTCTCTTCTTAACAAATTTCCTTTTTGCAGATTTAGATTGCACGCACGCAGATTTCCTTTTGACAAACGTTTAAACTCTTTAATTTTTAAGCTCTTTCACTATCTTCTCTCCACCATTTAATTGACCCACCTTCCTTAGACATACGCCAAAGAGAAACTTTGTCGTCTTCATTTCAGGATTCTCACAGTTGACATCTTCTTTTAAGAACTTAAAATGTTAACATATGCTAAAATTTTAACAAAGGGTTAATTTTCACCAAATGTTTGAGTTTTATTTGGACGATTTGAACGATTAGATGTAACTTAAATTTTAATGAAAATCTTTGAGTCTTTTTTTAACCCTTTTGCTTAAAATTATCGGGGATGACTTACATATTAACATTCATGTAGAGAGAGTAAATTTTCTTTTTCTTTAAATAAAGAGAGTAGTTAGTGAATGAAATTGTCCAAATATATAAATATCAACATATAATTGAAGTTGAAATAATGCCTTGTAATCCTTTGTTCTAATAACTCTGTTCCGCACACAGTACTCCTCTGTTCCAATAACCTTATTTCAGCTCTGTTTCACGCACAATATGTGTAACACCCCACTCTCATAGTGCATATCCCCGAACATATCGATGGTATTCGAAAATATGCTCTACGAGGGTGGCATGCTAGAATAAACTCAATGCATATTTGTCATGCATCATATGCATATTTAGAAGAAACAATAAACCTTTTTCAGCCCATTTTATTCAAAAAAAATTCAATCGTAAATGTTACAAACAATTAACACATCATCATATATTTCAGTAATCATCTGGGCCCATTACAAAACATTTCCAGTCATACAGTCAGTACATTTTTCAATTCGTATAAATGTTGTACAATAATTGCATAATATAATTTTTTAAATATAAAAGAAAAACTGTAGACATATGCAGGTACAACTGATTCCGACCTCTAACTCTTATCCGTATGCAGTGGTTAGACTACAGTTGGTCTAACAGGGTAACTCCTCTGAACCTAAAATATAATGTTTCAATTTTAGGGTGAGTTTTGTGAATTCAGCGAGTTAACCATCCTTGATGGTTCACTCATATCATAGAGTACATCAACTCATACAATCGCATAATTCGCATCATTTCATTTATTATCATGTAGCCTCACAACACTCTTTTGTTCACAATTTCAACATTTCTCATTCAACACAATTCAACAATATATTTCAGTTATTCTAAACATACATATTAAATGTATATGCAATGCTCATGAGACTCACTTTCAGTTGTTATTGTTGTGACCAAGTGCTTGTAACTGTCCCATATCCTTTGTAGATATCAGGTTCATTAATAACTATCCCTTATCCACAGGAGATACAAGACTCATTTTACATAGTGAGCATTTGGCTCTTAATCATTTTCTGAGCTTTAAGCTCTTTTTTCAGTGGCTATTACGATCACAACAGTCTTTATTTGTTTATGCATTTATGTAATGAAATGCATAATGTTTACATATATTCAATCAATCACTTGATTTCAGTTTCACATTCACATTCACATTTATCATCGAACCTTAGTCCGGTATTCAACAATAATGTTGAGTGTCACTTATTTCATTCACATTCACATTCAATGAAGCACTTCCTATGTTCTCACATTTAGCAAACTCCTCGAACTATTAATGTTCGGAATTGTTTCAATTACATTCACATTCTGTGGTAACAGAAATTTAAAACAAAACAAACAATGAAAGTGAGACCATCTAGGTCGACTCACAGTACGCTCTAGATTAGCATTTGCTTCCTCGATCCGAAAACTTTTGGATGCTGACATTCTATCCTGTATATCAACATTATGCAATACACATATTGCATACACATTATTAATTGCATAATCACATAAACATTCAATTGTACACATATGTCTAGGTGTAATGTATAACGCATGCTCAATTTGACTATTCCAAGTATGTTTCCTTAAACACATCTCTTGATCATTCAAATCTTATCATTTGTATGTGTCTAGCTTATTCTTAGGTTATACCTCAAGAAAACTTGGTCATTTTAAGTTCATCACTCACTCAATCATGCACAAAGGTTTATAGCTTAAGACACTTGATTATTATAATATCATCAATCAATCATTCACCAATGTTATTCTAACATTATATGATCACACAATATCCAAACTCTCCTTCATTCTTACTTAATACACATTACTGATCTCCTTACAATCATATTAGCATTTCTAAGAAACTTTTATATCATTAACAACTCATAACTTCTGAATTGAGATACATTTATATATCATATCTTGCGAAACTTTATCTTCCTAAGTTCATCAATCAACCTTTTATCAATCCTTTCCTAGTGAATTCAGATGACAATGAAATTTGGTAGAGAGGAAGGGCACGTGAGGAGCTTGTGGTTCAAATTTCAAGTCAATCGAAGGTCCAGAGAAGGAGTTATGATCAAAAGAGTGAAAGGTGATGAAAGCTGTAAAATAGCAGTGCACCTCCTTTATCACGATCATGCAACCTTATGATGTTTCCTCTCTATCACGGTTGTGCTTGTGCACGATCGTGTAACTCCCTGATGTTCCTCGTTGTCATGATCGTGCTTGTGCATGATTATGCATTACCTAACGATCCCTTATTCATGCATCATTCTAGTTTTTTTTTCAGAACATATTTTTTAGGTTAATTTTTCATGGCCATTTTGACAAGGAAAATGAAATATTTAGGTAATATATTCTTCTACAACGATGTTTTAATAAGTTTATAATG
>JANJEY010000234.1:10696573-10712676 GCA_024703695.1 Erythroxylum cataractarum | reverse complement strand
TTTTTATCTAGAATTTAATATTTATTTAAATTATTTTTAATTATCTAAAACTTAATATTTATTTAAATTATTTTTAAGTATTAAATCAAATATAAATTGAAGTTTATATATTTTGAAGATAATTGAATCCAGTGGAATTGAATTCAATTATAATATTACTAGATTTGTTCCAAACAGTGTAATTGAATTCAATTCTAATATTACTAAATTTATTCCAAACAGTGTAAATTGAATTCAATCCCAACTTTATTAATGTAATTGAATTCAATTCGTTCACGAATTCAATTCAGAGGTTTCCAAACGGCCCGCGAGGGCTTCTATTCCTCTGTTGTGTTTTCTTCATCTTTTCTCATGCTTTAGTTGGACAGGTAGGTAGGTAGGTTGGTTTCGGGCCCCTTAAATTTTAGTATATTGCAGAAGTTTGATATCTGCTCAGACATTGGCGCCGTAGATGTTAAATGTATCCAAGAAATCTCTAGAATTAACTGCTGCAAATCCATGACTCAAAATCTATCTGCTCTGCAGCAATTCCACGAGTCATGGATTTTGTTTTCAATGCAAAGATTGTTTTCCTCGTTTTGGGTCTGTACAGGTTGCCCTCTCTCTCTCGCTCTCCCTCCTCTTTACCTCCCATTCAGATGGAAGATGTGGAGAATCTATAAGTTAGACTGAGGAGGATACTCTTAATGGCAGTATTTTGTCAAGCAATCCTGGTTTCGTAAGTTGTGGATCTTCCCAACCCGACAACCTTGCTGAAACTGATGCTTTTGGAGTTAAAGCCGACCTTGAGGTTGTGAGCTTGAACCTTCATCGGTGAAATCTGTTTAACATATACAAACACCCTTTCCTAGCTATGCAGGGACCATAGGTATTCACATTTTGAAGTTATCATACGTATCAAATACCGCATTCATCTCAGGATTTTGCATGTTAAATCGTAATTTTTTTTAATAATCTTCATAATTTACATATTTTCATTGCATTTCTTACTGGTTTATAATATTTCTTTCATAAAGTTCTTACGTTGCTACTATACCGATTACCGCTTGAGCTTTATCTGAATAAATGTCCAAACACGTGGTTCCTTTGGCTTGTATTCGATATTTATCTCTCTGCATAAACACATATGCTTTTATACATCACTTTGAGTGCTTTGAAATTCCGAAATTGCACATTAGGCTGCATCATCAAGATGCTGCAAATTAGTGGCCTCAGTTTTACATTCACATCATGTCATGTGTCAAGAATTATTGCAATACCTAGGCCAGTATTGAAACTGCTCAAGTTTCCATGCCACTGTATCCTGTGCCGTAAGTCATTGAAAGCTCACGTCATTTTCCTTTTTACTGGGAATGTGAATATTATGGTTATTCTTCTGTTTGCTTCTGTGTAGGGAACTTCATTGCTTAAGAGGGTAAGATATTGCAAGTGCTGCAAGGCATATGTGAGGGGCTTTGATCACCATTGTCCTGCTTTTGGAAATTGTATAGGTATTGAATTTGATGGCACAAATTGCTTTATTGTAATTTTGTTCTGGTATTGATGCCTTTATTACAATTTTGCAGGTCAGAACAACCACGTCCTCTTCATGGTTCTTGTAGTTGGATTCCTGAGCACTGAAGCTTCTCATGTAGTGATGTTATCCCACAGTAAATTCAGACTTTCTCTTGACTTCACTTGTTACTTTTAAGGTTGCATTACTCTAGCTTGTACTCATCTTAAATTGTAAGGTACAAGCAATAAATGTGCTTGTTAATTCGTTGACATGCAATTAATATGATTCTTGACACTTGGTTCTCAGATCATGAATGATTATAACTTGGCAGGTGATGTTTGTTGAGAATCTGAAAGCTACTGATGTTATACCTTGTGCTAACTCATCACAAGATTCATTTATTCATATTTTTGCTGCGATTGATGTATGATATTTTTTATATCAGTTTTGGGACGAATACAAGATGTTGAGTTTGAGACTAATCTGGCTGTATGTTTGGTAATTGGCACAAGGCTATTCACTCTTATTCAAGTACTATGGCAGGTCTCTTTTGTTTTAGCTATTCTTTGCATTTTCATCTTTACTAAAAGCTGAGTATGATGAAATTATGAAATTCTAATGGAATGTTGTTTTGGATAGTAGGTGGTGTTTTTAGCATCGCTTATTTATTGCATTTGCTTTAACATCAGAACTGATGAATGGGTGAATTCCCAGTTTTAAGACAAATCTGCCTATTCTTGTGCTTATGTTTATGTCCGCTTAATGTTTTGTGCTTGCGTGTATGTATGCTTGATAACCAGGATTTGGGTGAATGGATTAGTTTAGTGCCAATTAATACAGTAAAAATCACTTGAAGGTTCCATTCCTAGCTTCATCCTCAATTCTAAGCTCTCCTAAGTGTGTTGATCTGAAAACCACTCAAACCCAGGATATGTAGTAACTAGTAAGGTATATGTGTACGTTTGTTCACTTAGAAAAACAAGGGTCGTCTCTCTTCCTAAGGTACTGTATTTTTGCTTCAATTCCTCTGTTTGTGTGTTTGGCTGGGTTTAGAATGGGAGAGTTGCTCAGTAGTGCTCTCGAAATCCTAGTTTTTCTTTGAGTGCTGAAAATTTGGGGGAAGGTTGAATAAAGGAATATTAATGTATTTTGAAGAGTTTTGGTGTCAGTCGAGGGAGATTGAGGATTTCAACCTGGTCAAGTAGTTATATTTGGTGCATTTGGCTTAGGTTTTTGTGATTTGTTGCCTTGCATTGAAATTTCGAAATTCCAACTTGTAATTGATCATATCTGTCTGTATAGCATTTGAGTGTCTCAACTTGTAATTGATCATATCTGTCTAGTAGATCCCAAATGTGTGCGGAGGTAAGGGTAGCAACTCCTCCTTACATTGTATTTACTCTTGGTATTTCAGTTCCACGAGATTTATCTGTTGCTATTTATAGTTTGTAGTGTTTGTTATCTTTCCTATGTGATCTGTGTGGTAAGAAGCTCGTGGTTTAGATTTATATTGAGGCTGCAACCAGGGTCAGATACTTTTTTTTTCCCTTGACTATCAATTTTACCTTGCATCACTATTATCCTATCACACCTGCATCTGAGTCTATTGAAAACAGCCTCTCTATTATGTACGGATAAGGCTGCCTACTATCAGATCCTCCCAGACTCCACTTCACTGCGGGACCTCGTGATATGATGACGACGACGACGATAAAATTTAACATGTCTTCCGTCATAGTCAATTATCTTTTTAAATAATCAAATTTGTTACGATTCCTATGTATTCTATTTTGGTTGGTTAAACTATAAAAATATTAAACCTTTTAATTTTTCAGTTTGATTTATTTAAATAATTTTTGTTATTAAAAATTGATCAATTTTTGTAAATTAATAAAATTAAAATAAAAATAAATCAATTAGTTTCTATTTTAATATTTTTCAATTAAATTGGATAAGAAAAATTTCTTTCAATCATATTTTGCATTTTTAATTTTATTTAATTTTAAACTAATTTTATGAATATAAATTGTATTTTTTCTATCTCGGGGCTTTTTCTTTTGATTCTACATACCTATCCTGAAATAATGAATTGAGTTCATATAATATTGTTTTTTGAACGGTAACAATTGCGCTCAGCATATATTCTTAAGATTCATTGTTAAAAAGTCATAAAAAAAAGGAGGCATACTCGTTTAAAACTAAACATAGAATTAACTGCCTTAGTTATTATATGAGCAATTTGATTAGCTAGTTTTTTAATAAATACAAAAGAGATCAATGATAACTCATGGACGAGAGCTTTACAATTTTAAATAATCATTAAAAAATACGAAAAAAATATATGCGTAGATGTCAAAAATTAGATAACGACGTGACAATCCATTTCTACTTATAAAATATTATATCCAGTTGAATAACAACTACCTAATATTCGGGCGAGCCTTTCCTTAAGCTCATTCGAGTTTTTGTAGGTCTTGCAATAATTGAATTGTTGGAAATATATGTATTTTTTTTTTACAGTGAAAACAATTATTGAAAGTATAATTTCTTAACAAAAATAATATCATTATTAAAATTTTTACCTTTAAAAGTTTCTTACATCCTGTGTCCGAGGCTTGAGGGTCAGGAAAAATGATACCTTTTCTTGATTTCGTTTCATTGAATGATTTTTTTGTTCGATTGGAACTGAACTACCATTAACCCAATTTGAATACTTCCTTATTCCTGTAATGTAATGGCTTTGGCTGCCCACTTCAATCTTATTCTTCTTCGTCTTCGATTACAACTGCGAAATTCTTACCATCGGAGTCCTTATGTCTCCTCTGTAAATTCTCCATTCAATCTGTCAAAAATCACTATCATTAATACCACAAGAATAAGAAGGTTGCAGTTGGGTTGCTACTACTGCGTCAGTAACAGTCACAGTTACACCAGTTCTAGCAGTAGCAGTAGTAGTAATCTTGATGCGAAATCGTACCTGCAATTGAGTGACGGAGAACTGATGAAACAATGCGAAATGAGCACTTTCAAGGCGTCGGGACCTGGTGGCCAGCACCGGAACAAGCGTGAGTCCGCCGTCCGACTCAAGCACCTCCCCACTGGCGTTATTGCTCAGGTTTGAGTTGAAATTTCAGGACTCTGTGTTATTTCTTCTGCGTTATTCAACTTGCACGTTATATGTTTGATGTTTTGTCTCAGGCTGTTGAAGACCGATCACAGCACAAGAATCGAGCTTCGGCCTTACGGCGTCTGCGCACTCTTTTAGCTCTTAAAGGTATCTTATCTAAGCAAGCTGTTATTTTCGTTTTAACTCTTATTATTTGATTTTTGTTTATCATGTATGCTATCTTTACTTTTGGTCAATTAATTTGGGAGGTACGTAGTCAGGAACCCTGTGGATGTTGATGCCTACTCACCTCCTCTAGAGCTTCTTCAAATTCTTCCTCTTAAATCTACCGTCAGAGGAGCTGAAAGTGGCCCCCAAATTGGACCCAATAATCCTAAATTCGTCTTGGTACGTGTTTATTCACTTCCATCCTTTTTCTCTTCTGGGTTTTGATTTTCCACAAAAATATGTAGAAGTTGTTAGAAGTACTAAACTTAAATGTTGAGAATAGAGATAAATATACTAGAATTAAGTTAAATATACGAATGAGTAACATCTTTTGAAATTTAATAGTTAAGTGTGATTAACTTTACGACTATGATAAGAGTCTTGGCATATCAAGCATATAAGTATAGTTATTTGGTTAGTATATATAAGTAATTTTTGTTTTGAACAGTTCCCCCTTCTTCTATAGCCAAGAAAGTGGTATGAGAGCCTCTAGTTTAGATATGAGAAACAAAAAAAAGAAAAGAAAAGTTGTCTGTGAAAAGAAGGTTCCATTGAAAGTTATAAGTTTAAAACGAGAAATTTGTCAAGAAGGGGAAAAGATTACTTGCGGAGGAGGTGTGTCTTAAGGCAAGACTACACAAAAGGTTACAAAGACCGAAAAAGGTTTTCAAAAGAAGTGAGATTGAGAAGAAAACATCTTTGGAAAAACACAATGGTGTCAACAGCAACAACCAAATTTTGAAATCAAGGAGATTGGAGTGAAAAATCATTGTAACCGTCCTCAAGGAATTACTTGAAGAGTTGAAATTATCACCAACAAATTCATGTGAAAATTTTGGTCTGGACCTTCAGCCAAGATTTGTGGCAATGAGTGATATTTGAAGATGATTTAGGAAAGTTTGTTCAATTTGGATATAATGCATATAAAAGGAGGGAAATAGAAAAAATGAATTCGTAAACAACCTCTTTACTAGGAAGGGGTAAAGCTACATACTATTAGACTTTTCTAGACTCTCGTGTATTAGCGAAAATTTTACTGGGTTGTTGTTGTTGTCATTGTAAATCAAAAAAATGAAGTAGCTCTATGGATGATAAAACTTCTAAAAGATTGTCTTAAGAAGCCTCTTCAATTTGAAGAGGATTTGGAATTACTTAATTGCTTTGATCATTATATCAATGTCGAGTCAAATGTTTGTGTAGCTACTCAGTTAGATCAACTAGATTCATCAATTAGAGTTCAAGTGTCATTGTTGAATACCTTAAATGTTTTTATATTATCAACATATGAGATCTAAATGAAAGTGAGTTGTATAATATCAAAATTGAAATTTTTGAGAGACAATTATGAGGAAGCCAAATAAGACGTACATGAAACCTATGAAAATTTACAACCAAATTTAAATGAAGCTTGAGTTAAATGAATTAAAGCGAAAAAATGAAGGAAAAGGAAATAGTTCGTGCTTATCATCCAAGAAATAATTTTTTTGTTCATGAATTTTCTATTGGATGTGGTTCAAGTAAACAAAAAATGAGAGTTAGTTGAATTGCCAAAAATGGGAGGATGCTATGAAAGTGGAGTTGGAAGCTCTAGAAAAAAGAAATAGGGGAGTTGATTAAATTGCCGAAAGGGCAGAAGTTAGTTGGATGTAGATGGATTTCATCGTGAAGTACATACCTTAAAAGTTTTGTAGAAAGATACAAGTCAAGACTCGTTGCCAAAGGGTATGGTCAATCCTATGGTATTGATCATATTGAGACATTTGCTCTAATTGCTAAGATGAATATAGTCATGTTTTGTTATCATTGTCTGCTATTTTTAGTTAGAACTTGCTACAATTTGATGTTAAAAAATGATTTTCTTCGTAATGATCTAGAAGAGGAAATCCCTCCTAATTTTGAATTTAAAGAAGGAATGTTATATAAGTTAAAAAAAGGTCTCTATGGACTTGAGCAATCATCGAGAGATTGGTTTGGAAGATTCTCTAAAGTAATGACTAGCCTGGGATACAAGCAAAGCCAAAGAGACCATACTTTGTTCGTGAGACACTCAAGGTTAGGCAGCGTGAAAATGTTGTTAGTTTATGTGGTTGATATTATAGCAAGAGGTAACGATATAGACTAGATGCACAATTTAAAATGGTATTTATTGAGAGAATTTGACATCAAGGAACTTAGGAAGTTAAAATAATTTCTAGGCATTGAAGTGATATATTCCAAATAGGAAATCTTTATTTCACAACAAAAGTATGTGCTTGACTTATTAAAGGAATTGGGATTGGGATGTAATCCAGTTGATAAACCGATTGAATTCAAACATAGAGTATGGGATGCTCCAGATGATTCCATGGTAGATAGAGGTTTAGACTGGTTGGAAAATCATTTTATTTGACACATGCAAGGCTAGATATTATATTTGTTGTGAATGTTGTCAACAAATTTATATGTAATCCTATAAATATGCATCTCAAGGCAGTACATCAAATTTTAGAGTAACTGAATAGTAGCCCTGAGAAAGGAATCTTGTTCAGGAAGGGAGAAAGTATGACTTTAGAGGCCTACACTGACTCTAATTGTGCTAGTTCATTAGTTGACAAAAGGTCAACCTCTGAATGTTTTCCTATCTTAAGTGGTAACCTTGTAACATGGAGAAGTAAAAAGCAAAATGTGGTAGTCGGGTCAGAATCTAAGTTCAGGTTAATGGCACTGAGAATAGGCTAGTTACTATGATTAAAAATAGTTCTTCATGATTTGAAGATAAAATAGGAGGGTACAATAAGATTGTACTGTGATAACAAATCAACAATTGATGTTGCATATAACCCTGTGCAACATAATCCAAAAAAACACATTGATGTTGGCAGGCATTTCATTAAAGAGGAACTAGACGATGGCCTAATCTGCACTCCATTTGTTGTAACAAAAGATCAACTAGCAGGCATACTCACAAAGGGGATGCCAAGTGTTATATTTCGAGGTATATTGTTAGCAGGCTTGGAATGGAATATATTCATTCACTAGCTTGAGGGAAAGTCTGGAACAATGTATTTAAGATGTCTTTATTAGGATGATCTTGTGATCTAAAGGATTTGATGTAATTCCTAATCTTTAGGGACTACTCCCTGGCCTTTAAGGATTTTAATGAACTGTATATACGGGCTAGGGAAGTAAATATTTATGCTGTTAGTATATATATTCCCTTGTATATAGACCAGAAGTATGAATGAGAATTATATTCGACCATAAATTGTGATAATAACAACAACACACTTATAGTTTTACTTTTTTCATACAATACACTTATAGTTTTACTTTTTTCATACAATACTAAAAGACCACACACACACACACACACACACATATACATACATACATACATAAATATATATATATATATATATCAAAAGCAGGCAATGGGCTTGTGCCTGCACGACCCATTAATATCTCTAGTTGTTCCTATAACACATTACTATGACTGATTATTATGGTGGTGATGATACAGGGAATGCAAGCGCTAATTGATCTGATCTTTGCTGTTGAAGGATCAATATCAGAAGCAGCAAAGATACTCGGGTGCATTCCTCTTTCCTCCTTGATTTACTAAATTCTGTACTGACTTGTTATTGGGTTCCTTGTATTGTTTACCAAAGGCAAACTCAAATTTCATTGAGTTTGAATACTTGCTTCTTCCTGCTATTTGCTTATTACTTGTAGAGGTCATGTTCTTATCAAGGACTGCTTATTGATCTGTTTACTATTTGCTGAATCAGGGGTGAGTTTTGATCTAGGAAGAACACTCACTGCCATTTATTTTGGATGTCAATCGTTACACCCATAAGCGTTATCTAAAAACTCATGCTGCCATCATGATTTACTAGATTAGCTGTCTGCCAGGATTAGGCTGACGATTTGCCAGTTGTTTGTATTCTATAGTTTGATGAACTAATTCAGCCCAGACTGACAATGGGTTGGTCATTGCAGGTTAAGTACAGGGGCGCTGTCTCGCTTGATACTCTCAGATGATTCTCTTCGCATGGCAGTGAATGATTTGAGGGCTTCTAAGGTAGAATCAGTAGTTCTTTTCATAGCATTTGTCTCTGAAGTGTTTTACGTTTTATATACTCGTTACTGTCTGCACCAAAAAACACAACCTGATTTTTCCTTTCTTATTTGGAGTAAGCTGTAGGTTAAATTATGGAAAACATCAGTGCTACTAGCTGTAGGCATATATAGGGATCAGGTGCCAAAATAATGCAGTGTTTTTCTTTTTCTTACTGAAATGATATAGTCAATGTAGACTGTTTTACTTCCATAAGCATTCTGGTTTTGCAGTTCTTCCTGTGGTATTTGCTAATTGTGGAAAGGTTGATGAGAACTTCTTTTCTTTTCTGAGCTTGAATATTAAACACGTACATTTGTTTTTACAGGATTTGAAGCCTCTGAAGTAGGATTTGCTGAGATTTATCTAGTAAGAAAGTAAGTTGTGGTACTTCTCCAGATTATTGCTCTGTTACGAGTCAATATTGCAAGTGTTATACATTGTCATTAATGACATTTATCCTAGGAATAACAATGCTAGATAGCCAATTGATCCAAAAGCGACATCAAAGAATGTATACTTCTCAAGATTGTATATATTAATGAAAAATTATATCCATTTAATATTAGATTTTGTATAGCGAATAAACTGTTATCCTATTTGAATTGTACTTCATACAAATGCGTTTTTATGGTGAATTGGAAATCTCTGAATGTTAGTGAAATATCTGTCTTGCGATTATATTTTAGTCTGTCAATATTTTATTTTTATTCAAAAGGGAGAAATTACAAATGAGTGATTTGTTATTCAAAGAATTATCATTAGCAATTGAAGAACTGAATATTAATAATGATTAAAGTTAGTCACTAATTGTGTAATAACTGGTCATTATAATATAATTTTTTTCTTTTCAATTCGTTGAGTACCCATTTGTGGTAATTAATAATGTTGGCAAAAAAAAGTATACACTTTTAAAGAGGCCCTTTGATACTTATTTAATTCCTTGCTTGTCTTATTTTACTTGAAATTTTGTTGGACAAAGCAAGACCATAGTCTGAGCTGGGATCACGTTTGGATTTGGTAGAACTAAGACTGTTGGACAGATTGGCATTGTTGTGCTTGCTCAACTCTTGTAGTTGGTTATATGCTTTATGTTATAATAGTTTCAAGTTACTATGTCCTTTTCGCTACAAACATGATCTTCTTGAGCGTTACAGGACTGATAAAAACTGTTCATTATTTTATTCGATTGGCTTCTCTATCTAGTTCTTCTTGACTGCTGATTCTGTTCTTGTGATGCTAGAATCATCACCTGATTGATTTGGTCATTTCAAACACGAAAGGATCAAGTAAAGAGGCATAAGGGATGCATATTCTCTTCATATCAAAGGTCGACTTCTCATGAGGAACTTAGCATAGAGCGAAAGGGTGGAAAGTATATGCGTCCGGCTTGTCTTCACGTGAACTATATATTCTTTGGTGCTTTGAGAGGCTAAGGAGAAGGTTTTGACAGCTTGGTTTCGGTCATTGACTCGAGCTATTGTACAACTTGACTTCATTGGCAAGAATCATGCTTCTAACAATGTATTCAAACCTGTCATATCAGCTTCTCAAATGAGCCGGTAAAAGCATACGCATAAAGAATGTTCACTCCGTGTTATTCTCGAAGCTCCTTCAAAGTCAGCCTCTCATAGTAATAAGCTAGCAGGAAACGAATTATGATTTAAGCATTGTAGGAGTCATAACCTTTTCTTTTCACAAGGTATGTGGACCTCAAATGAACACCAATTACACGACAGAAGAGAAGGGCAATCATAGCCCTCAAAACGTTTTCAAATCCTCTGATGAACGTGCCAGTTTCTCATTGAAGTGGGACTCACCCTGATAAGGGCTTTTAGAAGAGTCATATCTAAAAGTTAGCTTATGAAGGTAGAGAGCTCAAAGTTCTTATAGATCTCATATCAATTTTGTATTTAATCAATATGGGATTTAAGTTCCATACTTTGCAATTAGATCAAGCCGTAACATTCGTCCCTTCATAAGGACCAATGTCTTCATTGGTCATGATCATGTTGGTCATGACTGACACTTTTCAGGTCACCACTTCATGGGTCACCACTCTGAGGTCCTTGTTGGTCACGATTGGCACTCCTAGGCTATCACTCCAAGACCAGCTTTGATACCACTTGATAAGGACTTTTAGGAGAGCTACACTCAAAAGTTAACTTATGAAGGTAGATAGCCTAAAGTTCTTATAAATCTCATATTAATTTTGTATTTAATCAATATAGGATTCAAATCTTATACCTTACAATTAGATCAAACCGTAACATACCTCAAGCTTGTTCTTTGAGAGAAATTAGAGAAAGAGCAGTAATAATCATAAGGAAAAAGAAAGGGAGGTGATGTGAAGTCATGCATGCCAAAGTCAAAAATGTTAATATATTAAGAATCTTCATTACGAATAGGAAGAAAGTTTGATGCAGAAAGGAATCCTATTCTTAAAGAATGAGGTTCCTTCACCACACTTCCCACTACGAAGTCCCATTGTGCCTCGTTGACTCTGTTTCAATAAGTTGTTAGTTTATTCATTGATATCCACACCCAAAAAGCTAAAAAAGAAGAGACCCTTCTGCAGCACTCCTTTTATGTTGGTTTTGTTTTTCAAATTCGTAACAATGGAGTCACCGTTGAAACAGAAGTTGGTTTGAAAAGAAAGTGTTTAACTATTGTTGTATATTGGGAAGAGAATCCAAAGACCTTTTGTAGTGTAACCAGTGACCAATGACCAAAATTCCCCTGTTGCCTTTCCCCCTAACTCTCTCTTTTATCCTCCTGATGGGACCAACCCTACACATTCCCTTGAAGAAGAACTTGTAATACTAATTGTACTTTGGTATGTTTGTCTTGTTGCAGTACAGACAATGCACACGTTCATCAAAACCATACTGTTTCAAGTGCTAGAGGGGCCCTTCAAAGAGATTACTCAGACCCACATACTAAGCTAACAAGATTGTCGTAAACATAAAAGATGCTCAATTTGGCTTGCACTTCAAGTTGAAGGCACACTTGATTACTATGTTCACACAAAAAATAAAAAAAGTTTGATAATTTGAATTAAAGAAAGTAAGCATAAGTTGACAATGTTTCATCATAAAATAAATAAATTGACTATGAAAAAACGACTTCATGATAGGACTTGATCCTTTATCCCATTAACCCTGGCCCAACTCTGTTTCAGTCCATCCCAACAATTTATTTATGTGAGATCTACATAAATAGATGGTTAAGATGGACTGGGACAAAGTTGAGCTAGGGTTAATAGGACAGAAGATTTGAGGGGCTTCATGACGACGGTTGGAGTAAAGTCATTAATTATACGTAACCTTCTTTCGTATTCTACAAGGAGACTGTTTTTGTAATTCGAACTCGTGACCTTCCTATCATAAATAAATAACTTTTTCAGTTTAATCCTCTATCACCACTAAATGAACTTTATTTGACTTTATATGCTTAATTATTTTGTTTTAGAAAGCCTAATGGACTTGATATGTAATTAAATCAAGATTTGATTCTCCATTATTCAGCCTTCCTTTCTCTCTTCTACTCCTTTTTATATATAAACCTATTGGTAATGAAGCATGTCGACACAAATTGCATCCTTCCACAATCCAACAAAAGAGAAAAAAGATGGTGATGGTGGACATACATGGCAAGCTCCGGCAAGCACTAGGCACGGTGAAAGATCAAGCATCAATAGGGAAGGCGATGATATACAATTATCATGAAGTTAAAGGCTTCTCCGACATAGAGATTGCAGTGGTTCGTGCAACTGGCCATGATTGTGGTCCCATCGATGACAGGCACATGCATGAGATCCTCTTCCTCGTCTCCAACTCCCCTGGATCAATCCCTTTTCTGGCCGAACGAATCTCTCGCCGACTCAGCAAGACCAGAGACTCCCTCGTCGCCTTCAAGACCCTCTTGCTCATTCACCGTCTGTTGCGTGGCGGCAATCGGAACTTTGAGGACCGGCTTCGTGGTGCTCATGTTTCAGGTCATCTTCAAATGAGCACTGGCTGGTTTATGAAGAATTCAGATTCTTCAGTTCGTTTCCTGCATAAGTACGCTGCTTATCTTGAAGAAAGAGTAGGTTGGGTCATCAATCAAGCTGGAAAACTCGAACCTGTAATGTCTCAAGGTCTGGAGTTCAGATGCTACGATGAGAAGTGTATAGATATGGTGTTTCGCAAGTTGCCCAAATGTCAAGTGTTCCTAGATAGGGTATTGGAGTGCTTTCCAGATCATATCTTGCCATCTGACAATAATCTGGCTCAAGCAGCCATGAATAACATTTTGAAGGAGAGCTTTCAGGTTTATACAACTTACTGTGAATGTATAGCATCTCTTCTTAACATGTTCTTTGACTTAACAAGTCCTGCAAGAGCTTTGGCCTGTCAGATTCTAAGAACAGCCTCTCCACAAAGCCAACAGCTTCACGATTTCTTCCAGAATTGCAAGCAGATTATCGAGAACAAGAATTTAGAATATCCAGTGGTACAAATCATTACCATGGAACATGTTATAGCATTGGAGGAATGTAGTACCTATATTGCTGGCTCAAACGGCTCTTGTAGATCTAGCAAGATCAACGGGCCAAGCAAAGTCAGGTCACCAGTTTTAGATTGTCTCACAAAATCATCAACAAAATTCCAATCAGGCATGACAATTGAAGCAGGTAAGAAAGGACAGAAGACAGGAAAAAGTCCAAACTTGTCAGCAACACTTTTTTCTTGCACACTTGAAACGAAAATCAGCAAAGTATGGGTGGTGTTTGAAGATGAAGATGACCACAATTCCGATGTTAATTGTAAGGGCAATATGCAGTAGGGAAGATAATGGTTACTGATTTTTATACTAAACATAGTAAGGAACAATATGAAGAGTTGACTGAGAGTGAACATGGCAGGTTTTTCTAATTTCTTTCTTCTGAAACTTTCGAAAGAAAGCAATCACAATAGAGTGCATGCAAGTATGTAAAAGGCTTTGGTTTAGGAATTCTTTGCTTGTAACTTGGTAGATTTGGTTTGCTGATGTTGGAAACCAATATTACAAGTGAATTGGCAAGTCTGCAAGGCTTGGGAGAAAAATCTCAATGTCTGAAAAGTTGGAAGGGCTAGAGTTTTCTATTAACCATGTATTTGGGTGTACTAATAAATGAAATGGAAAATATTTCGATTTTTACTGGTTTTTCTTGTGTTTTTATCAGTAAAAAGTAGAAAAATGTCTTCTTGTTAGACTAAGTGAGGTCCTATTTTATGATTTTGATAATAACAAAATACATTAATAATATTGATGAATTTACTTTTAATAGTATTGATAATTTTATTATAATGAATGAATTAATATATGAAAGATGAAGTATAATAGAATAGTAGAGTAAATGAGTCAATTAATCAATCAAACCATTAAGTGATAGAGAGAATAAGTAAAGTGGAGCATAAATGCAAATTAAGAATCAAAGTCAAAATCAATGCATCCAATACACAAAGTTCCCTGTGCGAGAGTTTAGGGAAGGTCATAATGTACGCAACCTTATCTTTGTATTTTTATAAGATGGTTGTTTCCGTGACTTTAACTTGTAACCTTATGATCACAAATGAACAATTTTATCAGTTGTTCTGAGGTTCACCCTCACAAATGCAACTTAAGAGAACTTCAAGAAAATCAAGTGAATAACGAAGAATAAGGAAGAATCAAATACATTAAAATTTAGGCAAATTATTATAGTCTTTTTTAATAACTTAATCTTTGTTATTTCAATAAACAAAAGAACTCAATTATTGCATAATCATTTGCATTTAGGGTATAACACATAAATTTTTTCACAAATCAAGAGGAAATTTATTTTTCACATTAAAAAAATATTGATCTTCAATCAAACTTCTAATTTTTTTTAATAGTTTTAAATCAAAATTTTATCAAAGAGGTGTGTGTGTTGTATGTTTGAAAAGATTTAAAAGTTAGAAGTTTTCAACTTAAATTTTACAAGGTTTTAGCTAGACAAATGGACAAAAAAGTTACAAAATAAATGATGTATTTTAGGTCCAGTTGAACAAACATAGGCAAGTTGAATGTGGATGCCTGGCCAGCCAAAACATGCTTTGAAACTAGGAATTGCTAATTTATGTTTCTAATAACTATTTGAGCTAGTTCGAGGTACAAATAGAAAACAGTGAAGCTGTCATGGGAACCTTTGGCATGCTATAGAGTTGTTAAGAGTCCCATGAGGATATATAGAATACGTGCATATTGCATAATATATTAGATCATTATGTGTCTAGTGACTATAAGAGTTAGTTTTGGGTATAAATAGACAAAAGTTAAGTTGTCAGAAGAACCTTTGACATATTAGAGGGCAGCTACTCAGACTGTCTACAAATATTATTTATTTTGGGTTGCCTATTGAGTCAAGGTTCTCATGATTTTGCTCTTCCCATATCCAGAAAAATGCTTTTATAGGGAAGAGGTATTCGTACCTTTATAAGGCGTTATCTAACCTAATCGATGTGGGATCTCATATCTTAAGAGGATGGAGAGATCATATGTGTATTACATAAGGTATATTAGATCATAATTTATTAGTGTGAGGAAGAAAGGAATGTTTTAAATCATGTGATTGTGCAATTATTACAATTGAAAAATGGATTGAAATACACTTTGTGAGAGTTACACTTGATTTTAAATAAGATTTTTAAATGGTTACTCTTTAATTATAATAAAGCAACATGCTTGTGAGGGCTCCTTTTCACTTGTGATAAATATGATGTTGTATGTATGTTTTTCTTCACAATTAAAGAAAGATGATATTGAATTCTTAAGTAGAACTTGAAGTGTAGCACCCCACTCCCGCAAGACCTGAACCCGATATCGTGGGTGATATCCAAGTCCGTACCTCACGAGAGTGGTATGCTAGAGTACTCGAATACCGTCAAACATTAAGTATAATTTTTTTTTGACATTTTAGGTCATCATAATACAGTCACAGTATTTAGCCATCGAATACACAAAAATTCATAATCACATTGGGCCAAATTTTATTCATAAACATTTCAGTAGTCACATTACAATCAATAAAATTACAATAGCCCATTTGGGGCGCACTAGAACTACAACACTATTTTTCAGAAAAATGTGGAATCCATAATTGTATAAAAGTAAGATGACACTAATGCAGA
>JANJEY010000234.1:10654633-10671283 GCA_024703695.1 Erythroxylum cataractarum | reverse complement strand
TTGAGAGTTGACTTTTTGATTTTGGGAGAATTTGAGAAAATGATCTTCTGAAAACTTGTAGTTTATGTCAAGAGCTTAAAAAATTAATGAAAGTTTTAACTCTTCTCGGTAATTAACCTAGTATAGTATACTATTACTTGTTCTTAAAAATATAAGTAAAAATATTATTTTTGTAAAAAAATATTTAATAGTAATAATAAGTACAAATTATAAATTTTAGTAACAACAAAAGTTATTGATCTTAGTCGGTCTTAAAATTAATAAATTCAAAATAAATATTAAGTATGTAGAAATTTAACAAAATTGAGTCCCCATTTATTAAATGTCACATTAATAATTACATACTATTATTTCTGATTTTGGATAAAAGTATAAACGTCCTTTATAATTTAAGAAATCATAGGAGTTTCCTTGTTATGATAGGTTTGAGATTTTGCATGGCCTCCCGAGAGAAGTAAGAGTGGCAGACATAACCACTTCTTGCTCTTGTAAGGTCTCTTTAAAATCCTGAAGTTCTAATGATTGTCAGTTTACTTGAATTGATCAAGTACGTCACTTGCAAGAGCAAAAGATAGCTGTTGCCGTTTCTATATATCACCCAATGTCCGCGACTATCCATCCATCCTGATTCGTACTTATTAAGATTTTACATCTCCTGTTCCCGTTTTCGTGTGTCATCCTATATCCAAGACCATCCATCCATCTACTAAAATCACAAGGTGGCACACGAAAATAGAAACAGGGGATGCAAAACCTTAATAACTACGAACCAAACTAAAGTAATGATTTATATGAGGATATTAGCCATGGGATTTATGACATCATTCATTGTCTCCATCTAAATTCTAAAACAAAGGACACAGAATACTTCTACCAAAGCCTAACAGTACCATACAGATTACAAGACAAATTCAAAGCAACACCATACAGCTAATAAATGTTGACCAGGAAGCCAAAAGCTCCATCACTAGTAGTCAATGATCACTTGCTGAAACCAAATAATAGAGAGACAACTTAAAAGCATGTCAAGTCCTCAATCAAATGCAGGAATGGCCAGCTCCCCAAGTCCTGATTTCAAGGTAACTCACCAATTGAACCACCAAATTAGACCTCTTCTTTCATTTCTTTTGTCTCTTCCCCTCATTAAGAAATAAGAATTGGCTTTTCCTAGTGTTGCAGAAGTCTTCCTTGAAATCTTCTATGGCTTAACCTGTTCTCTAATAAACTGCTCCACCTGAGATATCTCCCCCTTCAAACCAGAAGCTTCTGCAAGAGTAACTTTGTTGCTGCACTGGGAAAAAGCAAACGGCTGCCCAGGTGTCCCAAGAGTGAAGTCATTTGCGATATCAGCTTCCGAGACTCCACTTCTTGATGCTCGTAGTTTCTCACTGCACAATGATGACAAATCATGGGACTAAACCAAAGATGCGGTACCACTTGAACCCAAAGAGAATAAAAGTGAAGCATAATGCCATATCAACTAGTAATCACATTACTAAACTCAAAATATATATATATATATTCAAACTAATAAAATAGATACACTACCAAGGAGAGTTAAATACACAGTTGAATTGTCTGTCATGATACTTTTCAAAAAACAAGCTCCCATTGTCAGATCTTTGTCCCTATATGCGACCATAAACTACTAATTGCTTAAGATTTTAACAACCTGACTTGGAAAATTAAGACATTCACTACTCACCAACCTATGACATGGAAAAGATAAAGATGAGTGCGAACATCGAAGATCATAGATAGTGAAGATACATACATTTCTTTCTCCAATTGCTTCCTAATGAAATCCTTAGTATGGGCTGCCACTTTGTCAGTCTTGTTACAGCAAATGAGAACTGGAATTTTCTTTTTAACTACACTTGAGTTGGTTAACACGTCATAGAGGTATCTATCAAAAGCAAGTCATAAAAGATTAGAACCACATACTTGTACTAAAGTATTTATGAAAATATAAACTACGATGAATGCTGAATCTAGAAATATATGTTAAAGGCTTCTGATTACTCTGTAACTGCACGCAAATTGGGTAAGAATTCCAAAGCATCAACCAAAAAGATTATGCCGGATGCTTGAGGCAAGAATTCTTCTAATTTAGGCCGAAGACGAGAATGTCCAGGAACATCAACAAGATGGACAGGTTTCAATTTGCCTTTCTGTCAAGAATACAAAGGAATGAAAATACACGCTTGGAGTCGGTTAATTTGATATAAAAAGTCTAGAAACTAGCAAATCCCAAAGGCCTGGAAAATTCAATATTTTTCCTATTTAATGCAACATACATCCAAATTTAATTTTAAGGACGACAAATTAGCATCATTCACCTTAGAGCTTTCAGAATGTAGTATGAAAGTGCCCTCATTTGGCTCCATTGACGTAACAGTACCAAGGTGCGAAGATCCATCTCGAAGCTGTCGAAGGCATTAAAGAATGTGACAACATACAAATATTCTTATGCAAGTAAATGATAAACCTAAAAAGTTTAAGTCATTGTCACAATCAAAGGAAAAGTTACCATAGAAATTCATCAAGAAAAATTAATTCAATTACTGTAATCATTTAGCACTATCCCTATAGCCCAAATGTTTCCCCAGTCATCCAAGGGTACATCAGCTCAGAAGCCTATAAGTTATAGACCTATGAAAAATCATAAGCAACAGACAAAAAAAATAAAAATGTCAATATACTGACATATATACTAACAGAAGAAATTGAAAATTTGTGGAAACACAAAAAGAACAAAAATACAAAAGCAACCAGAACAATAGCATCTGGGGAGTGACAAATCTGTAACGCAGGCTTACTTGATAGAAAAGAACAGTCTTCCCACTTCCACTAAGGCCAGCAAGAACAATAGTGTTTGATTTTGTACGCTTGAAGAACCGAACTGCAGAACATAGCAAAAGAACAGATAAGTTGCTTTCCAATTCAATTCTTTCATTAAATATAATTTGCATTCCCGAAAATATGTATATACGCTTGAAGAATCGAACTGCAGAACATAGCAAAAGAACAGATTAATTGGTTTCCAATTCAATTCTTTCATAAAATATAATTTGCATTCCAAAGTTGCCAGAGGATAACCAGTGCAGATTCAAATCTGAAAATTGAAAGAATTGAATTGGAACCAATTAATCTGTTCTTTATACATATTTTCAGATTTGAATCTGCAGCGGTTATCCTCTGGCAACTTTGTCCTTGGTAACATCTTGAATCACATTGACAATTCACATTTAACATATAACTCTTGCTGCTTCAATATACTGCAGCATGAGCATCAGTTAATTACATTCAACGTCAGGACTATAAGCAGTTGCAGGGATCAATTCCAAACAACGGAATTTCCCAATGAAAACTGTTACTACCTCTTCAATTATGCATAAAGATAATTGTCAGCCAATAAAAATTAGCAATTTGAAATATTTTAACATCAAGTGCCCACCTACTCAACATCAAGACACAATTATTTTTCCCTCAATTATTGCCTGATACTTCATGTAGTTTTGCTTGATTATTTACGAGAATGAAAATTGTAGATTTTTATGCAAGCTCACTTTCAAAATTATTGTTTCTGATGCAACTGCAAAGCTCAATTGCATCAACCAACTAAATAAGTTGAGCAAAAATCCATCATGAAATGGAACAACAGACGGAATGTCTATTGAATGCTAAATCAATCAACATAGACAAACAAATTTTAAAACATTCATGAAAAGGAACAGAGAGTTACTGGATAAAAGGAAAAGAGTGGTGAAAAGCAAAACAGCAACAGCAGCATAAAGTTGAGCAGGGGCTATCTGCTGCACATATTCAAACCCTTGTTCCAGTAACTTCTGCGCTTCGTTTTTCCACTGTTCCATTCCCTCCATCAAAGATTCTGCAAAATCTAAGATCAGTGAAGTTAATTGCAAGTTTATCTAGTTCAAAGAATGAGAAAGTAGATACAGACAAGGTTGAACAGTTCAATGGGAGATGAAGTGTCCCATATCCAAAGATGATTTTCACCATGTAAATAACTTCCACTCCCTTCAATTTCCAGCCCTCAGGACTACTGTGTTTTTTTGAGAGACTGCAAGAACTGGATGCTAGGGGGAGCAAAAGAATCGATTTAACTTTACTAGCAAAGGCTTATAATCAAACGATGATCTTTGTCTACCAGGCAAAGGTTAAAATAGGAGGCCAAAATCCATTTTATACTAAAAATGTATGCTTATACTGTTACTTCACAAACCTCTAATCTAAAGTTATTAGTAACACACAAAATCCAATTATCATATTAATCAAAATCTAACAGCTGAAATTCAGAAATTAGGACTTACCATGCAAAGTACTATCAAATCATCTGCGGTTCATTTCTTACAAATTCCAAAGTTTATGTTCATTCACCAACCTACCAGTGGAAATCAGATTTATTCAAATCCCGCATAAACCCCGTACGACCAATTACTCTCCCCAACGAATGGTAGGTTAAACTAGCCAAATCTTAACATGCTATTCTAATCATTTCCACGCTGATTACTCACGACTGCTAACTCAGACCAATTTCTAGGTTTGAATCCTCTTAGATAAAATTCAAGCAGTCAATAGCTACCAGTAAAGAGACTAGCAGTGTCAAACAACAAAGGTATATTTTACCAACAAGGACCATTAAGAATAAGCTAAATGACACGCATATTGTAAGAAACTCATACATCACGACAAGTTGATAGTTAATCATGGAACTTCTAGCAATTATTTCAAAACGAATCGAATTGCCTCTATGACAAAATTCGCTTCCACTACCACCCGAAATTCTATTTGATCAATTTCCTCCTAAATACATTCTACTCCACGAAAATCCTGGTGACTAAATAAAAATTAGCACAAACCCACCTCAAAACAACTTCAAGCTTGGGTCAAGAGCTTCCAATGCATTACCCAGAGTCCTGTCCCTGCAAAAATTGCAGCACGAAAAGCGACTTTCAGAGTTTTTATGCACTGGACATTAAATAGAGGAAAAAGAGTGGGGGTATGTCAAGGTTGTTTAGAGGAATTCTTTTTGTTCTCTTCTGGGATGAGAGAGACAGATCGAAAGTAGCCAACTTTACCGGGTATGGACGATTTGGGTGCTGATGGCTCTAAACTGTGTATGTGAATTCTGGGTGACTTTGGGTTTCGGAGAACAGATGACTAAGTGCCCTTCAACGATTTTTCACAAAAACCTGAGGACTACCTTACATGGAGGTCATCGCCAACGAGAAACGGAATAAAATATTCTTCTACCATAAGAAAGTTCTCAACTTTCACAAATTCTCTAATCAATTTCCTATCTTTCAAAAAAATATTTTTGTGTTTCTATTTTTTATTGAAAGAAGATTTCAAAAATAGAGAAATAATTTTTAAATATTTGTTTATTTTAAATTTCTTATCAATTTTATTATTGCAATCCGATTTTCAAATAGGCTAATATCAGTTATATATTATTAATACCCTATTGGATATTAATTAATGAAATATTAATTAATGAAATTGAATTGAATTGAATGGAACGGAGAACGAATTATAATGAAATGGAATGTAATATAGTGAAAAGTTATTTTGGAGAACTGAAAGGGTTCATTGTAATGAAATATTGTTTAGAAGGTGGATGGAATGAAATGTAATGTATAATAAATGACTATTATACCCTTATATTAAATGATTGATCAAGAAAATTTAACGCTATAATTTTAAAACAGAAATCATGTTTAATTAAAAAGTTACAGTTTAAGTTACAACCGTGGTAAATAATTTTTTAATATATTTTATATTTTAAAATAAAAAATTTTTAATAAAAATTTTATTATTTTATTATTAATTATATACAATTTGTTACTAATTATATAAAATATTATTATTAATTATTTAATAAAGTTTATTTTATTCTATTATATGTTATTTATATTTAAAAATAATTTATTTATATTTTTATTTATACAGAAATATATGCAAAACAATTAAAAAATAATTTTTTAATATATTTTCTATTTTCATTAATAAAAAATTTATTAATTTTTTTTATTTTATTATTAATCATATACAATTTGCTATTAATAAAATAAAAATATTATTATTAGAGTAAGGAGAAATAATATAAAAATATTATTAATTATATACAAGTTTTGTAGACCATAATAAATGAGTAGGAGGAAAGGGGAGTAAGGGTTAGAAGAAATAATTAATATTAAGAAAAAATATTAAGGGTATAAAGGTAATATATATTTATTAGTTTACGTTCCATCATAAATTTCCGAATCGGACGTCTCTTATTTCTACTATTTAAAATTAAATAGAACGTAACATAAAATTCTCTGCTTTCATTTCATTCTATTATAAAACCCTTAATCAAACAATATAAATGTGTTACGTTCCATCTCATTCCATTACTAACCTCTCAACCAAATAAGATCAATTCTTTTAAACAATAACAACAGGATTAGTTGCATAATTTTAATAAGAGTTAATTATAAAAAATCTTGAACTTTTCTTAATTTGGTAATTATAGCTCGAACTAAAAAAAATGACAATTAAATTTTCTAATTTTTATTTTTTCTTAAGTATAATCTAATGTTATTGTTTCTATTAACGAGTTTATGTGGAACGTGTTTAGTGACACGAAAAAAAACCTTTAAATATTGCCCAAGAATGCTTCTTTATACTATTTATGGCACTTCTTAAGAAACATCCTCCCCACTTCAATTACTTCCATGTTCTTCCCTTTAAATATACCCTCTCACTCTCTAATTTCCACTCAACAACAACAAAAGTCTCACCTTTGCCTTCTTCTTCTTCTCTCTTTGAGCTCAAATTTCCGCGCTATCATTAGCTAAGCTTTAAATGGGCTCTCAGGAAGAATCTTTAACCTAGAACTTATCAGACAACACTTGTTAATAGACTTCACTTATATGAACAATACATCCATCAACAACCTTGACAACCAAGAGAAGTATTACAAAGTTGTTTGTCAGACTATAAAGGATTCACATCAGATGCCAAAGTCTTTAAGTACAGAACCTTGTAATGGGCCACGACACTTAACTATGAGCCCATTTGACAAGTCAACATCCAAGCTCATTGAAGTCTACCCTACACCTGATAGCAAAGAAGCATTTTATTCTCAACAGAATTCTAGCTGCAAATAACAAATCTATTCCATGCTGTACAATCCATTGTAAATGAATAGTCTAGAATCTCACACAACTCTGCATATATTGTTCTTATAACAAACGCAATAAAGCCAAGGAAAACTTTACAAATCATTACTTCTTTTTACTGTCATTTTCTTCATGGTATCAGAGCTAGTTCATTAGTCAACGTCAAAATGGCTCAAGAATGATCATCATCTACCTCTACCCAAACTCGACAGTCTAGCAACACACCTCTGTTGGACTTTCTAGCCTCGGCAAAAACCTTGAACTTCAATCTACCAATCAAGTTAGATAGAAATAACTTCATCAATTGGAGAGCACAAGTGATAACAGCAATTAGAGCTCTTGAATTAGAAGATTACATCTCTTTCGAAATATCTCCACCTCCACAGTTTATCACAAAAACTGTTTCATCCTCCACAGAAGCCCCTCAGATTGTTGCAAACCCTGATTATCGTTTATGGCGCAGATCAGATCAATTACTCCTCTGCTAGTTACTTTTAACAATAGGTGAGCAAGTGGTTGGCCTGGTAAATCAATCTTCAACTTCTCTTGAATGCTGGAAAATATTGGAAAATTTATATGCACAAACATCAATAGTTCAGGTCCTGCAGTTAAAACAGCGACTGTCAACCATTCAAAAAGGCTCTCAAATCATTTCAGATTATATTCAGAAAATAAAAACAATTGGAGACTCCCTTATGGTAGCAGGACATGCTGTACCAGACCATGAACTAATACTCAGTGCCTTAAATGGCTTAGGCTATGACTATGACCCAATACTGGTTCTTTTAACACACATAATGAAGAACTCAACTCTAAAAGAGGTGCAATACAGTCCCATGATGCATGAAACCAGACTTGAGCAATTAAATGCAGTCTCTTAAACTATTAATGTTTTCCCCCTTCAGCAAATCTTGACCCATGTCACAGAAATCAGACACAAAACCGCAATCAAGGAAATCATCATACTCCTAGAGGAAGAGGGGTTCGGGGCAGAGGAGGCTGATGGAATGGTGCAAATCGTCTCTACTGTCAATTATGCCAGAAACCTGGTCATGATGCTCTTCACTGTTACAAGCGCTTTCATCAATCCTAGAATGACAATCAGCAATGGAAGCACCTCAGCTCATACTCACAGTATCACACTCAAAACAATGGGCAAAATTCCACACCCGGTGGTTCACCTCCAACCTTCCTAACGTATCAAACAAATATCTGTTATGAACAACCTAGTACCTCCACCTAGTATGTAGACTCTGGAGCCACAAATTATGTTACTGCTGACCTAAATAACCTTTCTATTAGTTCAGACTATGTTGGTAATGATCATCTCATAGTAGGTAATGGAAACTCTACATAACCCTCATCAAATCAGTGTACTTCTGGCTTAAATTCTCATCTTAAAACCTTCACTACTCAGCTTTCTAAGAATGATGTCAAAGTTTGGCAGTATTGGAAACTCTACACAGCCCTCATCAAATCAGTGTACTTCTGGCCTAATTTCTCATCCTAAAACCTTCACTACTCAGCTTTCTAAGAATGATATCAATGTTTGGCATGCCAAACTTGGCCATCCATCACCTAGTGCACTTAAACATGTTTTTGATTCAATGAAAATTCCCATTAATGTCAATGACTTAAAATTTTGTGATTCATGCAAATAAGTCTTGGTATCAAAAACTAAAGACTGCTCTTTTCCAATGGGGTTTCAGAAACTCAAAAACTGACACATATATGTTCTACCTTCATCACAAAGGGACATTTCTCATCCTCTTAGCCTATGTGGATGATATTATAATAACAGGCAACAATTCATCCACAATTCAGTCAATTATCAACAAGCTCAGTTCACAGTTTGCCCTCACAATACTGGGCAATTTACATTATTTTCTGAGTTTTGAAGTTTACAGAAACTCAACAGGCCTATACCTATCACAAAGTGGGTATATTAAAGAATTACTCACTCAAGCTAATATGGATCTCTACAAACCCTGCTCCACTCCAACTTCCATAGGTCTCAAGCTCTCTCGCCATGATGGTCAACCTTTTGCAGATCCATCTCTGTATCGAAGCTTGGTTGGCGCTTTGCAATACCTTTACAACACGAGACCCGACATCAGTTTTATAGTCAACAAGCTCAGTCAGTTTCTTTTCACTCCCCTCACTCCTCGCTGGGTAGCTTTAAAACGGGTGTTACGTTACCTGAAGAGATCCTCCGATCTAGGGTTGATGTTCCAATCATCGTTCTCTCCTCTCGATCTTCAGGCATTTAGCAACTCTGATTGAGCCAACTCTCTAGATGACCAAAAGTCCACAAGCCATGGTTGTGTTTTCCTCAGGAGCAATCTCGTCTTCTGGAGCTCAAAGAAGCAGACTGTTGTCTCTCTCAAAAATTGGGTTTCACACTCCGAGAATACCTATTCTATGGTGCGACAACAATGGTGCTCGCTCTCTCTCCCAGAACCTAGTCTTCCACTCTCGCACCAAACATATTGAGATTGACGTGCATTTTGTGAGGGATAAGATTGCAGAAGGACTTCTAGATGTAAGGTATGTGCCCTCTACTGATCAGATCGCCAATTTACTAACAAAACCCCTCTCTGCGGCTCGATTTAAGGACTTAACTTTCTAACTCAACCTAGTACCAAATCCTAGGTTTCGTTTGAGTGAGGGTATAAAGGATTCACATCAGATGCCAAAGTCTTTATGTACAAAACCTTGTAATGGGCCACAACACTTAACTATGAGCCTATTTGACAAGTCAACATCCAAGGTCACTAAAGTCTACTCTACACCTGATAGTAGAGAAGCATTCTTTCTCAACAGAATTCCAATTGCAGATAACAAATCTATTCCATGCTATACAATCCGTTGTAAATGAATAGTCTAAAATCTCACACAACTCTGTATATATTGTTCTTACAGCAAACGCAATAAAGCCAAGAAAAACTTTACAAATCATTACTTCTCTTTATTTTCATTTCCTTCACAAACATCCATGAGGCAAGTACGCGACGGAGAATTTTTTTTCTTTTCGAGTACAAAAGAGTGAAAACGAGACCGCCTTGGGTTTAAAACGCCATACATATCCTCGGAAAGGATTTCAAGGCATCCCGAAGGAGGTGTTAGTGGGCAACCGCGAGCCTGACGATGAGAGGATGTTTATGACAACTAAGGAGTCGACTTCAAGTTCCACTTTCCGGTACTCCATGTCCCAAGCCAGATTTAAACCCGACGGCCAATACTATCACGGAAGAGGCCCCCAGTAGAGGCATTCTTAGTTGCTTTGCTCCATCAGTATTCAACTTGATCCATCCCTTACTGGGTTTGGACCAGCCGATGTATCTATTATGGCTAGCGTCATGGTCAACAGTAGCTCAAGCCATAACTGTACATGTTTTTAGCACCCAATTCGCATAGTCTAGTATAATATTCACACTATGGATTGAGAAATTTGTAGAGAGAGAAAATTAGTAAGAGAAAAGAAAATGAAAATTTTTCAAAAAGGAAAAAAATTGTAGTGTTTAAAGTGAGTGAGTGAAGAACAAAAGGGACCTTAACCACCGTCAAAATCACTATTAGCAAGATAAAGATCAATTAACTTAGAGTTTTGGGTGAGTGCCAGAAGAGGGGAGAAGGGTAGGTTACGATTTTTTTTTTGACCGGAAGTTCACTGCTTCAAGCAAATGTAAGCAATTCCTATTCTGTAATGCAAAGGAACAATTTCTGGCAGCTACTTCATGATGAAGCACCTGCAAATGAAACATACAAGCTTTTGAGTGACAACACAGCTTGAAAAGAAATATAAATGAAACTTGCCTATCCAGTACTGATAGCCTAGTTATCTCATTCTTCACTGGAAAGCATCTTGAAAATCTATGCCACTTTCAACCACTTCATTCAGGAAGAGCTATTACTTTAAAAACATTTTGGGGGCCATAATGGAGATATGAATATCCCATCTCCTTAAGTAAGGACAACACGGGTCAACAACGTCATTATGCATAATATTTTTGGATCTGAACGTGCAATCTTTTTAGTACAATTTGAAAGTATATAAATGTTTGATTTTGTTCTTGAACAACCAAAGTTTACTTCAATACGATCTGAATGCACTTAACCTACTTGCACAGAGTTTGAAAAGAATTAAGTAGCTAGCGTAGTTATTGAGCCAACCCAACAGTTGAACTAGATGAGCTGGTAACCATGCTTGGAGCAATGGAAAATGTCACATTAGTAGTCCTACACATTGTAAAGAGAGCTATGCCAGTTGTTGAAACAAAATTGTAACTACAGAAAAATGGGACAAAAGAAGCAAATTAAAGAAAACTACGAAGTTATACAAACATAGATGAGAAGTTTTAACAGTTAATTCACACATCAAAAGTACAAAACACAAGATTATGGACTTACATTGTTGATTCCCTTGATAATCTGAAACCTGCAAAACCAGGACCAAAACCAGCGAACTCTAGATCTACTTCTAGAAATGGTCATGAAGCTCAAAAGGAAGGATCTTCAACACTATCTCAACATTCTCAACTGAAACTTTCACCATTATTCTCTTGTTATCTTGCAGAAAATAGTCATCCATTCCATATGTTTAACAAAAATGGTCTAGTTTAAAAGACAATGTCTCCAAAAACACAGGGAATGAAGGGAAGGTTTCTCCTTTCTGGAAGCAAATTTATTTCATATGCCTTTGGTGAGATAACATGCTAGAAGGCACATACAACCAAAAAATGCTGGCTCAAAATTACCGTTGAGCCGTGCCTTCGTATCTGTGGTCTTGTGCAGATAGCATATCAGAGACAACTTGGTGGTTCAGCTTAACACGAGAAGCCAATGGGATAAATTAAATGTAAATCCACTTGCGTATTTCAAGGGTATCAAGGACTCCAACAGCTTAGCTCAACGTAAAGCAACCAAAGATTCCAGTGTCTCGTATATATCCTCTGTTTTAGGATGTGTTTTGTCGAAAGAGTAGAACTGGTAAAATGTGTTATCAACCTCAATCCAACTGCAACCTGGTGTCTTATAAGCATTCCTTTCCTTTAACATCTTCCTCACCTTGCGGACATCATCCCATTTTCCTAGCTCGCCATACATATTGGCCAATATGCTGCCATAACCCGCATTATTTGGAACAATTTCATTCAGTTTTCCAACTGCAAATTCCGCCAACTCTGTATGACTGTGTATTTTACATCCATTAAGCAGTGAACCCCAAACCACCTCATCAGGTTCGCTTTTCATTCCCTTCACAACTTCTAAGGCTTCCTCAAACCTTCCAGCTCGACCAAGAACATCAATTAAGCACCCGTAATGCTCAATCTGAGGTTCAATCCCATACTCCTGAGTCATCATTTGGAAATAAAGACGACCTTTTTCAACTAGTCCTCCATGAATGCATGCATTCAACAAGCCAACAAAGGTAACTTCATCTGGTGTAACGTTGTCATGACATTTCATCATCTCCTCAAACACGGAAATTGCATTCTTGCTTTGTCCATGCAGTGCTAAGCAATTGATCATTGAATTCCATGACGTCAAACCTTTCTTTGAAGTCATTTCAAAAACCCTTCCGGCCTCCTTCAAGCTCCCACATTTCCCATACATGTCAACTAAAGCATTAGACACAAACGAATCAGAAACAATCCCATGCCTATAAACATAACCATGGATCGATTTTCCTAGCTGAAGCATGCCTGTATGGCCACAAGCAGAGAGTACACATACAACAGTAACAGAATTAGGCTTATTCTGAGCATGATCTGGCTCTTGAGCTAGAATTGACATATTTTTAAAAATCGAGATGGCCTCTTGAAACATTCCATTCTGTGTGCAGCCAGCAATGACAGCATTCCAGGAAGGAGTATCTCTCTCAGACATTTGTTCGAAAAGAGAAATAGCATTTCCGACCTCTCCTATCCTAGTATACCCAGAAATCATAGCAGTCCATGACACAACGTTCCTCTCAGACATTTCGTTAAACACCTTCCTCGCATCACAAATATCTGAAGGAGACCTCGAGTACGAGTCAACTAAGGCAGTTTGCACAACTGGGTGTTTGCCAAAACCCGATTTCGTAATGTGGGTATGCACCAATTTCGTAACTTGACACGATTTCAATGCATGGGGGTAGATAAAATGGTTGGGTTTATCGTGGCCGTGACGAATCATATCACGAAACAACGCCCATGCTGTATCATTATCCGGAAGAGAAGCGTATGCAGTAACCATAGCAGTATAGAGGTAGACATTGGGGGAGCAGAGATTGTCGAAAATAAAGCGAGCATAGGCGAGGTTGGAGAGCCTGAGAACGCAGAAACGAACGAGTTTGAAAGCATAGAAATGGGACTGCGAGTAGCCGAGAGTTACCAGAAAAGATTGGAGTTGTTTGAGATGGTTTAAGTGATTGCACTTTGAAAGTACTGACAAGACGTGTTTGTTGAGGGAGTTCACAAGACCAAGACGGTGCATGGTGCAGTATGCTCTCTAACGGACATGGCAGAAGAAGACGAGAGCAGATCACCTGTCTAAGACAATCCTAAGACAGGTGTCAAAAATTGGCTGGTGCTTGCGGCGCTGAGGAGAGCAGCCTGTGGGACCAAGTACAGGTGCCGCTTTTGAAGTCAAATGCGGCTGAAGCTTCAGCCACTTTTGTTCTTAATGAGACTTGTAATAAATTTTTGCTAAGAATATATTATGTATATTTTGTTGATTATTATATTCCGTAATAATAAGTAATATTATTAATAACAATAATATTATTATTATTGTTATTATTATTATATATTTGTAATGAGAATAATTTTTATTGATAATTAGTATTATTATATATATGTTATTATTCTTATATAATAAAAATCCTATCCTATCTCTATTTGTTTTTATTTTATTATAATTATCATTACTATTGTTAACAATTATTATTATTATTATATATTAAATTTATTTCCATTATTATAATAACTAAGAAATATTATTATTAAATAACTTATTGTTATTATTAAATTTATTATAGAGTAATTATTAAATTAATTATAATTATTACTAAATTCCTTGTTAATAATTGTATTAAACTTTTTGCTATATTTATTATTATTATTATTATTATTATTATTATTATTATTATTTTCTTTATGATAATTAAATTTATTAATAATTATAATTATTATAATTTTATTAAAACAATAAAGCTAAATAAATACATATACACTTATGTCCAAAAACAAATTAATACATGTATGTAATTATTTAAAATTAATACACTTATGTCCAAAAACAAACTAAGATTAAATGGCCATTTGCATGGCAAATGGCTATTTCGCCAGGGCAAGGGCGCCCTCGCCCTGGCGAATTAATGGGCAGTTCTGGCGAGCCTCGCCCTCGCGAGGCTTATGTTTATTATTATTATAAATTATTAATAATAAAAATTATTTATTTAAATAATAAATAATATTTAATAATATTATAAATTATTAAATAACATTATTTATCTAAACTTTTATAATAATCATAAAACTATTACAATTATAACTATTATTATTATTATTATTATCATTATTATTATTATTATTCCATAAATAAATATATATAAATTTATGGATTAATAAATTATTTATAACTTATAATTTCATAACTCATATTTATTTAATTTCATAACTTATAAATTAAAAAATTTCATAATTATTAAAAAATTATAACAATCTCATAATAATAATAATAATAATAATTCATTATGATTATGATTATTATATTAACCCCACTAATAATGTCAATAATAAGAAGAAGAATAAGATTTACAAAATAATACTAATAATAATATGATAATAATAATACTAATAATAAGATAAAATAATACTAATAAGAATTATAATATTACTAATAATAATAATAATAATAATAATAATAATAACAATCATAATAATAATAATAAGATAATAATAATAATAATAATAATCAATGACATAATAATAATAAGATTTAGATAATAATATTACAAATAAGAGGATAATAATAATCAAAATAATAATTGAAATAATAATAATTTATATAATAATATTATTAATCATATAATAATAATAATAATAATAATAATAATAATAATAATAATAATAATAATAATAATAAGATTTATCAAATAATAATATATATACTTATAATATGCCGGCTCGCGAAGGCGAAAGTATGCTCGCCCTTGCAAGAATGCAAACATGTAGTCTCGCGAGGGCGAGAGCGTACTCGCCCTCGCGACCCTGCTAACATGCTTTCTCGCGAGCCTTCTAACATTGTGGCTTCGCGAGAATGGGCATTTGCATGGTGCAAATGGCCATGCAAATGGCCATTTAATCTTAGTTTTTTTTAATTTTAAATAATTACATATTATATAATAATTATAATTATAATTACTATAATTATTATAATTAGATATAATAATAATTATAATTACTATAATAATAATAATAACACTAAGAACATAATTAATTAAAATGTAAATAAGCATAATAATAATAATAATAATCATCATCATCATCATCATAATTATTATTATTATTATTATTATTATTCTAATAATAAGATTTAGATTATCAGACAAATTGTTATAATTAATTTATTTAATAATCATCTCGTATATAATTACTTAAATAATATAACAACAATAATAGTAATATAACATTAATAATAATAATAATAATAGTAATAATAATCATAATCATAATCATAATATTAACAACAAGATTAATAATAATATTAACAATATTTATAATAATAATAATAATAAGATGATAATCATAATAATAACAATAACATAACATAATAATAAAAATATTAAGATAATAATATTTTGGACATAAGTGTATATTTATTTATTTAGCTTTATTGTTTTAATAAAATTATAATAATTATAAGAATGGTTATTTGCAAATGGCCATTTAATGGTCATTTGCAATTTGCTGAAATTTTTTATTAATAAATAAATATTATATAATAATAATAATAATTGTTATTATTAGATATACTAATAACAACAACAACAATAATAATTATAATAATAATAAATACAAATTATATAATAATAATATGACACAATACTAATAAATTTGAACATATTGTAATAATAATTTTGGGTAATAATAAATAAAATTTATAAAATAATAATACATTTGAATAATAATAAATACAAATTATATAATAATAATAATAATAATAATAATAATAATAATAATAATTTTGAGTAATAATCAATACAAATTATATAATAATAATAATAATAATAATTTTGAGTAATAATAAATACAAATTACATAATAATAATAATAATAAATTTGAATAATAATAAATTTGAATAAATTGTTATAATATATTTGAATAATAATAAATACAAATTATATATAATAATAATAATAATAATAATAATAATATAATAATAATAATAATAATAATAATAATAATGAGTAAT
>JANJEY010000234.1:10632746-10651421 GCA_024703695.1 Erythroxylum cataractarum | reverse complement strand
GGTTACATAGATTGGGTCTTAAGGAGTAGATCAATCTTGTGTAATTTTTGTGGACTACAGTGAAAGAATTTAATCTGAGTAAGGGCCCCGCAGACGTAGGTAAAGTATGCCAAACTGCGTTACTAAATGTCGGTGTTTTTGGTGCTTTACTTTTACGATTGTTGATTTACTCGTGCGGCAAAATTAATTTAGGGCAGTCTGCAATTTTATTGACGATTTAATTATTTCATTTTCTATTTTGAACCTCCACATTTATCACATAATTCGAACCATTTTTCTCTCAAATCTAGTTTAAACCTTCACATTGATTAGATAACCCAACTCATACCAATGCAAAAATTACATAAAGCTTGTAATTAAATTGTAAAACCACCCTTAATTAAATTTTAAAATGCATTAAAAACACTAAGCATGAAGCATGCATGATATGGTAATCACTAATCAACTGATCATAGGCCTTTCATGTGCTAAGTCCTCGTTGGAAGACGCAGTCAAAACTGTCAGAATCAGTACAAAAATCTTACAACTTTGATAGAATTAAACGACAACTACAAGTACTTGTATATAGAAAAATTTATGATTTTACTTACCTAAAAGATATAATTTTTGTAATACTATTTTAAAAGTTTTCAGAATTATTTTAAAATATTTATAGTATAAAAATTTTATTGCTAAATTTTCTTCAAATATTTGTAATATAATTTACTGTTAAAAATTTTCAAGTGGAGTCATCCCACATCGGAAAGAGACATAAAGATAAAGTGAAATATATATACAAAGATGGCGCTCATAACTCAATATCTTACAGGATATTTGGTTCACCTGCTATAATAGATTATGAATATAATGATAATTCTTACGAAAAAAATGTATGAGAAATGAGTATTACTTAGTTTGATTTATTCATAAGAATTTATAATGATGATATATGTCATTGTTTGGTTTAAAAATATAAATTTGGAATGATAAAATAATTTCTAACAAGAAGATAAAAATATCC
This sequence comes from Erythroxylum cataractarum, assembly GCA_024703695.1. NCBI lineage: Eukaryota > Viridiplantae > Streptophyta > Magnoliopsida > Malpighiales > Erythroxylaceae > Erythroxylum > Erythroxylum cataractarum. The sequence continues at coordinate 10,650,421 of JANJEY010000234.1, read as the reverse complement.
ATTATAGTCTCTACTAACTACATTATTATTATTATTATTATTATTATTAATTTCCTTATTATTATTATTATTGTTGTTGTTGTTATTATTATTATAATTAATTTTCTTCTTCTTATTTTTTTTTCTTATAATAACAACAACAACAACAACAACAACAACAATAATAATAAGAAGAAGAAGAAAAAGAAGAAGAAGAAGAAGAAGAAGAAAATTAATAATAACAACAACGATAAGAAGAAGAAAAAGAAAAAAAGAAAATAATAATAATAACAATAAGAGAGAGAATGGTTGTCTTTACTTATTTCCGACGTTCGTATAATAGGTAAAGACAGGGGGCGCTATCTGTAGCTATTCTCCTAAGTGCAAGAATAGCTAAACTCGGAATTAGTTATTTTATATGTTATTTTCTAACCAAACAAATGAATAACTATTTATTAGGAATATATCAATTATAGAATAACTATTTCACTCAACCAAACTGAAGGTTTTGAGTTGATATATGATTTCCTAGTTGTATGTGGGCTTATTTGGATCTAGTTCAATTTCTCCCGAGGCTCTCTCAAAACCTTTCATTGATATGAGAGCAAGGTTGACGAAATAGATTAATGGATTTAGATCAAAGTGACTCAAATGACTTCCTATGAGCTATGAGTTGAGGAGTAGATGTTAGAAATTCACGAGAGGTTCTGATTTGAGATATGATGCTCTAGTTATATACGAGCTCATTTAGATATGGTCCAATTTCTCCCTAGTTTCTCCCAACGCTCATAATTTACTATTAAGATCATATTAGTGTTAAATTTGCAATGAGTCTACGGGCCCATGTGAAGAGGAAAGTTAGATCACATACAAGCTTAAATGATGTTCCATCTTAAAACCAATTAACGATAAGTTGAGTAACCCACTAGGCATATATATTAGTCTTATTTTCTTTCTTTCTTCAACGTAAGCCATTTATATGTAGGTATTCTTAACATTCCCCTTCATACGAGTCTCTTTTTACTTGGGCAATCTAGAGAGGTACGTAAGCAATCCTTATCAGGGTTGAACTTCTGATTGAGGTTAAATAGGCCCCCTCCTGACACAAATAATACTGTTGAGCCACTTGCTCCATACAGACTTCAAATTCTTGTCCAATTTATTAAATCACAGGCTCCTTTTGGGGCAAACAATAAGTCAAAACTTCATTAGCTTTGACTTTATGTTAAATTTGCAATAAACTTATAGATCCACACGAGAAGAAAAATTAAAATACACATAAGCCCAAATAAGCATTCATTTTAAAATCAATTGACAACAGAAGAAGTAACCAACTTATTTTATAAGTTAATCTTCTTTTCCTTCTTTTTCACATGTCAATATTTTCAACAATCACGTAATCTTTAAATAATTTATATATTTATTTTATAATAAAAATTTAAAAATTAAATATTGTTTTTCAAAATTTTTAATATTGGTTGTGAGTCACTTGAAAACATAGTTGTAAGTCAGTAGTTACAAGGATAAGTGACACATCAAAGTATGAGGTTGAGGAGTCCGTTTTCTGTGCATTGTTCCTCTACAATTACGAACACTGCCACTCTTTTTTTCCATTCTTCAGATCGGTTCTCTATAAATTTTGCAAACTATTGCTTCTCTCTTGCCTTTCACTGGTAATTAAATAATGACAAATTTGTTCGCACACGCAATGTGTGCAGTTTCCAGTCCCCTGTTCATATATAATACTGTTAAAATAGTAACATTCACATATCCCAATTTCCGATCTTTTCTTTGGAACTTCAAACTTTCATGCACCGGGAGACCAACAAAGAAATTCTGTGTGTTTAATCTTCTGGGATAGTGTAGAGCAGTGTGTTTATTCATTTTTTTATAGATTTGTTGCTGTGGGGTTGCCTCAAGATTTTTTTTTTCCCCATGTCTGGGATTTGGAGATGGAAGAAAGTGAAGGACATGACTCCACTACTCGCTTCCGGCAGTAGAACTCGTTTCTGCCACCGGCCGGAGACATTGTTTTCCCGGCGGAAGCAGAATCACATGTTGGAGCAGTCGGCGACCATATCGACGCATTTGAATTACCTTCATACCATGAACATGGGCTGTAACCGCCGGCGCGAGTCTCTAGTTTCAATCCAAGAGCGGTACAAGTGGGACCACGGAGGCGGCAGCAGCAACTCCGGTGATGACGGTGGTGAAATTCGTAAGATTAGGGCCGAGGCCCATTGTCCTCGCTGTTCCAAGCTCTTGAATCTTCTCTTCTCTAATCGTTTCTTTCCTAATCAAGATCATGAAAATCAGAATAAGTCCACTATTGATAGTAGTAAAAATATTCACACCTATCAATCTGTGAATTTCTGCCCGAATTGTAAAACTGCATACTATTTTCGACCTTATAGCATTGCTCCTCTTCAGGGGAGTTTTGTGGAGATTGGTAGAGTTAGCAAAAACAAGCTGCTTAAGACTGGGAAGCACTCACCCTCTCATTCCAAATCAACTCAAGACTATTCCTCTGAGGATTATGATTCTAGTATTCCTGTTGCTGAGAATATTGGGTCTAATAGGCTAAGGGCTGCTTTTTGGGAGACCTTCGGATGCTACGGTGGTGACACACCGCAGAATTGGCCTCCACCCGGAACTTCTCCGTCTGGTGGCAATGGTTTGGCCGTGCATACTCCTTCTGGACCACTTTTTGCACCTGGAGTTAATGTAACAAGAGCTTCTGGACCAGGCGGGGGTGGCGGGTCTAACGTTGGTGGTGCTGGGGATGGAGGTGAAAAGAATGGTGGATGGGGCGGTTCTAATTTGGGCAAGGATTTACCCACGCCAAAGGAGATTTGCAAGGGTCTTGATAAATTTGTCATTGGGCAACATAAAGCCAAAAAGGTTTTCTCTTTTACGGATCATTTGTTTACATGCTTATACTATTTCATTGCTGATTCATTCCCGAGATTCTGAGCTTCATTTCCTTCTGTTGAATTGTGGTAATTTGACTTGTGACTTGATACTGGACTGAAGCCATTTAAGTCATTTTCCAGATATTTGTAACTTAGGACTGTTTTCAAACTCGGCCCCGATTTCATAGTTGATTTTTTCTTCCTGTTGAATGTCAAACTCCTTCTAAATCAATGATTTCAATTACTCTGTGAAGGCTTTTCCTATCATGCTCTTCATGCATTCTAATTTACATGTTTTAAGATTGACTTTTCCTTGCTTATTCAACCAATGCCCTTTATGCGGGTATTTGACTTGAAATTTTAAGTTTCAACCCTAAATATGATTGCTTTCGTAGCTGTTGCGGCGTATTATCACTACTGGATAAGCTTATATACACAAAATCTCTTTTATCTTAAGAATGAGCTTATTGTTGTTAAAAGTAGTTCTTTTTTTGAGTTGCAGAATGGCAAATAAACATCAAACAGTTGCTTGTGCATTTCAGTTTAAACTTCAGATTTTTGGGTGTACATGAGGGTTATGGATTGTGGATCTGTTCCTCTCATGCACATATTTGCACTCTTCATATTTGTTAAAAAAGTGGATTGTTGTAGGTACTTGCTGTGGCTGTCTACAACCACTATAAGAGGATTTATCATGCCTCCTTGAAAAAAGGGTTAGTCTGCAACTACCTCTTTGTGTTCAAGTGTTGCATACTACTGATAGAACTCCATTTATTGTCTTGAATAGATCGATCATTGTAACCCTTTGGTGATATTTGCCATTTTACTTGTTGTGTATGGTGAACAAATTCAATGAGACGGAAATTGAAGTGGTTCATGGTAATAATAGGTCGGGAGCTGAATCAGGAATTTCAGAGGTAATTGATAATGATGATGATGTCGAACTAGAAAAGAGCAATGTGCTCTTGATGGGTCCTACTGGATCGGGTACAATCTCATTGTCACTTGCATTTTGAAAATTCTAAACCTTCATTCTCCAGATTGCTATATTGTTAGCGCTATTTTCAGGCTTTTGAATTTAAAATTCCTGATTGTTCTGACTCTATGTGAAATAGGGAAGACGCTGCTTGCAAAAACACTAGCACGCTTTGTGAATGTGCCTTTTGTCATTGCTGATGCAACGACATTAACACAGGCAAGTCTTTTGCTAAAACGGATGGGTGAAAGTGGCACACTAGATTTATGGGGGAAATTAGCATTGATAATTTCATGCTTACATAATAATTTTTTATTTCTGTAAGCAATTGGGTACTCTGCATGCTTAGTATCTTCCACCAGCTGCATTTTTGCTCTTTATTAAAAATTCTTAGCTAAATATGATTTTTATATCATGCAAATTAAAATTACTGCAATATTTCTATTGCTTTTGTAACATGATTCTTCCAAGCAGTAAACCTATTATAAGTTTTTACAGTCATTTCCTGTTTGTTACTATCCTTCTAAAAAAGCAAAACGCTGTTCTTTCTTGCAGGCTGGTTATGTTGGAGAAGATGTTGAATCTATACTGTACAAATTGCTCATGGTATATGCCTCATATCTAGCATCTTTCAACCATGTTCGTCACTGGATTACTGTGACATGTGCTTGGTTGTTGTTACTGCCTCTATTTAATATAATAATATGTGAATGTCCACCTATTTAATAGAGGCAGTGGTTGACATATCAACTTCTTATAGGGATGGATTTTTTTTTAAAATAATTTTTTTAAAATAAAAAATATAAAACAACTTAATTTTTTAAATTGGTTTCAGGCTTGAGCTGCCCAAGCCCAGGCCTACCTGAGGCCTAACTCTTCTAAGTAAAACGATGTTGTTTTGTTTAGAATAATTAAGTCTCGACTCAGTCTGGGCTTGGCTTATGAGCCGGCCCATTGAAAACAACTAAATTTAGGCCCATGGGTCAACAATTGCCATCCCTAACTTCGAGAGTTGTCTGTTATGTTTTGATTCATTAGGTCTGATGCTGTTGATTGCCAAAAAATTTGAGCATTTATGTTATGCAATGATAAAGCCAGGAATAGGTCCTACTTGAAAACAGAAGGAAGAAGATGGTGAATGCAAAAAGAAGAGGGAATTTTTTTTGGAGGGGAGTGCTGGTGGAAGGGAGTGATAAATTTAGCTTAACTGGTTATTACTGAGATAGCCTTTAATATTTTCTTTTCCTAACTGGTTGAAGCTTGATTGCTTTTGTAGCTCACGTCTCATTCTTCAGTAGGTTTTGTTCTACTGATCCCCAGTGGCTTTTTTGTTTCCTCTTTTTTTTTAATAAACATGTCATTTTCTTTGGGATAAATAAATTTTAGTAGATTTGCCTCTTGGCAATCAATTGACATGTGTTGAACCTATTGGATTATGATTACGGATGCATATTTGCCCACCATCTTTTTTTAAAAAACCTACATTGTGTATTCGCTGGAATATTGTGCATTCATATTCCGGTCCTTTCTTACTTTCCAAATAAAGTGAATGCTCATTTTCTGTTTGGCATCTAGGCATCTGATTTCAATGTCCAAGCTGCTCAACAAGGGATGATCTACATTGATGAAGTTGATAAGATAACCAAAAAGGTTTTTGGATCTTTTCATAGTGATTTAGTAGCGATTGATTGCATTGATCTAAATTTTGTGAACATTTGCAATCATTTTGCAGGCTGAGAGCTTAAATATTAGCAGAGATGTGTCTGGGGAGGGTGTCCAGCAGGCATTATTAAAAATGCTGGAAGGAACTGTGAGTAGATTTTAAATTGCAACTATCAGTTTTTTATTGAATATCATTTTCAATTAAGTTTGATGATAATCTTGGGGTTCCTGATTACACAGGTTTTAGTCTAAGAAGGTCCGCCCTGAATATATTCAATATAATGATATGTAATCAGCAGCTTTGCCAAACCACCAACTCCGCTATGCTCTTATCTGAACTTTTTATAAGCTCCATCTCAAACGAACTATATGGCAATCCATTATGATGTTTTGCTGCTTACATGGTTTAAGATACCATACTGAATGTAGTGACATGTCATAACTCCTGCCTTGAATCCAAAGATTTTTTTTGGGGGTCAAAATTCCAAAGATTTAGGTCGTACAAATTAAATATGTTTCTTATAACTCCGTTGGTTTCTCTTTGTGAATAGTTACCTTTAGTTAAGGTGCAAGGTTAAACACATTTCCGCCAATGGATAATGGGGCAATGCTTATGTTTTGTAAATTGCACTTTGTTTCTTCTTACTGCATATAGCTTGAAATAATACATTTTGCCTTGAGTTCTGCTGCTACCATGCTATCTGAATTTATATTTTGAGTTTTTTTCCCCTGAGAGGCATTAAAAAGATTGTAAGATTATTGCCACAATTTCAGTGTTAGCATGTAATTAAAACTTTCTTGGTGTTCAGATAGTGAGTGTTCCAGAGAAAGGGGCGAGGAAGCATCCTCGGGGTGATAACATACAGGTATTCATTCCTAAAATCTTTTATTGCATTTTCTATGCCTTTACAAATGGAAGAAATGATAGCACCTTTAATATTATGGACGATACCACTAGATTATACTGACTACGGTTGACCATAATATTTGACTTTCTTCTTGATTTGGATGGTCAACCTCATAACTCTGATATAATTTTGGTGGCAAGTGAATGACCAATTTGGCTTCATGTCAATAGATAAGTAAAGAAATAGGGAAAAGGGATTTGTGTCTCGCATTGCGGGCAGATTTTCCTTATCATTTTATCTTAACAAGTACATTAGTGATGTGTTTGAAAGAGTGAAGTAGCTTTGATCTGCCAGTTGGTGGCCCGTGTAGCTCCCTGCACACTTTTATTGATCTGGTTACTTTTTTTCTTCCTCCTTAGATTCCTTCTCATAATGTCAGCAGATGAGTTTTACTATGCGCAAATTTGGAATAAGCATTCACTTTAGTTTTATTCGATGGCTCCTCGAGTCTTCATATGCCTATTAATCAGTAATTTACTTTTATGATAAGAAAATGAATTTCATCAACTGTGAATATTGATACTATCATTATCAGCATAGTTTGTTAATCACGTCTTTTGTGGATTTATTGATGCTTTGGGAGTTTTATGTTAAGTTCTTTCAACTAACTTGCAGATAGATACAAAAGATATCCTTTTCATATGTGGTGGAGCTTTTGTTGATCTCGAGAAGACGATTTCAGAGAGGTAATCCTTGTGATATTTTTTTTTCACAGATGATGTATGAACAATAGTATTTGGTTTGGGGCATTCGAACTAAAAATGTAGTATACCAGACGACAAGATTCTTCAATTGGATTTGGAGCACCTGTTCGTGCTAACATGAGAGCTGCAGGAGTAATGAGTGCATTGGTGACATCATCTTTACTTGAATGTGTAAGAATCAGGACCCAACCTTCCAATCTTATCAGCAATTAAATTTACTAGTCATTTATCCAGTTTCTTGAATTAGTGGGTGTGAAATGGGGAAGTATTTATGTATGTAACTCTTAGTATGTCTGCAGGTTGAGAGTGCTGATCTTATTGCATATGGACTTATACCAGAGTTCATTGGGCGTTTTCCAATACTAGTTAGTTTGTCAGCCCTAACAGAGGATCAGCTTGTGCGGGTAATTCTTTCTTGCTTCTTTTTGCTTTACTTTCTATCTAATTTTGACGTAGATATAACAAGGCACATCATTTTGATCTTGGTTTAAGTTGCAGTTTGGAATCTGATGGGGGATCCTCTTAGGATGTATGAGAATAGTTCATAGAAATGCCTTCAGGGCATTTTTCATGTGACAAGTATTTCTATGAAAGGCTAAATGAGACTGTTAATTTGTTTTTGCTTTCGACTAGCTTTTGCTTGAGAAGATATTCTCTCTGCAAGCCCAGTTTATTATTTTTGTTTATTTTACCTAACAAGCATTATGACTTCCTTTTTAACAAATTTAGATCATGTTAGCGCGTTTAATATATCCCCATCGTTTTCTGGATGTGCTTATATTAGTACTTCTGATGCCTTTTCTTGCATGTGTTTGAATAAGTTTCACATCGAAATGACTAAGGAATGCTTGATATTAGAACTTACAGTTTCCATATTCAATAAAATGGCCTGATACATTCGACCCTTGTTTTTGTTATTAGGTCCTCACAGAGCCAAAGAACGCTCTTGCTAAGCAGTACAAGAAATTGTTTAGCATGAACAAGGTAAGATGATGTCTCTCTCTTCACTGTATATAAACTCCAAAATTTGACATTTCATTCATGTCAGCCCTGTGTAATAGCCATACAACCACTTATCCGATTTCAGGTGAAGCTTCATTTTACGGAAGGTGCGCTGAGACTAATTGCTAAAAAGGCAATGGCTAAGAATACTGGTGCCAGAGGCTTGAGAGCCTTATTGGAAAGTATTCTAACTGAAGCCATGTTTGAGGTATAAACGGCCCTGAAATTTATATGAAATATACCGGTTAAGAACAGAAAGTTTTCATTGATATTGACAATTCCTCTCGTGTTGTTTGTATGTCTCAGATTCCAGACGTTAAAGCAGGATGCGACAGGATCGATGCAGTTTTAGTTGATGAAGAGTCTGTAGGTTCTTTAAATGCTCCTGGATGTGGTGGAAAAATTCTTTGTGGTGAAGGTTCATTGGATCGATATCTTTCAAAGGAATCTGGGGTAATGTTGTAGACATCCATATTCCCAGATCTCTCCAATTGCTTGGAGGGCAACGCACTTTATGTTTGAGATTTGGATTATAGCCCTTTTGTTGGTGTACTCTCTTATGTATGTTTGATCTCATTTATGCTAACATGATATGCCTGAATGTGTTCTGTAGGAAAATGGTGATGCAACAGACAGGGAGTTGCAGGAGGGTGAATCAGAGGTTTCATCAAGAGCCATGAGCATGTAGCATTATTACACATAACAAGTTAGGTGTTTCCAATTGTAACAAGACCACATTCTTAACTGGATGTAATCATTCCCTTGTCAAACTCAACATGTCCTGACAAAAAGTTGAAATCGACCAAAAGGAAATCAAATAAAAAACCAACAAAGATGTAGGATTGTCTAGTCTGAGTAAATGCATTGTACAAAACTTGTTTCTCATCTAGATTAATTGATTTTAATTTGTCAAAATTAGAACATAGCTTGATATTCTATCAATGCTTACTTGTGTCATTGCTTAATAATTATCTTCTTCCTTTAATTTTTTCCCTTGTCAATGGTTCTGTGATTGAAATCTTAAGGTGATGTTGGTATGATGTAATGCTTCTTTGTGATCATAGGGTCACCAATTTGAATAACAAAAACATGCTTTTTGTAAAAAATTACAAAAGAAAGACAGTGTATATTGATGACCTTCGAGGAATTTGCAATTATTAAAAAGTTGAATTGTTTCAGTCAGTTTAATCATAAAATTTTAAATTGGTTGATGTTTAAATTTTATTTTCAATTTTTTGATTCAATTTATTTTAATAATCTTTATTATTAAGATCTGATCAATTTATTATTTAGTCGATCAGTTTCGTAAATTAATCAATTTTTATAAATCAAAATTAATTAATTAATTTTTTTCATAGTTTTCAATTATATTTTAAAAATTTTAATTTTATTTAACCTTTAATCAATTTTATACTAGTTGAATTTTTAAAATTTTAAACTTCTCACTTTACAAACATTGAGGGGCGGTTGATTAGCATAGAAGAATGATAATAAGAATAAGAATGAATATAGTGAAGAACGAGAATTGATATTACCATTATAATTATGATGGTAATATTAATTAATTAATTAGTATTAAAAATATTTTTAAAAAAGGTCATTATTAAATAATGAGTTTTATTTCTTTACTGAATAGAGGGTATGGAGTATTCTTCAAAAGTGAGATATCAAACTATTATCCCTATAATAATAATCAACAAACATCACTCGTTTTCATTCCATACCTATTAACCTGATATTAAACTCATCAACGAAGAACCTTGAGAATTTGTCAAGAATTGATGCTTTATTAGGCCTTCACTTTTCTTTTTGATTGCTTTTCTCACTTTTCTTCCTTCACATTTATAATGGAACAACTGATTCTGTTCTTCTTTTTCTTTTTGTGGATCTCTAAGAAGTGTAAAGTGAACTAATAAGATATCGTGATTAGTCTAAGTTCCAAAAAATCCCAAATCGGCCTTCTTTACTTGTAAGCTCAGATTCGTATTGATGCATTTTAAGGTTCTTTATTAAAAATTATAATAAATATAGAGTTTATGGTATTTATTAAAATTTTTAATAAGATGAATTAAATTAAAAAAGTGAACTTTTTAGTTCGATTTATTTTAATAATTTTTATTATTAAAAATTAATTAATTTATTAATTAGTCGATAATTTTTTATAAATTAATAAATCTTTATAAATTAAAATAAATCAATTAATTTTATTTAATAATATTTTTAGTTAAAATTTAAAATTTTTAATAGATAAAAATATTCTTTCAATAATATTTCAAAATTTTTAATTATATTTATTTTTTAGTCAATTTTATTACGATTAATACTACTGAAATTTTAAATTTTTATTAGTTTAATTTTCAATTCAATTTTTAAAACATTACTTCTAATATGTAAATTTTGACTTTGGGTATATACAAAAATTATATTTTAAATTATTTAATTATATTTAATCTTTAATTTTACTATCATTAATTAAAAATTTTAAAATATAAATTTTTTTGTTAGTTTAATTTTTCTTAAAAACGTTATTTTTAAATAAATATGTCAATTTTGGTCTGGCTTAATTTTGATAAAGTCATGGGCCAAAATGTTTCAGCCCAATCCAGTTACAAGCTAGCCCCTGGCTCTACGGAAATAACAAAAATCATATCGTTTGTAATTTTTTTAAAAAATAAGGACAATTTTGTCGGGCCACGGGTCAATCTACGACGGTCATCTAACTCTAACTTAACTCGGCTCGATCTATTTTTAAATAGCAAAATTTGAATAAGTCTGCACTAGTAAGCTCGTAGGAGAGAGAAAATTTTGACTTTGGGTCCACACAAAAAATATTTAACGTAGCATCCGAGGAAGAGACTAAACCAGAAGGATCTTAAACAAAGCGTGCTTTGTTAGTTGATTGTCTGTTCCGAGGAAAAGAGAAGACTGTCTCCTCGAAGCTTGTTGTTCTGTAGTCGAAAATGAACGGGTACGGCGCTGGCCGGAGTGAGGAAGAGGAGAAAGGTCTGCTCTGGAAGCTGCCGGAGGTGAGGCTCAAGGACTTGGGGAAGGTGGGCCCTGGTTTCGGCCTTGGCGCCGGTTGCGGCGTTGGGTTTGGTGTCGGCCTCGTCGGAGGTGGGTTGCTCTTCCTTATATCTTATTGCTTAGTATTCCATTACTCTGCACTTGTGATAATTGAAGGTATCAAGTTTACTAATAGAAGCCAAAAGATATCAAATTTATCAACGGGCGTTTAAAAAAGATATATAAATTTCGTTGCAGGTGTAGGGATAGGTCCAGGAATTCCTGGTCTGCAGTTTGGATTTGGGGTTGGAGCAGGTTGTGGAGTGGGTTATGGGTTTGGTTATGGAGTGGGGAGAGGTGTGGCTCACGATGATAAGCGTAGGTATTCTAACATTGGCAAGTATTTTCAGGGTCCTGGCAATCTTCCTACCCGGTAAGCATTTTCCTGTCAACTCTTTAATTTAGCTTCTTTGTTTGTCGAAATGAGGTTTTCAATTGCACGATTTCCTTGGATGCGTCACGTTTCAGTTAATTAAACTAAGAACTGATGAAATAGATGGCTTGGAAATTGAATATGGTCATTATTCAAAGTTAGTGTTTGAACTATTTGTATGTTTTGGATTCTTGAATGACAGTTGTTTCTGGGTATCTTGTTCCTTGTCTCCTAGTGTCATGGTAGGAGATTTCTTCAGGAAAATTCCCTAATTGAAGTGAATAATTGAGGGTAATAAGTACATATAGATTCTCTCAAGACATTGATGTTTCAAAGGGTGTTCTTATCTTCTCGCACCTTTCCTAGTGTCATTGTTGCGAGAAATTATAATATTGCCTATATTCATGGCTAGGGTACTCTTTTTTGAATTATATTATCTCAATTCTCCTACAAGTCTCTTGTTTTGTGAGATAATGTGGCCTAATTGGTACTTGATTTGGGTAAGCCGTTACTGTACAAGATGCTGAGGACATTTCCAGTAGTTTCAAGCATATCTCATATTGCTATAGGTTAACCGCAAACCTTGGGTAGATTTTTAACCCAGAGAAGTCTATTACAAAGGAATCCTTTCCTTAGTGATATTAACAAAAACGTTAAAGCCCCTGTGGACATAGATAAGCATACTTAAGTAGCCAATTTGCACACTATTTTTTTTTCTCAGCACACAAATTATTGTGCCTATCAGTTCCTATTCTCGAGCTCCTTGAGTCCAAAATGATTTAATTGAGCAGGTTGTGCTGTTGCCATCTCCATCAAGATGACCAACAGCTTTGATGAAGTCTCGACTCCACCTCTACCTTTTGAAACCCTTTTTCCATCGTAGTAGCATTCAGTTTCCTCAATGTTCAGCTGCCAATGTGTGTTTGAGTTAAAGAAAATCTCTTGTAAATGTTGTTAGCACAATTAGGAATATGATCCATCAAACCTGCTTTTACATTCTTTATTTGTCGTCAATGTTTAATTTGAACAACCGCTCATTCCTTTTTACACTGATCCAAGTTTGCTCATCTTTTTACCTCTGGACTTCAATTTGCTAAAAATAGTGCATGTTTCCTTAGATCTCTGAATAACGACTCATCTTGGGTTCACAAGCTCAAACAATCAGGAATATGATTCCTTAATTAACAGTTACAGAAGTTTAAATATACTGGTAAAAGTTGGAGACTTGTAAGTAACTGTAAGAACAAAAACAGCAGTTGCATAGTTGTTTCTTCTTTTATCACATTATGTTTAGAAAAACAAGCTTTAGGAGTAATTTGCTGTACAGCTGCAAAGAATTTTGTAATTTTTGACTAATGTGCGTAAAAAGATATTATGTATTTGCCTAGTTTGTACCGCCTGTTCTGCATGTACAAAAGAGTCTGATTTGGCCTGATTTGGCCTAACCAATACTAAAGATGGAAGTTACTAAGCTTGAGTGTTGGGGATTGAATGGTGTTATTGCAGTAACTTTTTAATGTTTTGGCTACAACTGTGAAAGAATCCGGAGCAGTAGGAACAATTAACTTAAAACTGAATGCCCGCCTTTGATGGCCAAGTAGGTCATGTAAGAGGGATGTCAAGTGTCATTCTTTCTCTTTTGCTTTTGTTTGGTGATTTAAAGTCGTAGACACAATATGTATTTCCTTTAGTGTTTGTGTCCCTCTTTAATTGGCTTTATTGAAATCCTGTATGCAGACTTGCATTTTCGTGAATAATTAATGCATCTGGAAACTACTCAATATTTTCCACAGAAAAGTCTGCGAGCAAGAGTAAATATGTTCAAACGCTAACACTTACATTCTGTATTACACCTGTTGAATAAAGATATGATAAAAAACCTGACTTCTCATTTTACCTGCAAATGACGGTGTTAAAATCGTGTCAGACTGTAATTACTGTTTTTTATTTTTTTTGGTGCATTGACGATGAAATTAGTGAATGTCTAACTTTGTTTGGTCTTGTCAGGGATGAGATTGGTGCGCTCGTTGATGAGTTGGTTATCAATTCCAAGAAGTTAGTCAGGGCAACTTCAAGAGAAATTGAGAAGTGGAGAAGATGAGTTAAGTCTGTTGGTTCAATGATTTACAAATTGTATTAGATGGAAGAATTTAATCAGCATATTCCAACTTGGTTCTGAAATGCCAGATATAGATCAACTTATACCGTTCTTTGTGAATCTTCAAGTATAAAAATATATCTAGTTTCTCTGACCATTGATTTGGCGAATCCTTGGAAATGAATGTTTCCGCAGCTTTTAACTCTTGACTGATTCCAATATACGTGCCACGAAACATTATCCTCCCATTATGTGGAAATGATGCTCAGGATGCTTAAGGTTCACCAAGCTTTCACAGGAATAACCATGGTTTTAAAAACTGGACCGGACCGGCCGGTCCGATCGGTCCGACCAGTGACCGATCGGTGGTCCGGTCCGATTTAGGCCTAAAAACCGGTATTGAATCGGACCGGTGTGAACTGGTCAAAACCGGTCAATTGAATATAATTATTGCATAATTATTTTTTTTTATTTTTTTTATTTTAAATATTATATATAATTAAATATAATTATTGCATAATTATTACGTCACACCAGTTCGACCAGTAGTTGAACCGGTCAAACCGATAACCAGTAAAGTCATCGGTTCAATGACCGGTCCGATTTTTAAAATATAGGGAATAACAAACTATACAACTCAGTGTTGTTTTTTTTTTTTTTTGACAAACTATACAACTCAGTGTTGAAATGTTCTGATACTGTGTCAGTAAACTAAACTTGAAATCCAAGTGTTGGGTAAAGGCTTAAAAATTATTCACGGTAAGTTGCGTAAAAAGCTACGAGGCTGCAGCATTCGTGTGCTTTTTCCAACTGGTTTCAAAGGGACATGATCTCCCTCAAATCCTCCGGTCCACTAAATTTTGATCAATCCTGTACTAATTCACTTCAGTTATTTATTTACGTAGGATTTATTTATGTAAGTCTCATATAAATAGACGGTTATGATGAATTAGTACATAATTGGTCTAGAGTTAGTGGATCATAAATGAATGACTGAGATGAGTTGAGACAGAGTTAATCCAAAGTTAATAAACCAGAGGATTTGAGAATTTCACATAAATAGATAGCTGAGATAAGTTGTCACAGGTTAATCCATTTGAGGGGGCGTTTCAAATTATCTCTATGTGATATCCCAAACGACCTATGTTATGGAGCGTGTCAGGTAATTCAGGTTTAGCTGTGAAAGAAGCTTACGGAATCCAGGATGTATTTACCTCCAAACAAGATGATACGATCCACATAAACCATGATGGGTGGATAGGACACATCATATATTATCCAAAACCTGAGCAATCCACCAGTTTCATCAACACTCCACATCAGCAGCATCATCTGCCATGTCGTCCACTCTGGCCTATCAAACCTCGATATCAGATTGCACATTTTCCCATCCAACCAATCACAACCCACGATTTCGATTCCTGGGTGGCACTTCCACAGCCACCAGCTAAAGCTTATAGTATCTCACATCTCTGCTTCTGCATGTTTCATTCTTAAGCTACTTCGACACCATATAACGCAGAATCAACTTTTCAGGGCATTTTTGCAGAAAAAAGGATATGGCTTCCTTGGCAGCTTCCACAGCCGCTACCTCCCTTGGAGTATCGGAAATGCTCGGAAACCCCCTAAACATTGGCGGCGCCACCAGGTCTGCTCCTCTTCCTGCATCAAGCCCCACAGCTTTGAAGACGGTTGCTATCTTCGGCAAGAAGGCCCCTGCTCCTAAAGCTAAGACCTCTTCGGTCTCTCCGATCAATGAGGAGCTCGCCAAGTGGTACGGTGAGTTCATATCAACCCAATATTTTTCTGGGTTTTGTTGCATTCTGTTGAGTGCTAAATTCTGGCCTAAACGTTTTATGGATGTGTTCATGTATTGGATTGTGGTTTCAGGTCCCGACAGAAGGATTTTCTTGCCGGAAGGGCTCTTGGACCGGTCTGAGGTCCCAGAGTACTTGACCGGAGAAGTTCCTGGAGAGTAAGATTGCAAATTCCACTGATTTTTTTGTGTGTTAAATTGGACACACACTTGAAAGTGTGACCTCTTAAAGTGATTCCCATGTCTAAATTATGTTTGTGAACTACAGCTATGGTTACGATCCTTTTGGGCTCAGCAAGAAGCCAGATGACTTCGCAAAGTATGGACAATTCCTCAAACGTCACTTCTTTCTTTTGTGTGTAGGAAATTTACTGAGAGTTTTAAGTCGTTTCTCACAGGTATCAAGCATTCGAGTTGATTCACGCCAGATGGGCTATGCTTGGAGCAGCTGGCTTCATCATTCCTGAAGCCTTCAACAAATTTGGTGCCAACTGTGGCCCTGAAGCTGTCTGGTTCAAGGTCTGTACTTTTTACTTCTTCAATCGCTACAGCTTTTGGATTAGAAGTTTAGTCGCTAATAGTCTTGATTCAAAACTGCATATAGTATCACTAATGATTTCTGTTGTTAACGTAATTGTTGCAGACAGGAGCTTTGCTTCTGGATGGGAACACATTGAACTACTTTGGGAAGCCCATCCCCATCAATCTAGTTTTTGCTGTCATCGCCGAGATTGTCCTTGTTGGTGGTGCTGAATACTACAGAATCACCAATGGCTTGGTATTATTCCTCGACCTTAATTTAAACCTTCCTTCTATTCCACACTTCTTGTTTTGTGTACATAAATCTTAAGAATATTTTACTTTCTATACATGCATAAGAACATTTGTGAGTAAGAGTTAAAGATTCTGTCTCAAAAGAAATGATGTTGCATTACCATGGTTGTATGGATGTTGGCTTTCAGGTTGTCCAAAATGCTAGTAAAACCTGATACCATAAAGAGATAACATAGTTTTGCATTCCATATTTGTAGGATTTCGAAGACAAACTCCATCCAGGTGGTCCTTTTGATCCGTTGGGACTGGCTAATGATCCAGACCAGGCTGCAATTCTGAAAGTGAAGGAGATCAAGAATGGTAGACTGGCAATGTTTGCAATGCTTGGTTTCTTCCTCCAAGCTTATGTCACCGGTGAAGGTCCTGTTGAGAATTTGGCAAAGCACCTCAGTGATCCTTTTGGCAACAACTTACTTACTGTCCTTGCTGGTTCTGCTGAGCGAGCTCCCACCCTGTAATTTTATCTCTAGTACTTTCAGCTTCTCGAACATGATCTAATGCAATGTGAGAATATCATTGTCAGGACATCTCAAGGAAGTTGTGAAACTATATATCCATCCTTGCACTTGAGATCTCAATCTCATTCTTCAACAAGAACTTAAAACATGTCAGTTCCTCTAGTTCAGTCATATAATTCTAGTTTAGTAGGACAGGTTGCAGAAGTTTTTGGATAGTTTGATTGTGGTCGCATTACCTTAAAACACAGTTCAATGCTAGTCATTGATTTGGGTTGGTGTCCTAAAATATGGTCATTTCTTTGTCCTGGTGCACTTCCTGATGGAAAGGTCGTCCTAATATATCAATTAATGGGGAAAAACAACAAAAATGAAAAAACCTCCATCTCAAGGCTTAATGACAGCGACAATACATCAGTTCGTGGAGCAAACAGCTAAGCACCTGAAAACCCGTTAATTTATCATATAATGTCTTTTCTCTTAATTTAGTTTTTCATGTTATGACTTTGAAGTCTAATCATTATCAAATGTTCTAGGAGAACAAGAAACCTAATTTTCATCGTTACTAAGCTCATAGAACGATTAGGTTAATAATAAACAAAAGTAAAGAATAAAAGACAAGTTAACTCTAATGTATAAAAGATGGAGGAAAATATGAATCAAGAAGTTGAAACTCCATATGAATCAAGAAGAAGTTGATAATAAGAAGAAATTCTTATTATCATTATTGTTAATATTGTTATTATTTTTAAAATAATAACATACTATTTATTATTATAATTACAACTATAATTATTAAAATAATAACTATTATTGGTATTATTATTATTATTATTATTATTATTATTATTATTATTATTATTATTATTATTATTATTATTATTATTATTATT
>JANJEY010000234.1:10590096-10602553 GCA_024703695.1 Erythroxylum cataractarum | reverse complement strand
AAATTCAGATTTTTGTTATCTATTTCTTAAATTTTGTGAATTGAAAACAACCCCCCTTTTTCGTTACTTTGTTTTAGTTTTAAATTCGCTAAACTTTATCGTTAAAAATTTCTCGTGAGAACGATATCCAGTTACCACTACTACATTAATTTGTATTAATGAAAGTTGGTTTTTTTTAATTTGGTTGTAGGCGACAGCAATACCAATTTTAACGCCGTTGTCGGGGAATTTTTTTTACGGTTTTTTAGTGATGTTTTTGTTTTTTGTTTTCGTTTCTTTTGGTTACCTTGTCTTCCGTTTGTTTTAGTTTCACAGCTTTTTCTGATTTTTTGATTTTTTAGCGACATGGCTTACTATCAGTATGCTTTTGATTATGATTTTTCATATTATCCTTGTTATGATAATGAGTTTCCATCTGTTGCGACTTCTAGGTTTGACCATCAAGTGGCAGATTTTACACCTTTGGCTGCGCAAGTACTGAGGGATGACCAACAAGCTAAGGTATGTGAAGTTTGCTTATTTTTGAGTTATTCATTTTGTACGTGTTCTTTTTTGCAGGATACAAAGTACATATTCACTTCTTCACCGAGCTACTATGAAGAGCAGTCCTACTTCAAGCCAGAGCCTCCACCTCTATCATCGCCACCATAAGTTGATGAGATGTCTTTAGAGGAGATCGTAATGAGTTTGACAACAAGCACTCTTCAATTCTAGCAATTTAGACAACCGTATATGCCTCAGCAACATCAAACTACAGCATCCAATTTCGAAGGTAAGAATTCCTTGGAGGATATAATGCAATCTTTGGCCACTAACACTTTAACGTTTCAACAAAATACTGAAGCAAGTATCTGAAATATGGAAAATCAACAAAGGAATATCGAAAACCAAATGAGTCAAATGGCAATTGTCATAAATCGATTGGAAGCACGAACTTCTAAAAATTTTCCAACACAACTAAAGATCAATCCCAAACAAAGTGTGAAGGAGATCACATTGCGGAGTGGTTAGGAATTGCAAGAACCACTTCTGAAAAATTCCGGAAGAGAGATAGAAGAAGAAATCACACAAAAGGCACTTTCACAACCAGAAATGACAAAATAATTTGCAGAATATGATTGTTCGACCCCCTTTTCCGAGTCAATTTTCCAAAATCATGAAGGAAGAGCAAGCAGAGTTAGGAGAGGAAGAGGTTATAGTTCGAGAACAGATGAAGGATGTGCAACCTCCTAAGGTAAGTGATGAAGTTCATGTTATCGCTAACCAAATTTTGTTTCTTTTTTCTAGTTGTTTACAGGTAAAAGAAGAAAAAGAACAAGTAGAGAAACAAGAAAAAGAAAAGTCGCTAATCATATATGAGATGAACGAGCTATGGACAAGTGAGCTGAAGATTGAAGGTGGCAAGTAGGATGTTAAGTCTCTACAATCATTGGTGTTACTCTTACGAAGACTATCCTCCTGATGTGAGAAGGGCGATGCCTGAAAAGACGAGTGAACATTAGGGTATGATGGTGAAACGATGAAGTTCCACTCATCAGAAGTCATGGAGCATCTTGCTGAGAAGGAGCCGACTTTAAGGGAAGTTGCTTCAGGCTCCTCATAGAGTTTGAGCATGCTTCCTGTTAGACTCAAGCATCCATTCGATAATAGATGATGTACATATGCCAAGGGTCAAGCTTCTGACCTTAAATAAGCGCTTGATGGGAGGCACCCCATCCGTATCCTTTTCTTTTGTGTGTTTTTCTCTTTTATACATATCTTTTGAATTTTTGCTTTGATTGTTTTACTTGTTTTCTTTGGTTTGTTTTGTTTATAGGCATTTGAAAAGGAAGCTGCAATCATTCATTTCAAAGTTGCATATGGCATCTTCAATTTAGGGGAGTACTTATGTTTTCATCCCTCTTTTATGCTTTTATTGTTTTTGGACATTGAGGACAATGTTGGTCTAGGTATGAGGGAAATAATTGGAGTTTTGGTGTGTAACTATTTTTCAGTTTTTGTGTGATTTTTGTATGATTGTTATGCATGTTAGGCATGAAGCTTTATCATATTAATTTAGATGAGATTGAGTATATGCATGAAATTAAATTGGGCTAAGTGAATTATGATGATTGATTGCAATAACTGATCTTATAGACTTAGTCAAAAATTTGACATTTAAGTGATGAGGAATGTGTGGAATTGAAGTGAATTCTTAAGTTATACCTGTAAGCAAAATTTTAGCCTAAATGACATCATCTTTATGTCATGTTATTTCTTTGAATTGTGTGATGTTCCTTTATTCATGTTGCCTTCAGAACTTGCACGGAATCGGTTTGAATTTATTTGATTACATGGGCTATAGAAATGATTAAACCCTTCCTTGTTTAAAACCCTTTAGTTTAAAAATGACCTACTTAATTATTTTCCCTTTGCAAACATTTATGAGCCTTTATCCTTGTTTTTCAATCAATTACCTTATTATAACCCCATTAGCCTTACCCTATCACAAATTGAATGAAGCATTCAGTAATTTGAGACTTTTGTTCTATATTATGTTTTAAGATATTTTTATAGGTACTTTTACTCATGTGTTTATTATTTTCTCTTGTTTTTTATTATTTTCCCTTGCTCTTAGCGTTATTCAAAAAAAAAGAAAAAAGAAAAAAAATGAGAAAAAGAAAGAAAAGAAAAGAAAAGAAAAGGGAAAAGGAACAAGAAAAAAATCAGAAAAAGAAAAAAGAAAAGAATAAAGCATAGTAGCATGAGTTAGTATGAGTAGTTGTAATCCTTTGTGTCATGTGTTTATCTTAAAATTTTAATTTGAGTATCCCTTTTACTTGATACTTTGTGAATGCTTGTGATTGACCTTTTGCCATTTTTACCTCACCTGTAAACCTAGCCCCATTACCTTTATGATCTACTAGCTCAAGTGATCTGAATGAATGATAACTGGTGAAATTGCAAGCCTATGGTAGTGCAATATGTTAGAGAGAGATTTGAGATAAACACTTTGCCCTCAAACACTTGAGCGCAAGAAAGAAATCCATGAGAAGAATTCATTTTGATTTCATATTTACTTTTTAACAAAGATGTCTTATTTTGACTTTGTTTATTTGTATTGGTGAAAAGTGATTATGATATGTGTTGCAACCTAAGTCTTACTGGCCTAAGTTAATGGATTGTGTGCACTTAATCTTATGAAGGATGAATTAATGGAGTGTAGTGGTTTGACATGTTTGCTCGAGGACGAGCAAATGTTTGGTATGAGGGAATTTGTTAAGTTATCAATTTGCACTTATTTTGTACTTAATTCTCTTTAATGTGTTGAAATTATTATTCAAAATTAATAAAATTGTCTTATAATTATTTGCAGATGATTTTCAACAACTTATAGACGAAATTGAATCAAAAAGATGAAAAAGAAACAAAGAAAATCCTAAATTCCAAGTCTGGCAACGATTCAGTCACTAAATGTGGGCACGTGCAAGGATGAAATTAATTTCCAAATCTGCTTTCAAAATCTGAATCTGAATCTTTTGAGATTCTCATAATCTTGTAAGATCAGATTGATGGAAATTCACAATCTGAACATATGGAAAACATGATATGCAAGATAAGAATAAAAATGAAGGGATTGGGAGGCATTAAAAGGGGAAAATGTGACTGTTCACGTTAGCCTTTAGGGTAGGATAGTTTTCTGCAGATTTTTCTACAAAATTTCCATAGGATTATTTTTAGTTTCTATATTCTTTTATTCTAGTTTTCTGTAGCATAGTTTAGGAATAGTTTTGATATTTTTCTGCATTCTTCTTTTGTTCTTTTTAGTAGCAACTTAGGGATAGAGTTTACGTTTTTGCACTTCTTCGTTGGTTTTTGTGGACAACCATTGTTGGTTCTCAAATTCTACACTTTTCTTCTAGGGATTTTCATATTCTTTAGGGAAAGACCAGGGGTGGAGACTAGGTGTTTTGTTATTTCTTTGATTTCTACCGTCGTTATGAATAACTAAACTTATTTTCTTGGTTGAGGGGAACCTTGTTATCACCTATTATGTATGAGATGTTTCAATAAAGTTTGTTCATTAATTAATATTGAATATCTTCTAAATTACTTTTTCTAATTGGATTGATTGATTTCTAGGTGCACAACTAGGGATTGATTTGTTCAATAGCTAGATTAATGAAATATGACATTCAGTTTCGTTAATCGCAAGTAGCAATTAGAATTACCTTCTTTACGTTAGAGTTGGAAATTTTAAGAAGATATTCACTTGATTAATTGCATATCGTACATGTATTATCTTGCTCATTGGTTTCTTGATTCTTAAAGCTATTATTCAATTGAACCTACGATCGTATTTAGGTTGTTGATTAATAAAAATGTTAGAATACATGTTTCTAGTCATTTACACTTAAGAGAAAGTACCACCTAATGAATGTTTATTAATGATTGAAATTTCATATCGAGAATCCATTTTAGCTTGATAACATCGGTGACCCGAAACGAAGGTTTTTCCATTAAATTTTCAGATCCAATCACTTTTGTTAAATTCAGATTTTTGTTATCTATTTCTTAAATTTCGTGAATTGAAAACAACCCCCCCTTTCGTTACTTTGTTTTAGTTTTAAACTCGCTAATATTTACCATTACAAATTCATCGTGGGAACGGTATCCACTTACCACTATTACATTAATTTGTATTAACGAAAGTTGATTTCTTTTTGAATTTGGTTGTAGGCGACAACAATACCATTTATCCTTAAATAAAATATAAATAATAATGTATGAAATTGTTTTCTATTATAATATGTTATACTTATATATATAATATTTTCTTCATAAATTTTCATTTCAACTTCACTGTAATCAAGATTAAGCTATGAATTATATTCTTTGATCAAAAAAATTAGTATGATCAATATAATCAATATTAACCGGATAAGATGTTCTGTTCTTATTCTTAATTTTCAAATTATAAGTAATATAAACAAGATCACTAGGTTCTTGGTATTCCAATCGATTTTTTCTTTTTATAAATATATCAAAAACACTTCAATACATTCATAATATTATATAGAAGATGATCAATCAAATAATTTAGTAATTGCTACTATCATTTGTATTTTAAATTAAGAATTATAATAAAAAATACGAAATTGATATGTAAAGAATGAAACTAGAATTATGAAAATTATCTATAAAATTGATATGTAAAGAATGAAACTAGAATTATGAAAAATTATCTAACTATATTTGTTTTCATCATAAGTTCTCTCTTTAGGGGTAGTCTAGCAAACTCTTCAAACCTTATCAATACAATCGAAAATAATAGTATACATCTCTTTTCATTTCACACCTTTTTTGACAACTTAATAACTTAAAAAGTGTTTATTTGTCTCTAATCTTTAAAGTATTTTTTATGATTATAAATACGATTTGAATTTAGAAATGTAATTACAAATATAGAAGTAACAGGATCAACTCAATTTTCTTGCTTTCATAACCAAGTAAAAAAATAATATTATTATACATAAAAATTTGTAATCTTAAACACACTTAAAGATAGATTAGAAATATGGTCCATGAAACTTATATAATTAAAATGAATTTATACAATAAATAACACATTAAGAATAACCAATATACTTTTACTTCGATCGTAGTAAGTACCTTTCTAATGCATAATTAGTTGTGTTATCTATAATGAAGTTGTCAATATTATTTTGGTTCAACTCTCTCAATAATTTCACAAAATAATTTAAATAAAGTATGCTCACCTTTTAACACATTAGAAGATTAATAAACTTGATAGGAGATTTTCAAACATTATAATGAACTTAGACATTAATTAAGGTCTTAGTCAGGCCATTTATCGTTATAGGGCTTCATAATGTTTGTTAATTAGATTTAGATTAATCTATAATCAAATGATATTTTTTCCAAAATTTTTAGTCACGTGAATCTTATAATAAGAGGATGACTTAAATCTAAAGCCTATTATTATTGTAACATCTATTGCTTTTTGAAATAAGGTGAATTTAAAGCATTTAAAGGAATATAAGCATGATGGAAACATCTAGCCTAAGCCCTTTTACATTGTAAAACAACATCTTTATAAATCAAAATACTTTTTAATTCAACCAAAACTAGGAATGGTTTTTAAAGGAAAAATAGGAATCTATACAAACACGACTATTCAAATTGTCACATTCAAAAGTATACACAATCAATAACTTTACTAAATTTAATATGTTGGTCCCATCTAGACTCTACTTTATCAATCACATGCATTGAGGTTACTGACAATCCCTCTATCTCCTTAGAAAAAATAGTGGTAAGGAGTGGGCTACCTATTCAGTAAGGGCAACTGACTGTACCCTTAAAATCAATTAACTCAATGAATATAGAAATTAGTCAAGTGAATAAAAATACATATAATGTTAAAATACACAAAATTACTTAGCATGTCTAAAAAATTAACAAACATCCAAAATTTTATCATTGGCAATGATTAATACTAATATTACTTTATTACTATCATTTAAATTTTATCTCATTATTAACTGAATTGTTTAGGCCTTATTTATCCTAGTAGGCTTACATTCAATGATCTATCAACTCATCTCTCCTTATCATAATCTCTTACTAAATGGAATTATAATTAGATATATAAATATCGGTACAGGGTACCTCAATTCTTTAATCTAATTTGTACTTTGGTAATAATCCAGTACCTTGCCATAGGCACAAGATATTCCCCAAGACTCAAGATATCTTGGTATGACTTTAGTACCTAACCATCAATATAGGACATTCTCGAGACTCAAAATGTCCCAATACCTATTTTACAGATAGATATCTAGCCATCGCTTGTTCATATTTAGACAATCCATCAATTTATGACCATCGAATGTAACATATCCTAAGCAAACCTGAAAGATAGATGAGAAGAGAATTCTTTTTGTATATATTATAAAAGATTTGTACAACTACTTATACAAGTGATGAAAGTATAAACATGGAAATATAATTATACAGTAGATGATTTCAAGGCTAAAATTATGTTACTGAAATCATGGAATTGACTATTGCAGCTAAATCAAAGGCATGTGTTATCATCCCCCCTTAAGCTCAAGGTGGAAGTAACAATGAGCTTGTCTCATAGTTGATGAAAAGCTGTGGTAGGTAAGGGTTTGGTCATGACATTTGCAATTTGTTCCTTGGTTGAAATGTGTCGGACGAAGAAAGATTTTTTTGCAATCAGATCACGAACAAAATGAATATCTATTTCAATGTATTTGGTGCGAGCATGATCAATAGGATCAGTAGTGAGGAAAGTGGCACCATGATTGTCATGCTATAGTTTTGGTGGTGGGGGTAGAAAAACCAATTTCATGAAGAAATGATGTAATCCAACATACTTCTGTTGAAGCAAGTGTAATACTTCGCTATTCGGCTTCAGTACTGGAGCGAGCAACTGTAGGTTATTTTTTAGCACTCCAAGAAATAAGATTAGGGCCCGAGGAAACATAATAGCCAGCCCGAGGAAACATAATAGCCAGAGGTGGAGCGACAATCATCAAGACATCCTACCCAGTCAGTATCAGAATAGGCGGCGAGGGTAAGTGTTGATGATTTTATGAAGTGTAAACCATAAGAGATGGTGGAACGTAGATATCAGAGGATTTGCTTGACATCTATCTAGTGAACATCAGTAGGACAATGCAGGAATTGAGAGACTTTGTTGACTGCAAATTGAATATCAGGATGGGTGAGGCAGAGATATTGGAGAGCACCAATAGTGCTTCTGTATTCAATTGGGTCTGAAAGTGGGATTCCATGGTTTTTGGAGAGGGGTAAGGTAGGAATCATCGAAGTTGGTGTGGTTTAGATTGATCAAGATTTGTATGAGAAAGGAGGGCTTTGGTATATTTTGTTTTAGTAAGAAGAAGGTCATTTGGTGTGGTAGTGGTTTCAATTTCAAGAAAGTAGTGAAGAGGACTTGGAACTTTGATGGAGAAGGTGCTATGTAAATTGTCTATGAGACTGGTAATGAAGGATTGGGAGGCGGCGCTAGTAACCAGTATATCATTATAAACCAAAATAAAGGTGGTGTTAGTGGAAGTGGTGTGGATGAAGAGAGAGGTGTCAGATTTGGATTGAGTGAACTGGAGGTCTAATTTTTTTTAGCTTAGACTTTGAAACTAGGCACGGGGAGCCTACTGTAAACCATAAAGAGATTTATGAAGGTGACAGACATAATGAGCATATTGAGGATCTATAAATCTTGGACGTTGAAGTATGTAAATTGGATCATGAAGATTTCCATGAAGCAAGGCATTGTTGATGTCTAATTGACATATGAGCCAAGAATTGGAGAGAGAAATGGTGAAAATTATTCGAATGGTTGTTGGCTTGATGACGAGACTAAAGGTATCAGTGTAGTCAATGCCGGGTGATTGGTGATAGCCTTTGGCTACTTGACGGCTTTGTAACAATCAATTGTCCCATTAGGTTTTGTTTTAGTTCGGAAGACCCATTTGCAATCTACTATATTGACATTGGTTGGTGGTGGGACAAGAGTCCAGGTTTTATTTCGATGGAGAGCTTGAAGTTCTTCAGATATAGCCTGACACCAATATGGGCATTTTTTTGGCTTATGTATAACATGTGGGGTCATGAGGATTAAGTGAGGAGTTGGTAGTATGAAATGTGACATAATCTGAAAAATTTCTTGGTTTTCTGGTATTTGTGTGAGTGTAGGTTGTCATGGATGATGGTTTCTTGAGATGATTGGTTTGAGAAGAATACCTAAGAAAGATGCATGGTTTGACTTTAAGAGTGAGCTTATCAAATCGAGTTAAGCCAAGGAAGGGAAAGCAAGCACATCCAAAGACTCTTAAGTGTGTAAGATTAGGTTTGGTAAGGAATAAAACTTCATGAGGTGTTTTATTGAGGATCATTGATATAGGGAGAAGATTGATTAGGTTGATAGCTGTTGAAAAGGCTTTATACCATAATTTTTTGGTAGGTGGGTATGGAGGAGTAAGGTAAGGCCTATTTCTGTGATGCGCCCAATTTTGCGTTCAGTAACATCATTTTGTTGGGGTGTGTGAGGATAAGAAATGTAGTTGGTTATGCTGTTATTGGATGTATATTGAGCAAAAGGATCTTTAATGAGTTCAGGTGCACCATCAGTTTGTAATACTTTGATTGTGGCAGATAGTGAGTTTTTATAGGTGATTTTGAAATAGAAAAATTGATGAAGAGCTTGTGATTTATGGGTCAATGGGTATATCTATATGAAATGACTATAGTCATCAATGAAAATAATAAAGTATCGATACCTAAAGAGGGATAAAGTTGGGGATGGTCCCTAGATATCACAGTGAGTGAGTTGTAATAAAGCTATTGATCTGCGGGATGATGAGGAAGAAGGGAGTCTAATACTTTTACATTGAAGGTAGGACGTACAAGGTTTTATTACATAAGGTTTATTAAAGAGACTTTGAAACAAACTAGAAGTTGTGGTATGGCAGGGATGACCAAGTCGTTGATGTCAGATTGCAGGAGGTACCGATTGAGCAGTAAGAGCAATTAGATAGTAAAAGGTACGAGGTATCCTCATTGGGTAGAGGTTGCCATGAATGTTACCCTTGAGAAGGGGTGTCTGGGTTTGGAGATCCTTCACAACATAACCAAAGGGTTAAACTCGATGGAACATAAATTATCAGTGACTATTGTAGCTAAATCAAAGGCATGCGTTATTAAAGCCACATATTTACGATTTACCAAATTTATTCATAATTTATTAAGCTAGTCTCTATTTAATTTCATGAACGTAATTTATTTACCTCAATATTCTTAATTATACATATGCACAACAGGACTTCTTAATTAACAATTTTTTTGCTGAATTATCAAGTGATACACCTTATAATATATAATAAAATGTAAATATGAAATATTTTGTACTCTTTAATTCTTTATAAAATAGCTAAACATAAATAATATATTTTAGAAATCCATTTATGTAATTACTAATAATTAATTTACTTAATGAATAATTCAAAATATGATTCACTATAAAATAATTTATTAATTAAAAATTTAAGGTTTCAATAACTGTACACTATTCTAAGAGTATATTCTAAGGTTATCATTACCTGAAATTCGAACTCAATAAATTAATAACTCCAATCTACTCTACAATATGACCTTCAAACCTAGACATTACAAATTCTACTGAACTTATTGAAAAAAAACTTCAATCTAATTACATTTAATAATCCAACATTATTCTCTTTTTCACTTTATTCTAAAATTTTTAAAAATTCTCATTACCTAACCACCATAATTACTAAAATGCCCTTAACTATTAAAAATCCTATTTTACCCTCATTTGTTTTTATTATTAAAAAATACCCTTCCAAGAATTAAATTCCAAGTTTACCCTTAACTATTTACATTTCCTATTTTTCCTCTTAATAAAACTTAAATTTTCATAAATTGTCTTCTTCTTTACCCTCTCCTTTTCTCCTTGCTCCTTTTTTTTTTCTCATTTTTTAGCCATCATTTCTCCATTTTATTTTTTCGATGACTTCAAATATTTATTGTTCGAAACAATCAGATTATACTTTCCAACTACAAACTAGTTTAGGATGACTAAAACTCACAAATAGAAGGCATAGAATTATTGTTGGAAATTTTTTAACGTACGTGAAGTTCTATACCTTTCTTAGGGATTTTTAGGTTGTTAATCTCTACAATTTCTTTACACTTTGTTGCAAAATAAATAAAATGAGCTAATACATAAGAAACACTTTACATGCAGGAGAAAGATGTTGTGTCTAAATACTCACCGATCGGAAAACAAATGGAGAGGAGGAAAAAGAAGACATCTTTTTCATTGGTTTCAAATTATATATTGTCTTCTTATTTATACTCATGTGGTTTTAATCTATTTTATAGGCTAGGTTGGTTTGTTAGGGCAGGGCTCTCTTTTTTTTACAAAGAGGGCAGGGCTCTTTTATTTTCCTTTTGTGTGCTTTACAATCTATATGAGTAGTAGTTTTTCTTTTTTCTTTATCTGGTTCTTGTCTTACTCTAACATCTCTAAAAAAATACATTATATGTTCACTTTTTTTTTGTTTTTTTGTTTACTTATTGTTGCAAATAATTTCTAATCTTCTCATATACATCAAATGATACTTTTTTATAAGCATAGTAACCTTTGTATCAATAAGATATCTTTTTATTTTATAAATTCTTTTAGCTTTAAACATTTCTCTGTAAAATATGCAATTATATTAAATATTTTCATAAGATGTTTGATATGAAGAAAAGTAATTCGATGTTAGATCAACTTTAACATGAATACAGAATATTAAGTTCATAAAATATATTTTTGATAATTGAGTGTTGTTTATTATAATTTCAAAGATTATACACGATAAACATAAAGACAAAGAAAGTTTATTACAAGATGTTAGGACAAGGCAAAATTTTAAATAAATAGAAGAAGGAAAGAGCAATCTAATGTATGAAATCAAGAAAAATTGGACTTAATAAAAAAATCTACTTGTCTAGATAATCCAAATTTTAATTAATAAATTTGGTCTTACAAAGCATCAAATTATTGTATATAGATAATCTCCTAAAGAGAGGTGACTAAGCATAAGGAAGCTACTTAACCGATAATTATTGAATAAGGACTAAGAACTTGTTGATGCGCTGTAAATGATTTTGTCATCAACATCATAAAACTATAAATTATTTTCATATGTTAATTGTCCAAATAGATGTAGAGAGAGAGAGAGAGAGAGAGAGAGAGAGAGAGAGAGAACACATGAAAGATAGTTATTGTGTTTAGGACCATTGTAACTAGTATAAAAAAAGTCCTAGTTAAATCATCTATTAGGTTATTAAAAAGGTCAATATAGAGAAAATTGACTTGAAACTTAACAAATTAAACATCCTAATAAAATTGGCATTATTGCTACTTCAACTTGAGAGATCAAGTTTAATGATTTTACTATGTGGTTTCAATCTTTCAGAATTCTTCTTGTTAGTCGCATGGATTGTAAAATAAGAACAATATGATTAGTTGAATGGGTATTTAAAGCCCTCAAAATTAATTATGATTCAATAAACTCTTGTAGTAGTCATAAAACCATGTTCAATCTCAAGATAGCCATAATAAGTCTCGATTTTTCCTAAATTAATTAATTCAAATTTATCATTCAAATAAAAACTTACCATTAATTGATTTTGTATAAAAGCATTCCATATCAACTAAATGACAACAATAATCTTAATGAAAAATAAATTAGTTATAACTATTCAAATAAGTTATTTCTCTTATGTTAAATATGAAAATTCATAAATAATCTATTTGCTACTGTTAAGTCAAAATGACTTTACTTAAATATGATTTTGATGTATAACAAAAAGAGTTCAAATACAAAGAAAAACA
>JANJEY010000234.1:10415853-10432635 GCA_024703695.1 Erythroxylum cataractarum | reverse complement strand
CCCCACCCGTACGTGTATATGTCGTTAATAACATCAAATTTTTTGTGTTTGTTTGAGTTATTTGTTTGGTATGTTTGAGTCTTTCGTAAATGGGTAACAATATTTTAGGTTGATTTATATATGTGTTAGAATGTTATGTTCTCAAATTTGTTTTTGAAGTTGGGATGATTTGTTAATGCATATGAGGTGTTTAATGAACTTTTGTTGATGCCTATGAAGTTTATATATATATATATATAAACTCCACGTTTCTGCAACTAATTCTTACAATGAGAAAACATTAAAGTTGGAATCAATCAATTAGAAGTTTGGAAATGATTAAAAAAAAATTCCAGAATTGGGGTCAATATTGTTTCATTCACATCTGTTTCATTGAATGAATTTCAAATATTTACCTTCCACTTTAGTTTTCATGTTGGAGATGATTACCAATGAATTGAAGATCAAACTTGTAAAATGAAAATTTCTGATTCATCCTCATGCATTGAACGACAAGCACCACCAATTCTGAAACTACATATATATATGGAAGAATATAACAAAAACTTATAATGGATTTTCTGGGAACAAAAGATCTATAGAAGAAAATCTGAAACATTACATAAACATTTGAAACTCCATCTCATATCTATTGGTCTATTTTATGTAATGAGGGAAAGTGTGTATATGAAAGAGACATTGAGTGCTCTCAAGAAATAAAATTCTTTCTACTTTTTTTTTTCTTTTGACTATTAGTTTTAACCTTATTAGATTTAACAAATCATAAAGAGAGTAATTTATAAGATATGTTATAAACTTTACCATAATTTCCCCATAAAGAAAAATAATAACTTTTATTGTGATATAATAATTACATTTTTTCAAGATAGATCATGCATTCACATTTAATATTGATTAAATTACTCATATATTAAAAATAATTTAAAATATAAGAATTATCTAGTCGGTATTGATGATCACGAGAATCACTAAAGTAATGATCATATAATTAGGCCCCTCCAAACCCAAAAAGCAAAGAAAGTCGTGATCATCAAATGCTTCAAAATAAACTTAATTAGCAAGTAAAGTGATTTCCAAAAGGAAGAAGGTGCCATAATCAAAATCATATAATCCTCTTTATCATCAAAATGACATGATACAAGCTTATTATCATCCTAGGCCCTATAAGAAAAAAAGAAGAATGACATTTGTTCAAACATTACCATAGGTCATATTTTATAAAAAGAAGCATGTAATATGTTAAATCTTTTGTTAAGACTCATTGTCACATAATGAGAGCTCCTAATTTCTCAAATTTTGGAAAGAAAACTTTTTACCTCTTATAAATAACGAAAGAAGGCCTGAAAATGTATATAGATCATAATTTTGTAAGTATTGATCACATCACACTAACACTTTCAATTGCCATCATATGAAATGTTATTTTTGTGGTGATTATGGACATATAAATAGAAAATGCTTTTTGAAAGGATGTGTGTTAAATAGAGTTAAAAGAATATGGGTGGGATAAAGGTTTAGGAACTAACTCCTAAAGACCCAAGTTTATGTGAATACCTAGACCCTTCGATATCTTTTCCTTGGAAATCAATATCCAGTGGCATGAAATGAATACCAATAGTTGGGATTACCTCTATGGATATAAAATGAGAACATTAATAGTATCTCCAATAATTAGTTTGAAAAGAAAATTACTAAGAGCCCTTATATGAGTCAAGTAAGGAAATTAGTGATACTAAAACCTAATCTTTCATGATGCATTGATTACGAAGAACATATATTAGATATTGCTTTAATATAGGATTGAAATGATGGTGTGATTCACGTGATGAAGAATGAAGGGAGTTGTTCTTTTGGATTGCCACTACAAGAAAATAATAACCAGCTTAACTAACGACTTTACTGAGTGCAATTCATAAGAGCATAGCAGAGATGGGAGTAACACAACGAATAAATACCATATTAGAATGTCTTAGTAAAATGTAAAGGTTATCCATACATACATACATAGATATATGAGCTACAATTTTAATTGTTCTTTGTTAAAAATTTATCATGTATTCTAAACTGTGCGCAAGCGGATATATTATATGATTCTTTTAATTTATCTCGTTTTATAAATCGTTAACAATTTTGTTCTTGGTTGTAGGAACTCATTTGTTAGCAGTATTTATTTTCTGAACAAGATTGAAGAGAAACTTTAGCAAGTATGGAAATGACCTTACTTTCCTTATTTTTTTTGACTATGTGAACAATGACTTTACACATAATTTAATCGAAATTGTTTCAGTTTCTATATTATTCATTGTAGCTCTGTCATCATCTTCTTTAACGTAATTCGGGAAGATCCTTCTACTTGTCGGTTGAGGTCAGTGAATATCTTTTCGACTACGTTTTTTTGAACTTGATTTAATTTAAGTATTTGTTTGCGGTTTGTACTTTATATGGCTGATTCAATTTGCCTTGCACGAACTGAAACTTGTTTATGGTATGAATTTCGGTTTATCAATGTATTAATATAGGATGAATTTGACTTATATTATTGTTGTGTCAATCTGTCATTTTATTGACACTCTTTGATATGATTATTTTCTGCTTACTTTTCATGTGATAATTTTTACATGATTGTTTTTTTTAATTGTATATATTAAACTAATTTATTAATTTAAGTATATCATATTCTTATGGAATCAAACAAAATAATTATATCATTGTGATTTATCGATGTAAGACATTAGACTAAGCTTTAAAGTTGATTTATGATTGTACCTGTAAGAATTTGTTAAACAACTTCCCTACTAGTTAGACGTCAACCTGCGTCCTATTGAATGTGAGATGTTATTGTTCTTGTTCAACAACTTTAACAATTGTTAACCTTCATTTTTTTCATTTGTACTTGAATATGATATGCAACAAATTACCTTATTTCCTTTTTCATATATTGCGTAAAATATTAAATTCAAATTATTATATTTGTAAAAAATTCAATACACAATCAATTTCAGGTAAAAATATGGAACCAAAGAGACAGCATGAGGTACAACGACCCAGGTTTAGAATTCTCATCAGAGGAGCTTACTATGTACGTGGATCGTCACAGTCTACAACTCGCACTGACTCACCTTCTCCTCCTCCAGCACCTACAGTTGCAGATGGGGCAATAGCTACTGCTCCTCATGCTACACCATCCTCATCCCCAACTCATATATCATCCAATACTGCTTTATCGGATGAAGGAGACGTGCGCTAGAGGGACCTAATGGAAGAAAGTACATAGCAGTTGTCAATCAGTTGTAAGTGAAATCACATTAAAAACTATTTTTTTATAATTAAGTTATAGGTTTATCAGTTGTTTCATTGTATAAAATTACTTCTTATATTAGGTTTGTTCTATCTGGACCATGTTTCAGAAATATAACTTCTATATTTAAAGAAAGGATTGATCCAGAGAGTTATGTTAGGAAGAAAATCTCTGAGGCCACAAAGAGATTTTACTTTCAGGAGTTTGAGGTACAATAAAGATTAATTTTTTTTATTGATTTATATACACTAATTAGATAAATATTATTACATTATATATAGTAGTTTAATTTTTTTCCATCTTATTTTAGAACTTCCTTTTTCTGAGATTCTGGTTTCAAGGCCACCATACATAAAGTATGTGAAAAGCGAGCTCATACACGTTATCGCAATTTTATTGGTGTAATACATAAGGCTGGTGTATGATCGCGTTATATTTCAGAAGAAGTATGGAGTCGTTGGTAGGAGTATTCAGCATCATTTGAGGCAATGTCCATCTCAGGGTGTAACTCCACCAACAGACGTTGATGCTTGGGGGGAGAGAGTATCTCCATACATACGAGAGGATTAATAACCCTCCACGAGCATGCACATAGACTTGTAAGTAGCTAAACTTTACACTTATTTTGTAAATGTTTTGCTTTGTTGTATTATAGATAATGATAATTGTATAAATGTCTGGTGTCATATATAGCTGTGTTGAGTTATTTTCTTTGTTCAATAGGGGGAAATATAATAAAAATAGGGGGAAATATAATAAAAATAGAGAAAATTATGCTGAATTTTTATAAATTGTAGTTCACATCTAACACTTTATGTTATACATGTAGGAAAAATCATTGGGCATCAGACCTACACCAACTCAATTGTTCTTGCATACTCACACGAAGAAGCATGACGGTATGACATTTCATCAATAGCCGATGTAGAGAACTGAATGTATGTGAAATTAACGCATTATTATTATTTCTTAATAATAATCCCTTACAAATGTAAACATTGCTTCCTAATAGGACCAAATACAACAAATCATTCAACGACAGTCTTAGGAGGAACAATCTGTTGATGAGATTTAGACGTATCTTAATGCTGTAGGTGGTAGGGATCATCATGGAAGGATACTTGGGTCAGGTTTATTTTAGAACACATGTTATTCGCAATCCTCTACGTCTAGTACAGCAGTGTCTACCAGACCAACAAAACCAATGAAGTCACCAAGCTTCAGGCCACAGTGCATACATTGATGGACTAGATAGCTCACATGAAAGAGCAGATAGACCAAATGGCTCACGTGAATTAGCAGATGGCTCAAATGAGACAGGAGATGGAGCGGATGACTCAGTTGAGATAGGAGATGGAGAAGTTGAAGGGGAGGCTTAGCAACTCAAAGCACCCGCGATCATCACAACATTAGGTTATGATAGCTGTAATGTTTTTATTACAAACATAAGTTATATATACTGTAATGTTTTTATGATTAATTAAGATAATTTTAACTTTATATCATCAATTAACTTTCTGATTAAACAAATTATATATTTATACAAATTAATTTATAATGCATAGATAATTCATAACTCTTGAAATTATGCATTTATCATAAGATAATAAAATCAAATTTAATGCATGATTTGTTGAAATTTTTTTTCTTACTTCTAATTACCAATGGAATATATAATACCGTAAAAAAACAATTTAATTTACTGACGGAAACACTAACACCGTCAGTAAATTAAATTTTTTTTTGTGACGGTTTTATATATTCCGTCGTTAAATATGAAAACTTTACGATTATATTAACTTCGGTTTATAGTTGGAAAACTTTCGTCGATAAACTTTGCCGACGGATTCGTCCTTGACGTGTTCCATCGGCATATTTTACCGATGGAAGCACATATAAAATATCCGTCGTTAAATTTACTTATGATCGTTTTAACAACGTCCTTTTCTGTCGTTGAATTATGTCGATAATTAATTTTATCGACAAAATTCTTACATTTACCGACTGTTTTGTCCATCGTAAACTGCATATTTCTTGTAGTATTTTTGTGTTTCAGTTACCGTGTCTTTATAAAATACCTGAAAGAAATAAAAAAAAACTTTAAAAAAAGACGAGAGCATAAATTGACAAGCAGGAGAATAAATGCTTCCATGGGAAAGTGTTTGCAACTTAGAGGCGATGTGGAAGAAATAAGTCCATAGTCCTTTAAGAAGCAAAGTTATATATTAAAAAGAAAAGAAAAGATGAAAACAAGCACGTGTCCCTTCCTTTTCTCCATCATTGTGTGTTTTTCGTATTAATCATTGTCTACTCATAATCCTTTATACGCACACAAAACTACTTTGTTACTATATATTTACAACTCGTCACACAATGCATAGTTTCATTTCATGCCTAATGCTCTTTTCTTATAATTAACTTGGAAGAAAAGATAAGTAGAAAAGACAGAAAATATAACATTTTACTTCTACTTTATATTTATATAATATAACAACACAACCATGGATCATGTTTATAAGCATTGTCCTAAGTTAAACTCAGGACACAGGGAGTAATCTTATTAGGATGATGATGACATACAATTTTGTATTTGTTTTAATATAAATTTTACCAGTTAGTATGTGTTTCCAACTTTGTGTAATTATTAGGAATCATAGTGCGTGGTAGAAGCGTGAAACTTAGGTAAGTTTTAAGCATGATTGTGGATATTATTATAGAGATTGACTGACTTTCATTTGAATTTCTCACTTCCACTCTTCTATCATGTCCATGCACTTATATGCAGTTAGTTTAACAATTAATATGATTATCTCATAATTGTTTTGAACCATGTTTAACATTCAATACTTTGTAGAAATTGTTGTGATTGATGTCACTTATGTGTAATTACATTTAGTGATGGAAGGTTTGAACAATATGAAATATTCTAATAATTGTGTGAAAATAAATGAAAAAGATAGGATATGGAATGATGCCATAGAGATATATTTAATTTCATTGATGGTTGAAGAATTGAAGAAGGTAAATCAAACGACTACTAACTTTTCCAAATCTGGTTGGAAGAATATTAAGGCATGTCTTCAAACAAATTTAATACGGAGTATACTAACGTTCAATTAAAAGATAAGTACAATGGATTTGATAAAGCAAACACGTATAAAAGGGGGTGAATTGTGTATGACTTAAAAAAATTAAGTTACGATCAATTCATGTAAATGATATAAACTTGCTAAATTTTGTCAGAAAAGTCTTTAAATAAAAGGAACTTGTTAAAAATAAAAGAATTCTATTAACTTAAAAAAACAAAAAAGGGGCCGGTTAACGTTTAAAAACGAAAGGAGTTTGTTAACGTTAAAAATGAAAGAAGCCTATTAAAAAATGAAAGGAGCTTGTTACCGTTAAAAAACAAAAGAGCCTGTTAACAAAAGAAACCTCTTGCAATATTAAAACAAAATGAGCCCATTCCAAAAGTAAAGTAGCCTCTTGTAAATTAAACACACACATTGTAATCCAAAATTTTAAGAGTTAAGAGCGAGAGAGAGAGAGATAGTGATACAGTCGATTTATATTGATTCGGCTTATAACGAAGCCTACGTCTAGTCCCCAAGTATTTAACTTGAGTATTTCACTATGAAACTCCAACTAGTAAATTTTGATGAGCTTCTCTAAGTTCACAAGTACATATTTTTCAAGATTCTTCAACATTCCACACTTGTAGTATTCAACAATCCTCTAGAAGCTCTTAATAGAAAATGTATAAAGGGTTTTAAAGTCTCTCTTAATATAGTGATTTCACTTTCTAAAGCACAAGGAGTTTGATATAGATTTGACTTTCAAGAATATTGATGATGCTGAAGTATTTCTCAAATCTGTGTATTGTTCGCAAATTCAGTGACTCTTTTTTAGGTAGACATTTTCTTTAACTAACTGTTACTTCATTTTAATTATGAGTTAACTTTGTATCTTCGATATTATCTTTGTTGAAAGATTCCAATATATAGACATTAATAGAAAAGTTTTGATAAGAATATCGGAGCTAATTGTTCGAATTATGTGATTGATAAGATTCTTCCATATATTGTGGAATTTTTTCTAATAAGGTAAGTTCATTAAGAATTCTTGCAAGAAAGAAGGCATTTTTCTTATAATTTTATTTCCTTTTAAGAATTTTATCATTACCAGTAAAAGGAAATAACACCAATTTGAATTTTGAAATATTATATAGTTATCGTCAAAATCATTAATAATAAACCTTAAGCTAACAAGATTAGGGGTTAGATTAAAGAATTTCAAGAACTTACTCATAGAAACAGAAACGGTTACAACTCCTTCACTGGTGAAGTTAATGCTATAAATAAATGTTGAAAAATTCTATTTAAAGTAAAAATAAGTCTTTGTTTTATTAATATATCATATATATGATATTTGTTCTTATGTTTCTTTGTCATCATTATGGTGCATAAAATGACTTAGATTTAAAAAAATGATGTAAGGAGTTTTTAAACTCGTGTTATAATTTTGGAGATATTACTGCAACTGATTTGCATGCACATCTATCAACTAAAAATTCATCGAGTAGCACAAAAGAGAAACATATAAATGATGTTAATGAAAATTGCTCGTATAAGAAAAAAAGGAGATCAAGTTATAAGTTCCTGATCTAAGAGAAAGAATTCTCCTAAGAATAAGAAGGCAAAAAAGACACATTCTAACATTGTAAAAGAGGTATTGATTATAATTAGTGAACAATCAAAAAGGAAAATGATTTACTTGAGAAAAATTGAGTGAAATATCAACTATTGTAGAGAATAGATATCAAGAGACTAACATAATGATGGAATTCCTGCATTCCTCAGATGAATTGGGTGTTGATGATGTGCAATATGGAGAAGTTATGAAGGCTTTACATTATTCTCCACTTTATAGGGATATTTTTTGTGAAGATGACAAATGCAAGGAAGCTGAATTAAATTATGTCGCTCTAGTTATACTTTAATGTTATTGCATATTGAATTCTTATTAATTTGACACTTTTATATTAAGCATTATTCCATAGTTTGAACATTTTAAGATTGTGTTTTGTATGAATGTTTGACTTAATGTTAACTATATATTTTGTATGAATATTTTGTCTATATTTGATTAAACCTTTTGACTAAATATTTTATTAATTATTTAATGTTGACATTGTAGATACCTGGATTCCTTATCAAATTTCAAGTTAAATTCTAATGATAAACTGAAGAAGGTAATCATTATTTCTCTAGTTGAGGGAGAGAACAAATAGTTTCTTTTGCAAAAGCAACCATGCAAAGCTTTCACTCTACAAAGTCACAATTGAATATTAGAACTTTTGAATGAGAATCCTATAAGGATTCATGAAAACTTAAGAATGAGAAAGATAATAACTTTTGATAAGAATCCTACAAGAATTTATGAAAACTTAAGAATGAGAAAGATGATCTTCTTGAGCTTATGTAATGAGTTAAATAGTTTAGAAGGCTTAAAGATAACAAATAGGCTGTGGAGAAACAAGTAACAATTTTCTTGATGACTATGAGGCATAGTGAGACAACTAGAGTTGATGTAGAATGCTTTCAACATTTGACTTGGACAATTCGAAATACTTTTGCAAAGTGTTATATACAATTAATTGCCTTGCATAAAGAGTCATTACTCTACCATCCTTTACTAATATACCTCTTGAGATTCAAATATAATTCAAAATTCTTTCCATATTTTTATGAACATTCATATATTTAATTATTATTTTAATTATGTCCTTAAGATTAAAAATTATTTTAATTTTGAGGATTATATAGGAGCAATAAATGATATACATATTGATGTACATGTTTCGACCGATGAACAAATACGATACAGGGGTAAATGAATTAATTCAACACAAAATATTATGTGTTGTTCATTTGATATTAGTTTTATATATGTAATGGTTGGATAAGAAGGTACTGTAAATAACTATTGAATTTTTTAAGAAATAGTGACAAATCTAGCGAGTCAATTTCTTATGTCTCCATAAGGTATTATATTATTTTAAATAAACATAGTAATTATGATTCATTTTTAATATCTTTTTTTTAATATTATGTTCTTTATATGTTAGGTAAGTTCTATTTGGTTGATTCAGGCTACAGTACACTAATATGCCTAGATTTCTCTCACTATATTGAAGTAAGAGATATCATTTACGAGATTATAGAGGAAGAAGAAGACCTTAAGGTCTATAGGAATTGTTTAACTATATGCATTATTCATTAAGACATGTTATTAAAAGATGCTTTGTCATTCTAAAAGCAAAATTCCCTATACTTTAAAACATGTTGAGTTATAAAGAAAAAAGTAGGAAAAGTGAAGATGAATAACACATTAGAAAAAGTGAATGAAGATGCAAGTTCT
Organism: Erythroxylum cataractarum; assembly: GCA_024703695.1. Lineage (NCBI taxonomy): Eukaryota > Viridiplantae > Streptophyta > Magnoliopsida > Malpighiales > Erythroxylaceae > Erythroxylum > Erythroxylum cataractarum. The sequence goes on along the minus strand of JANJEY010000234.1, from coordinate 10,422,920 downwards.
CAAGTAATATATAATATCACTCCAACGCAACTTTGAAGTATATCTTGAAAATGAGATGGAATTGCTATACAAATATGAAATGATTATATTAGTTCTTATTGATTAATGTTTCTTTTTATAAATGATAATACTATTATGTTTTGAAGAATTATAATATGATGGACATCTTTTATTGATTAGAATGACTTAATACAATTTTCTAATTTATAGAATTTTATTATATACAATTAATGAGAACTTTTTTATTACATTAATTTGCACATATTTTAATTTTAGCTATAATGTCAATTAATTAATTTTAAAACATAATATATTATATTAAAATTATTAACATAAGAGTATAATTACAAAAATAGAAACATAATGATAAAATCAAACATGTTTTAGTTTTTAGTTTTTTTGTTACAAATTTCAACCAAATTAGTTTTTGTTTTCAGTTTTTATATTAAAAATTTCAACCAAATAGTTTATTTTAATAAACAAAAGAAACCAAAAATAGAAAAACAAAAACTAAGAACATAACTAAAAAATAGAAGTGGAACCACTTGACCCCTGAAATATATTACACTAGCATAACGCATAATTTGAGATAAGAGACTTGCACCAAATACAATATCCAACCTTGTTACAATGAGATGCATTCTATAACCTTCATTAATTTTATCAATACCATCTTCCTTGTTTAGCTTCTCTTTTTAATTTATTAATGTGGTTATTATTTTCCATTCTTCCATAAGAAATTTTTTCAATATGTTTTTACATGCTTCTCATGAAAGATGAACACTTCATTTTTGCTTTATCTGTTTTCCATTCCAAGAAATTAGTACTTAAGATAAAGTTCTCTCATTTATAAATTTTACTCCATTTCTTATTTGAACTCTTCAAGTGGTCTTGTATTATCTCTAGTCACCAAAAGACTATTATTATCTTTTGTCACCAAAAGACTAGTATTATCAGCATAAAAAGAAACTATGAGAAAGTCATTGCCCTTATATTTCATATAAAGAGTGGAATCAGATAAGCTTTTGACAAATCGTACTCAACAAATGTTTATCCATCTTACTTTATCAACTTCTTAGTGCTTGTTCTAAACCATACACATTGTAAGTGGACATAATTGTTCATCTATCCTACTATACTTTAAGCCATAATGTTACCTTTCTGGTAGTGGTAGACATTATCTTGTTTACCTTTCTTTACAAATCTCTCTTGCTTCTCCACATGCAAAAAAGTTGATTTATGATCTAGTTGGAATCCACTCCAACCTTTTGATTGTTATTTTTAGCAACAATTTGATTGTTCTAATCTAGTAATGGGAGCTAAGGTGTTAGAATATTCACCATCAAAATTTTGTGCACATGATGTTATTGTTATCGATAACCTCCTCCATCTCAAGGTTGGCCATTCACAGGAGACTAAAAACTAGGGACATGATTAAATTCAACATCTCAAGAGGAGTTATGTGCTCTCGAGGAAAACATAGAGCACTCGTACTTATGTCCCCTCTCTGCTGCAATCTAGCCGAGGATACTTGTTTAATCTACATGGTGATCATACTACTTGGAATGGAATTATAGTATGGGTACTCAATTCGCACATATCTCCTTGTATACTGTACGCTTTCAAAACAGCATATTTACCACGGACAGCCATAGCCGCCTTCACTATTTCAGCAAAAGTGCCTTAGTGTAATCATCCTACAATGAACATAGCCAACTTATTGACCAAGCCACGAAAATCTGCACCTTCAAATGACTTGCAGTACTTATAACTTTAACTCAAATCTATTAATTTCCAGTTAACCTTTGAGAACAAGAGGCAAAAAGAAGATACTTAATTCAACAAACAGTAAAATTAAAGAGAAGAATGTAGATCAGAAACTGGTTACTACGTAATGTCATTGAGCTTAATAGGCTCAAGGTATTGTTTGAAGAACTGCTCCAAAATAGGACCCTATGAACGAAGTCCAGTAATCATATAGCGAGAAAGTGATCTTTTAAATGTCTAACCATCAGTTTTGGAGAAAGTCATTTACTATAATGGTCCCTCATGTGTTAGTGCTATTTCAGGGAAAAAACGATCAACTTACAAAAGCTAAGCTGCATAACAGCTAGTATCAAACACCAGCATTTGGGGTCTATTACTATCGCTGACTAAAATACATGGAGCATCTGCATAATGTCCCTTATACACAAATTTCAACCAACAGATGATAATATGTATGTCTGAGGTCGTTACATTATACCAAAAAATTAAAAGCCAAAATACAAGAATGTAAAAGCCATACATGCTCACTAAAGTTGTACGTTTAGCAAACTTCTGGATGAACAAACTAGCAACCTTTGTGATCTTCTTTTAATCTCAACCAGTCATCCAAGTAAGTGAAGATTTTGTAAAGGAAATTATTGAGATCTAGTCAGCATCCACCCTAGTCCAGGAAAAAACATCTGATGGGTAAAATGCATATGCAGCATACACGAGTATAACATGACTCCAAATATGACAATGCCCAAACCATCAAGGATAAGTGCTTTATCAGAATGGTTTAGACAATACCCATTCAATTAAATTGACTGCAAGGCACAAAAGATAAAAGCAAATTTCCCTTCTTTCAACAACATAACCATCATTTAAAGATGCAGACACACGCAAAGAAGCGACCATGGCTAATGATGTATGAAAATTGACAAAGAATCATGCACAAACTGCTTTTGTCTATTGTCATTCCATGATTAAACAGCTATAATGGACCTACACAAGTGGAAAAAAAGTTAGAATGGAAGTTAAGAACTAAGATAAGTAGATCTTATCAGCTTCACTTCATGCAGAATGCATACTTATCCCTTTCAAGGAGAGCTGCTGCAGACTCAAAGCAATTAAAAAAATCAGGGGCAATATCCATATCATGTACGTTTGGAGCGGGAATGATAAATAGCATCTCCACCAGAAATATCAATAGTGAATGGAGAATCAATAAAAGTATGATTAAATTGTTGAAATTGTGCTTGTAGAACAAATGATCCAATACACACCTGTAATGCCCTAGATAAAGCAGTCCCTTTAAGATGATCAACTTCGTCGTGAGCGTTAACCAAGGAGAAAACATTTTCCTTACATGCAATCTTGTAGTATGCAATCAACTCCCCGGCCTTTCTGTTTGCACAGGTTCAGAATCAGAGTGCTGCAATTACAAGATTCGGTCCAGTGTTAGCAGTTTTTCTCCTACATATCCAAAAACAGATTCCCCATGGTTCCAAGTATTCACTAATTCTTTCCAGGAAACATGAATATCATTCAAGAATCCTATATTGCCAATTAATATCCGGAGGCGCATCTCTTCCTTACTTTTGTCAATCACAGGTTGCCGTTTGTTTAGAGTTTACTAATTAATACCTAGAATCTCAGAAGCATGTCAGTTTTCTTTCTGCAGAATGAAATATTCCTCATGGAAAATAAATAACATTTCAGGAAGGAACTAACATGGGGCATAATTTAGGAACAAAATCTATGGCTAATCCTGCACAACCTTTTCATCCACAGAAAAACTGCACATTTTAGTAGCTAAATGAGCTAATGGACAGAACAATGTCTGCAAAGTACAGCTCAAAAGCAAAAGAAATGATAATAATAAATTCCAAAAATCTATACAGAAACTACCGGAACGTACATTAGCTGATCATAGCTCATGGTACCGGAACGTACCCTTTTCTGAAAGGTGGTGAAACTGAGAATGCTAAGCCTATAGAAATATCTGTAATAAAGCAATACGGAAGAAAAAGATGGGTGACTGGAAACTGAGAAAAAGTAAATTGCGTGTGTGGATGAGAACCTCATCTGCCTGAAATTACCAAAATATTTTGAATTACAAAAGATCCTTACTCTTCCTTAGGCTTCCTTCTTTTTTTTTTTTCAAGAATGGAAAATTTTACGTAATTGGCAATTGAATCAAAACAAACTGAACTGCGTTTGATGAGAAACCAATGATGTCTTCTTTATCATCCTCGGGCTTCCAAGAACAAACAAGAAGAGACAGTAAGCAAGCCTAAAGCATCAATTCATTAAGCTGAATCAAAACAACGTAGGCTCAGCCTAGGAAGAAGAAAACTTTTCATTATCTAAGAGGAACACTGGCAACAAGCCTCGCACCGACTCTGTCCAGCCTCTTCACCATAGCCGCAGCTTTCAAATTACCCTCCCGCCAGAACGCCTCCACCATCCTCTCCCCAATGTCCTTCCCTCTTTCCTCATTATCTATTAAAGCCACCGCCGTGGGCCCCGCCCCACTTATGGTACACCCAAAAGCTCCCGCCTCCATAGCCGCCTTCTTGACCGCTTCCATCCCGGGAATCAATGGCGCTCTTTTGGGCTCAACGATCTTATCGGCCGATAACGCCTTTCCTAACCCCAGCAAATCCCCTTCCAGTATGGACGCCACCAATGCCCCAGCTTGACTGCAATTCCACACATGGTGTGACATCCCTACTTCTGTTGGCAACGCCGCCCTCATTTTCTTGGTGGGTGCCTCGAAGTTAGGGCTAACCAGCACAAAGATCAAATCTTTTTCTGTTGGGAACTTGAGTCTCATTAGTTCCAACGGATCATAGCTCCGAATCAACACGAACCCACCCATGATGGCTGGTGCTATGTTGTCCGCGTGATAGCCCGACACTTTAGCTTCTGATTCCAGACCAGCAAGTACCAGTTCTCTACTATCTAGTTTTCCTCCGAACAACTCGTTAACTGCTACGGCGGCGGCGGCGGCACTAGCGGCGCTGGAGCCGAGTCCGCTTCCCAAAGGAAGGCCCTTTTCGAGGGTGAGAGATAGTCCTACAGAGCGGATCTTAAGCATTTTCATGGTGGCAATAGCAGCGATACCAGCGCAGTTAAAAAGTGGATTTTTGGAGAGCTTTCTAGAGGCATGATTTCCTGTTATATCGGAGATTGAGATCTCGCCTGAATGGACCGATGGATCGACGCAGAGGGAGACGTAATCACCAACTCCGTCAACTGCGCAACCCAGGAAGTCAAACCCCGGTCCTAGGTTGGCCACGGTGGCGGGTGCAAAGGATTTGACGGAGGTATAAACAGGTTCGAGTTCGGTGGTGGTAAGTGACAAGTTGCAGCGGAGTAGGGGTTTGTGATTCTTACTGTTATCATTGAAGAACCCAATGGGTTTAAATGGGGTTTGGAAGCAGATCGCCATTAACAAAATTTTCAGAAGTTTTCTTACTGAGGTGTAAGTGAACCAGTTTTAGAAGAGGAAGACAGGTTTGCGAATGTTAATGTTATGTTTGAAGAGTGAAGATGAGAGACACGTGTCTTCGAAGCTGCTTAGATGCTGGCAGTCTTTAGGAAAATTAGGGTTTGCACTAAAATTAGGGCCGAAATTGGGGTTAAATTGAGGCTATGCGTTTGATCAAAAAAAATTTCATTTTTAAATAAAAATTTGCTTGATTGTTATTAATATTTTTATTATGGGTGATAATTATATATTAAATTAAAAAGGATTAATTTTAATTAATTAAATTTATTTTAATTATTAATATAATATTTATTGATAAATTATCAATAAAAATAGTATAAAATATATTTATTTTAATTATTAAATCAAAATTTTAATTAAATTTATATTTTTGAAGACATTTTTAATTTAATTATATTTATTAATAATTATTATATTAATAAACTTAAGTTTTATCCCGTGTAGTCTTATTAGTGAATTGGTTCTCATCATTGATTCGATTATTTTCTCCAGACAGTATGTGCATTATCCATATTTCTATGTAGTTGGAGTGTCTTAGATATGATAAAAGGTAGACTAAGCTTCTTTCTTACGTGACGCCCCGCTCTCAGTCGGTTAATCCTATTGTCATAAGTATTCTAGAACTTTCAATCGGAACTGGTCTGTTATTCATCGATACGTGTACCGAGAGAGCAACATATGCTCAGACTGACTCGCTGTTCAGGACGGTCCTGTCGACACTGGTGTCACTTATTTTGATGTTCCACCTATAGAGTGTCATACTCTCCTTCTAGAGGTTATGTCGGGGTGCTGTTTCCTCCGTCTCATTTAGTGTTCAGTGTACTATTTCCTTTTATAAATAAAAAAAATCAAAACTAAAGTTAACATAGTTCATTATATTTTTATACTTAAGGCACCATGATCTTTGATCAACCTCGTAAAAAAGTTAGTCATAATATAAAATGACAAACAAAAACTTTGCAGAGGATCAGAAATGGGAAGCAGAAGACAAAGATTAAACTATAAAGGTGGCTGTGAAAGCTCTTTTTGCAATAGTTAGAATGATGTTGACAATGTTGAAGACACTATTCCTACCCAACAATAAGAGATTGTTGGAACTGATATGAACAAAAAGAAGAAGATACATGTTTAACCTTTTTGCTTTGCAAACAACTACTAGAGCTCAATTTTTAGTTTATACTACATCATAATCTAAAGAAGCAACTCATGATATGGATATGGTAATTACTAGATGGTAATATGATGCAGTTATGTCATTCAATGCTACTTAAATCTTAATTTTACTAACCTATGGTGGGTGTTCTTACCTCTTACGGGCTAGGATTTAGGGTTTCTTTAATTGATAACTACAAATTTAATCTTGTGACTTTGACTTAACCAAAGTCACAAGAGGGGCTAGCATAGAATCGAACCTGGAATCTAATCAAAGTCAAGCTCCGCTCTCAACCATTGAACCACACCCCTTGAGGGCACTAACACGTGTCCATGTTATTTATTTTTCTAAGATTTTGTATTTATTTCTACCACTAATAATCATACTTAAATGTAATCTAAGGGCTTCAACTTTCGGGTTTCACGTGCTGAACATGTGCATGTTGATCGGAGTCCGACAGTGGTGGTGAAGAATAGAGAAAGATGATATTTTAGTAAATAACTTCTTTTAGGGAGTGAAAATTAAAAAATGGGAATATTAGAAAATTGAAGCCTTTCTCGTAAAAGATTACATATTGTTATAAAACCGAAACTAAACTTGAAGAATATTTGGGAGAGGAGAATTCTTCTTATGAAAAAATAGTGTATCTTA
>JANJEY010000234.1:10308262-10321402 GCA_024703695.1 Erythroxylum cataractarum | reverse complement strand
TCTGTCTAAGTGTCGTGCATTCTCTCCTTATAAAGGACCACAATCTTGCCATGTCATTAAATGACTTAAAATTGACCCAATTGCCCTTCCTTTTTGCCTTAAAAACTTTATAGAAATGTCCCTCTATGTCTTACGAATCCATTGCTTCAAGAATCAGATCGATCGGAGCTCTATAACTCAAGATATCTCTAAAATACTGAAGTATGTTCTTCAAATCTGAGGCTGAACACTACGTCGAGCTTCACAAAAACAATTGAAAGTCTTAGAGACTTAATTGTCATTCGGCTCCTTCATAACATTTGTATCCCCATGGCTATAGTTTAATTTTCAAGAAGAATCAGATCGATCGGAGCTCTATAGCTCGAGATATCTCCAAAATACTGAATGATGTTCAGACCATTACAAAACAGAAACTGAACACTACACCTAACTCCGATCCGAAATTGAAAGTCTTAGAGGCTACATTGTCGATCGACTCCTTCATAACATTTGTATCCCCATGTCTCTATTTTAATTTTCAACAAGAATCAACTCAGTCGGAGATCTACCGATCGAGATATGTCCAACATACTGAACATTGTTCAAATCATTACAAAACCAAGACTGAACACTACATCTAAATTCCAATCCGATATTGAAAGTATTAAAGGCTTAATTGTTGATCGGATCCTTCAGATAAATTGTAGATATATGTCTCTAGTTTAATTTTCAAGAAGAATCAAATCGATCAGAGCTCTATAGCTCAAGATAGATCCAAAATACCGAACGATGTTTAGACTTTTTCCACCGGTCAGCTCAATTTAATCCGATCGATTTTTCTCCATTTAATGCCAAAATTGATCTATATAGTATGGAAAGATAGAAAAATATCTTAGGAATCCAACGCTTCAAAAATTGGGTGGATCGGAGGTCGGAAGAAGAAGTTATGGCCAAAAGAGTGAAGGGAGGTCGGTCGGCTGAAAATTGACCCCGCGGGCCGATATACCAGCGCGCGGGCGCCTCGCTCGGTCGATCCAGCGAGCGGCCGAGCGTTGGATCGCTCGCGCTATCCGACTTTCTAACTTTCGACCTTCATATCTTTTGACTCCGAACTCAAAATTTTACAAACTTTGTACCGTTGGAAAGATAAAAGAAAGATCTATAATTTTCATAAAGATTCAAAAGCAAATTCGGTCTCTAAAGGGGTCAAAAAGTCCCTCAAAGGTGACTGGCCAATCAGCTTCACACTAAACAGCATCAGAACTTCCAAAAATCATAACTTTCTACTCTCTTGTCTACAATTTTCGTGCTTTATATCAATGGAAAGATAAAAACAAGATCTACAATATTTATGAAGAACTCACAAACCAATTCAGCTTGTAGCTAAGTCAATTTTTCAATCAAAGTTTCTGTCCTTCTAGAACTCACCCAAACACTATCAAAACTTCAATCGATTATAACTTCGTATTTCATAGCCCAAAAGTTGCATACTTAACATCAATGGAAAGATCAAGACATAATCTAAAACTTTCAGAAGCACTTAAAGACGATCTCTGCCTTTGTAAGGATGAAAACTTCCAATCAAAGGCACTGCCTACTTAAATGTCATCTTATACCACATCCAAACTTTAAATTATCATAACTTCTAGCCCCGATATCAAAAAATTGAATACTTTATGGAGTTAGAAAGCTGGAAATATGAGCTACAATTTCATTAAGACCTTATGAACAAATTCTACATCAATGAGGGTCAAAATCTAAATCGAAGCTACTGCCCGGAAATTTCCATACTAAACAACATTCAAACTTCATGATCTCACATCTTTCAACCTCGAAATGCAAAAATTGCATATTATACATCACTTTAAAGCTATTATAATTCTCTATAACTTTCATGTAAACCATTTACTCCAATTTAAACCCCATCAGTACGGCGATCAGATACTTCATAGTATTTTTCCAAAACATTGCCAAATACACTTAACTTTGAAAAATCATAACTTTTGATTCCGATATTGAAAATTGTCAAACTTTATGCCTACAGAAAGCTCTCAATATAATCTACAAATTTCATGATGATCATTTCTTCAAAATCTGCCCAAATCAAAAAGTCAACTCTTTACTCCAAAAAGTCAAACTTTCTAAATTCTTCAAATTTCACACTTTCACTTTCTATTTCTTGATTTCAAATTTCATTTCAATCATCTCGTCCACTTAAACTTTCATAACCAAAACAAATCTTCAAAGTCATCAAAACCAATAAATTCTTTTTCTCATCAATTTCCTCAAGGCATAAAAACTTCTATAACACAATTCATATCCGAAAACACTTATTGAATTCATTTTAATAATTCTAATTTTCACCGAAAGTTCGGGGTCTAACATGATGTGTCTCAAATGGGGAATTTTGTGCTTACAGCAAGAGAAGATGATAAATCCATATTATGGCATCTCCGATATGGACATTTACACCTTAAGGGATTGCGGTTACTTCGAGATAAAAATATAGTCACATGCTTACCAAAGATTAATGATATTAAGTTTTGTCAGGGCTGTGTATATGGGAAGTAGACACGTAAATCGTTTCCTGTAGGTAAAGCTTGACGAGCCTCATTAGGTTTAGAATTGCTTCATGCTAACTTATGCGGCCTTATGCAAACAACATCTCTTGGAGGTAGTAAATACTTTCTTTTAATAACTGATGATTATACTAGAATGTCTTGGGTATATTTTCTGCACAACAAAGATCAGACTTTTGAAAAATTCTAGAGTTTCAAAGTCTTGGTGGAGAAGCAACGTGATTGTTGTATCAAAGTTCTACACACTGATAATGACGACGAATTTGTGTCTAACAAATTCAACTCTTTTTGCAAAGAGCATGGTATACATAGAGAATTAACAACGTCATACACTCCAGAACAAAAAGGTGTTGTGGAATGGAAGAATCTTATTGTTGTTGAAATGGCTAAGAGTATGTTGTAGGGCAAGAATTTACCAAACACCTTGTGGGCAGAAGCAGTAGTCACCGCTGTTTATCTTCTTAACATATCTCCTACAAAAGCAGTACAAAACCGAACTCCATTCGAAGCTTCACACGGGTACAAACTTTCTGTAAGTCACTTACAACTTTTTGGTTCTATTTGTTATGCTTTGATCACGTCACAGGAGCGAAGGAAATTGGATCCAAAGTCTCATCAATGTATCTTTATAGGATATAACCCCCACTCAAAAGCATATAAATTGTTAGATCCTACAAACAATATAATTTTAACAAGAAGAGATGTTGTATTTGATGAGAGTTTGAGTTGGCAGGAAAATACTGTGACAACTTCTAGTCAAGTTATTAAAGATGATGACCAACAGAGATAATATAACCGCAATCTTCAATAGACAACTATGGCGATGGACACACCACCAGACACACCTTCTTCAATATCAATTCCACAGTCACAGACAGAATTAAACAGCTCTTCTATTGCAGAAGAACTTTTTACACCATCTATTCATAGAAAGTACATATCCTTAGCTGACTTATATGAAACATGTGGCTTTGCACTTATTGCTGCTAATCTCGTTAATTTTGAAGAAGCTTGTCAAGAGAAGAAATGGTTGCAGGCAATGAAAGAGGAGATCACGATTATTAACAAGAATCAAACCTAGATTTTATGTGACTTACCTGCTGACAAAAAGGCAATTGGACTCAAGTGGGTGTTTAAAACAAAACTTAGAATAGATGGTAAGATTCAAAAGTACAAAGCATGACTTATTTTGAAAGGATATACACAACAAGCTAGGATTGACTTCGAAGAAACTTTCTCTCCCATGGCTCGATTTGAAACAGTTCGAATATTCTTAGCCTTGGCAGCTCAACAACAATGGCATGTTTATCAGTTTGATGTAAAGTCAGCCTTTCTTAATGACTATCTTAATGAAGAGGTTTATGTTGTAGAACCAGAAGGATTCGTAGAAAAATGGAAAGAAAAGCAAGTTTATAAGTTGAAGAAAGCCCTTTGTAGGCTTAAACAAGCACCGCGAGCATGGTATAGTCGTATTGATTAGCACTTCTTGAAAAATGGTTTTGAGCGGAGTAAAAGGGAGCCTACCTTATATGTGAAAAAGTTAGACAACGGAGCTTTTATGATGGTTTGTTTGTACGTAGATGACATGATTTATACAGGATCAACAAAAACTATTGTTGATGAGTTCAAGTATCAGATGATGATCAAATTTGAGATGACTGACTTGGGTTCATTGCGATAGTTTCTTGGTCTTAAAGTAAAGCAAGAAGCTGATGATATCTTTCTGTCTCAGGAGCTCTATGCCAAAGAATTGCTTCGAAAGTTTGGTATGTTATATTGTACACAAGTTAGTACTCCTTTAAATGTTAATTAAAAATTTGTTAGCAGAGATGGAAAAGGAACAGCTAATCCTACCTCCTATAGAAGCCTTGTTGGCAGGTTAATTTACTTAACACATACAAGGCCTGACATTGCCTTCTCAGTTAACACCATCTCTAAGTTCATGGAGAAGCCATCACAAGTACATTTTGGTGTTGCAAAACGAATTTTACGATATGTTGTTGGTACAGTAATTATGGGATTTGGTATTCAACCAACATTAATGTACAATGTGATGGAAAATTATATGGGTACTCGGATTCTGATTTGGCGAGTTGTGATGATGATTAAAGAAGTGTGTCAGCTCATGTTTTCACTTTAGGATCGAGAGCTATTTTATGGAGCTCCAAAAAACAACCTATAACAGCTCTTTTGAGCACTTAAGCAGAGTACATAGTGGTGACTTTTGCAGCATGTCAGACTACTTAGTTGAAAGGTATTCTGAATGACTTACAACAACAACAACAAAAGGAAGCAACTGTTATTTTCTGCGACAACAAAACAACTATGTTCATTAATAAAATTCCAACGTTACATAGTAACGAAACACATAGATATGTGACTGCATTTTGTTAGATTTGGTGGCTAGAAGAGTTGTCGACGTCCAATACTGTAGAACTCATGATCAGTTGACAGATATTTTGACAAAATCATTGTCAAAGGAGAAATTTCTTCTGATTAAAACCTTGCTTGGAGTATGTAATTTCGAATCAAAGTAGAGTGTTGAATTGTGATTATGAAAGAGTCAACAAGTTGTCCTACTCTTTAGGAACTGCTACTTACTACTTTATTGGTCAATAATTGCTGTTGTCTTTATAGTCATCAATGATTCCGTTTTTTTTCTTTATGTTTATGCCTATTTAAAAGGCTTCTCTTTTTTAATAAAACGTGTGGTATTACACCAGTAGTCTTATCTGATTCTTTGATTCTTTCATTTACTGTCTAATTATCAACAGTGAGTGCCAACCTCAATTTGGACTGCTTCCAGTAGGCCGGAGACTGATATTTGGGAAGGAGCAGGAGCTTCATCTGTGATACAACTGCTCTAAAGATCCATAGAAATGCTTTTTTGCTATAAGTTTGAACTACTCGTTTTCTGCATCTTTTTTTTTTACGAGTTAGGGAAATTTACTCTCTCAATCATATAATGTACTCGAATTCTTCAGCTTATTACTTCCATATTAGCGTAGAATTAGACAGGAACCTGAATTTAGGTCTCTTTTAAGCATATTCTAGCATTTTTAAACAGTAAAACTCCAAGTAACTTGCTCAAAACAACATAAGCAATGCCATGCAAGAAAACTTTTGTTGCTTTGTGCCCAAATCAAAGCCAAAGAGGGTTTGAGCACATATTATTGTACAATTGTGGTTTGCCACGGATCAGCTCAACTCTTCCCTTCAAACAGCTTCTGGAGAGTGATGACAACATTCTCGTCCAACTGGAAGGCCTTACTGAGAACTTCAGGTTTGACAGGAGGATTGGACCCAAAGACAGCATTTGCGACTGTAATGACACCAGGATTTTGGCTGCTCAAACCAACAATAGCAACTGCACTGGTCTCAGCAATATTCACCTGGAAGTGAATGAGTCCAATTGGAAACACAAACACATCTCCTGCTTTCAGGACTTTGGATATAAAGCGATTATCTGGGTTGGATGTGACAAAACCAACAAAGAGTTCGCCCTCCATGACTAGTAGGATTTCTGTGCCACGAGGGTGCGTGTGGGGAGGGTTTAACCCACCATTTGGTGCATAATCTATACGAGCCAGAGATATGCCAAGAGTGTTTAGACCTGGTATTTGATCCACGTTTAGCAGAGTCACATTTGATCCAACATTGTTCTCAGTGTTGCTTGGAACGTTGAGCCCTGAAAAGGAGAAATCTTCTGCCTTCACGAGCTTTGGATCCTTGCAGAGCTTCCCATTCACAAATACTGCATGAAATACATGTTTCATGATAAGTAACCGTGACAAAAGAATGGTATAACAATGGCAGTTACTTTATATATAATATAGTAAGGTTTAAAACAAATGCATGCCACTAGGGAAAAGGGAACATAATAGGTAGCTAGCAAAGTACCATCAGACTCCTTAATGGCTACACAGAAGTCCTGAAGGGGACTGGGGTCATAGGCATTGATCAGCGAATAAGCCAAAGTCAAGAGGATTGCTACAGCAACGAAATGAACACTTCTCATCTTTTTGCTTTGCTCTAAAACATGAGAGCTTGCTTAGTTGTTATTGGTTGAGGGATGAGAAATCTATTATGGGACAGAATATTTATAGATGATGCACGCCTTGGAGTATTATTCTCTGTCGTAATTCCTCCACCAAACATACTGAAAAGCGATATAACATTTATCAACTAAATCAATTACTTTTTTTCTACAAGTTAGTTCCTTGGCCTCCTCATATTTATATTGCATAGAGATCTAAAGTAATAAACAATGGGTTTAATGGACTTCATCGTTTCTAACCAGAAGCTGCCATACGTAGAATGATGATGACACATACCAAATACTGATCAATTGAATTCTTAATAGATTGCTGAAAACTTCTCAAAACCCAAGATGCAATGCAATTTCATTTGGAAACTGAAGAATTTTGTGATCTCTTCTCCAAAATGATCCGCAAGCTATGCATCGTTCTTACACTTGCTAGCTTTGGCTTTACAAGAAGGTTAATTATGCACTCATCTTTATTCAAATAGGTTTTACAAGAAGGTTAATTACGCCCTCATCTTTATCAACAAGCTGTATATACTCTTCATTCTGGTCGTAGCTTATTACAGCTAATCAATTTTATATCACTGACATGTATGATAGTTTTTCTGTTTCCTTACATGTCCTTGTCTCGAGTTCCACAGTTTTTTCTGTTCGGAGAAAAGATTCTCTGCCTAATATTACTTTGTCTTATCCTGTCTCACAGAATCTTAATCATTTATTTTGCGGGACCTACGTAGGACTTATACGGAACCCACATAAATGAATGACTGAGATTTATTGAACACAATAAGACATTATAATATTGGATAGAAGATCTGGACTCCGTTTTTTGTTAGTTAAGTGATGACTTGACTAACCACAATTAATTTCATGTAGCAAGTTTAGAATGGACGAGCAAAGAAGGTTACTAGCTCCAATTAGGTAACGACAGTTCGTACAAGATTAGATTGAAGGAAAGGAGAAAATTACTGGCTACAATAAGGTAACCATGAAGGAAAGGAGAAGATTGCTGGTTACAATTAGGTAACCACAGTTCGTACAAGATTAAAAAGAAGGAAAGGATAGAAGATTACTGGCTGCAACTAGGTAACCTTGTGGTTCAAGCATCGTCTAATGAGTAATAAGTGGCTTTCCTTTCCTTTTTTTGATTTGACGGAACAAAAATTAGGTGAACTTATATTCTAGCAAGTAGGTAAAGGGATGTTGCATGTGCATGATCTTAACTCTTCAATATTTTCCTCTTTTCGACTGTTTCCAACAGTGCACTAGTAAAATTTTATATGTTTCAAAGATCTACGATTATGGACCCCCCTATATATTAAATTTAAACATAAATTTTAATGCTTGTTTAAATATTTATATTAGAAGGTATTATTGTTTATTGTTGTAATTCTAATCTGTATGGTATTGTTGTTTTTATTTAGATTTATTATTATATTTCAATTTAGAAAAAAATTAGTTTTAAAATATCCACAAAGCCAGGCAAACAAAGGAAAGACAAAAACAACTATAATTAATTAATAGATGTATAAATAATAAATGTTAAAGTATTTATTCTATAACCAAAAATAAAGCAATGACTGGATAAATTTTGTCTTAAACTATAATGTTTAGTTACTATAACAAATAAGCTTTTGGCCTACTATTTGAAAATCATAGCTAAAGGTCAATCTTTGGCCAAATTCCAAATCGTGGTAAAAAAAAAAAGTAATTAAAGGTCAATGTTTTGTGACGATTTTGAAAATCGTCACCAAAAGCTTTGGCGATAATTTTCAAAATTGTAGCTAAACAATACAACAAAGTCACCTATTGAATAAGCTTTTTTTAGCAATGATTTGAAAATCATAGCAAAAGTCAAATTTTTAGCTACATTTTTCATAATCGTAGCTAAAAGTCTTTTATAACAATGCCAAAAACTTATTATAAACTTTTTAATGTAAGTATACGTTGTCTCAAACAAATAACACAATATTGTAAAGAGTATATTGTCTTATAAGGATTGTGTTTATTAATTATAAAAAGTAATCTAACTGAAAATTTTGAATAATAAAAAGAAGTAATTGAATAAAAATATTTTTAAAATAATTAAAAACAAAAATGTCATATTAAACAAATCTATTACTTCAGGTTTCACCAAGATTAATCTCACTTGACTCATTTAGTATAATCAATTAACGACTACTCCTTGTGATAACTATGAAATACTTACAAAATTCATTAAGCTAAGAAATTCATAATAGTAAATACAATTTCATAAATATCTCTATCTTATGACAATAATATGATATTTCAGTTATTTATTTTTGGTCTAGAATTGAATAATAATTCATGTAATTCTTGATAAGGCAAGCACAAACATTAGTCATAAAATGAAATAATACAAATAAAATTGGAATAAAACATCAATCTAATTAAAATTAGGCAAGTTCAACTATTCATAACTCAAATACATTATAGTCCTAAAATTTATAACATCAAAAAATAATAATAAATTAAACATGGCTTAAGTCATGATTTAAGAGAGAAAGCAAAACTAGAAATTGAAGTATAACATCAAAAAAAAAATATGTTTTAAATAGCACTTTTGGCTACATTTTTCTAAATTGTAGCTAGAAGTTGCACTTTTGGCTATGCTTTTCAAAATCGTAGCTAAAAATCTTAGATTCTATAATTTCAATTAAAAACATTTAGTGTTTCTTTTTTTATAGGTAGGATTCATACTAGGTGTTGTTGTTGGTGGTGGTGGTAGTGGTGCTTCTTTTTTTAGCTACAAATATATTTTCATAGCCAAATGTCTTTAGCTAGAAAATTATTTTTGTAGCTAATGTAGAAGCCCAAACATAAGGAAAATTTAACACTTTTCATTCTTATGTACAATTAATTCATGTAAACTTGCAGCTAGAAATTTGTCAAAAATAACTCTTCATTCATCATATTCAAGTATTATAAATTTATTAACTTTCACTTGATCATTTTGTGACTGAATATCGTATTCATAACAATCAATTTTAATAGTATTCATAATGATTTTAAGTCTAAAAATAAATTTATCTAACAACAATCACATTTCAAAATTTAATAAAACTATAAACTCAAAATTAATTAATATTAGATAGATTTATATTTATATTTTTCTCTTTTAAAATATATAATTTGACAATTTTAAATGACGTCACAAAATTTTCAAATAGGATTAATATGAAATTTGTAATTTTTCATTATATTCAAAGCACGAGGACAATTGAATTTTTGGTGCATTTAGATTTGACAAGGCTATCTTTTTTTAGGTCAACCTTTGGTGACAATTTTTGCAAAATGTTGCCTAAGGATCAACCTTTGGCAGGATCACCCTTTGGCAATGATTTTTAAAATCGTAGCCAAAGGGTCAACCTTTGGCAACGACTATGAAAATCATCACTAAAGGGTTAACTTGTAATGACGATTTTCAAAAGATTGCCATTTGGCTATATTTTCGCCAAATCATAGCCTATTGTATTAAAACTCCATTCTTCGGCTTTGTCATTTTGACTACAAAAATATTTTCGTAGCCTATTAGTTATGAAAATGACTTTGTTTTTTCACTAAAAATGACATCATTTTTGTCATATTGAAAACCTAATTACGAAGCAACCAACAATTTTGTCCGCATCATTTGATGTCATCATCCTCGTGTTCCAATAGGTGCGCCATTGGTCCATCCATGTCTCCAATGTTCGTCCATCTTCATCTTCATCTACATGATGGTTCTTCTTCTCCAAGTAATTTGTCCAGCTTATTACTTGATCTTATTTTTGGACAGTGGAATTTTGTGTTTGTTTGGTACCCTTTTGGATGACCATGAATTACATTGCCTAATTTCAATGTTGAGGCATTATTCTCCATAAGATTGTTCTACTTTATCGTCAACATATAGGAAATGCTACCTCTCCCATTTGATTTCTTGATGTTCCACATTTGAAGTTTATGAGGGTAGTTTCTTAAGTTGCAATGGTTTGATTACTTTAGCTTTTATAGCCTTCAATTTTCCAAATTCGTCCAACTTGTTGAGTAGTTCTTTTCCTTCATCAGTGAGGAGTGTTTGGAGCAACAACTTTTCTTTTTTCTTGCTTCACGCATTTATCATCTTCCTTCTTGTTAAGGTAAGGCTTGTCTTAACAGAGGCAGTCTTAACCTTTTTTTGGCGTTGAGCACAAACTCCTCTTCATTTATGGATATGGCAATTTTCTATCTCTCCTTTATGTGTCATCCCTGTTGCCTTAATATCTTCCATAGTTAACATCTTTCTTCTCCTCCTCCTCAAAGAAACCATCTTTGATCGATGGAAAAGAAGTTTAGTGATGAGTAGTAGGTGTTGTATATATAGACATAGGTCATTCGAATCAGTAAGAATTTTTTGAAGGGAAATGGAATTATAAATCCTTACATAACACTATTAAATCAATAAGAATCTCCTAAAATATATGGCAACAAAATTATAAATCTTAACACAATACTATGACAAGTGAAAATTTCTATAGATGGAATTATAAATCCTAATATAAAATAAAGGCTATTTTTAGTTAGAAGTTTTATAATGGAATGGAATGTAATGTAATATTATTACATTGTTTTAGAGGTTTTATAATGGAATAGAATGAGATGGGATGGAAGGGGAGGGGAGGTTTTCATATTACATCTCATTCTATCCTAAACAATAAAAATAGAAAACCTCCAATTTGGAAAGGGGGGGAGGTTAGGATGGAATGTAAAATAATACACTATATTATATTATAAATTGTTCATCTAATTAACATTTCACTATATTACATTATGAACTCTTCCATCCTTCCCAAACAATAATTTTTTAATATTACATCTATTTACGTTTCATTCCATTATAAATCATTTCATTCTATCTTATTCTATTAAAAACTTTACTTTTAACCAAACATAGCCTAAATTAGGAAGGATTATCGTGACCTCAAATACGCATATTAGATAATTCCCTGATTTACAAATAGCAGTATCTCTAGGCAACCTTAAAGTGATTTGGCTTGCTTCCATACATATAGCCACTTTTATCTCAACACTATTATACGCATCTTAAAACCTTTTCCCCCTGTTCATAAGATTGGTCCACTTGGATAACTGAAAGGGCCACTTGATATATATCATTTGTTGTTTTCTTTTTTAATTATTTCCTTTTCTCTCTCACATGTATGATAGAAATATGTTTCTGTACATGTCTTTGTCTTTACTTCTATAGTTTTTTTCTGTTTTTGTTAAAATGTCGTTTTTAGTTGGTTACATAACAGCTTCATTAATGACAGTTCATTTCATGCAGTAAGATTAGAATGGACAAAAAGAGAAGGATATTAGCTACAATTAGTCAATTTTGTTGTTCAAGCATCGTCTAATGAATAGTAGTTAAAAGTATTCTTTTTCATTTAAAAAATGTTACTTTTCATATGTACCAACTTTCAGTCAATTAAAGACTCTCAACCATTGTTTTCCATATTTCTTAAAGAGCAGGAGTCCTCCGATAGTGGTAGCAACAAGAGGCAATCCCTTGCACTTCGTTTTGAAGAATTTGCTTGATTCCGGTGAGTTCTTCTTTCCCTCTCTTCCTCCACTCCTGCCTCGCCACTCTTTCTCCCACCCTCTCCCCCTTTAGCTCACCCACTGAATTGGTGTGCACGGCCGTGGGTTGGAGTCACACGATAGTGATTTAATTTTGTTGGTGTGCACGGGGGTGAGTTTTTTGTTACACACCCATGACTCTTGCACAACTATGAGTTTATGTTGCATGACTGTAACTTAATTTATTTAATGGGGGTTAATGAATTTTAGGATGAAAAGTGTTGAGGAGTACTAGAATATGATAAATGGTATGGTTTCACTGAACATGCTTTGGTATTTTGGCTATATCTTGATTTGTTGATTTCCAAATGAGATGAATTTTGATTTGGAGTAAACTAGATGTTGGGCCCAGGTCCTGCTCCCCATCTCGAAGTGACCGCTCAGGGGGGTCGAGAAAGGGGCGCGCGAAGGAAGGATCGAAAACATTCAAAACATAAAGGAACTGCAGCGGAAAGAGGAGGTCTCGTCGCGGCAACAGATTGCTCGCCGCGGCGAGCACCTCACAGAAATGATTCGCCGCGGCGAACGGCCAGCATCACGCTACAGTGAACACCCAAGGAATGCGCCGCGATGAAGGATTGGCTCGTCTCGGCAAGCTCCCCAAAAATCGAACCCATTCCCAACATCTATGCAATTTCATATGAACACACAATCCAATCAATCAAACTAGAATTTAACCCGCACAAAAACGAGGGAACTTCATTTCATTTCAATTCGAAGGAATTGAACAAGCATTCATAACATAGCACAATACATAACAATGCTTAAATCCAAATACATAAGGGTGCTCAATGTTAATATGCTTGGAAAGCTAACCAAAGCACTAACTTAATACAAAAGTTTCTAACTATCTTGGAGTTTCCGATGCCTTGCAAGGATCACGATCTTCTCGTTCTGCACCTGAGGAGTGGGAGATAA
>JANJEY010000234.1:10287103-10302545 GCA_024703695.1 Erythroxylum cataractarum | reverse complement strand
CATAAAGCAATTAGAAGATGTGATGGTATTTTTTGAGAAATATAGAGATGAAGGGTTTAGCTCTAGTATGAATATTGTCAAAAGTCTTGCGCTTGAGATGAATATAGAGCCTACATTTCCAACTAGACGACGTATTATTAGGAAACAATTTGATGAAATTAAACATAATGGAGAAATATAATCAGTTGAGGATTCTTTCAGAGTTAATAACTTTCTAATTGTTGTAGATATGACAATTACTTCGTTAAAGAATATATTTGAACAATTAACTACATTTGATAATATTTTGGATTCTTATTTGATTTAAAGAAGTTGAGCTCATTGGATGATAACCAATTAAGATAATGTTGCACTAATTTTACGACGAATTTTTCTCATGATAATGTGTCATATGTGGATTTAAATGATCTTTTTCTGAATTAAAAGTATTGAAAATGACTTTGCCAAATGAGTTGATGTCATCAGTTAAAATTTTAGAATTTGTTAAAGCTACAAATTATTATCCAAATGTTTCAATTAATTATCGAATTCTATTGACTATATCTATGACTGTAACATCAATTAAGAGAATTTTTTCAAAGTTAAAATTATTGAAAACCTACTTGAGGTCATTAATGTCATATGAAAGGTTGAATAATTTAGCTATGTTATGTATGGAGAAGGATATGTTGGACAATATTGATCTTGATAATATTATTAATGATTTTACATCTAGAAATGCACGAAGAAATTGTTTTTCATAAATCATGATCCTCTATGTATTTTTTAGCATAAATTTCTTAGTGTTTTGCAATCTAATATTGTTGTTTGATTGTTGCTCTTACTATTTTGTTGTTGCTGTTACTATTTTTAGTTATTTTATTATTAATGATATTTGTAAGATATTATTAGCTGATATTATGATCATTTAATATTTGGTTGAGTATGTAGACTTATAAATTGAGTCATTTATGTTTCATACACACATTTAAACTTAAGTATATCGTCAATTTATTGGGGCTTTTTTTTATTTCGCCCAGGGCTTATAAAACGATAGAAACGGCCCTGACAGTATTTGTATTGAGAATTTTATCATACATATCAAGAAACACCTATGGGTTGATTATGTAATGTATTCAGATAAAATCTCCATACAAAAGTGATCACGGTACACACCACTCACTCTTGTGATACTAGCACCTGTAGGTGAATAGATTACTCAAGCAATGGCTTTCTCTACTTAATGCTTTTATGTATATCTCAAAATCTTATACAAGGTCAACACTTGTGGGCAGAATAAGCAAACATAAGACCAGAGATATCCCTAAACATGTAAGCAAAACAAATCAAATACTAACGTTAAAAGGCCACTGTGATGACTACATTCTCATTAGTACTCAAAAATTCATAAACACAAGGGATGCATCTTTATGTTATCCTCACATCCTATATGGGCATATAATATGTGACAACGCACCATCAATAAATGTAAAATTCATATGCACATTCTCATTATCACATACTAGTGTTGAAAGCATCATCAATCAACTATAATTGAGATTATAAACAATATAATTCTCAATAAAAATAATCATCGCATAATACCAAACACCAAATACACTATATGAGATACTAACATTTTATGTAACTCATGTATTTTAGGTTCGAAGCATAAAATTTGCTCAAAAATGGCTTTAGAAACTTTAATTTCCCTTTTCTGGAGTTAAACTTTACTTATTATCATTGTAATAAATTCACAAAAATTAAAAACTCACTTTCTGATTTTACTAAACCTAGAAATTGACCCTAAATGACTCGAGATACCATTATAGAAATTCTAAAATTTTTGAGTTAGCGCTGACATTAGCGGATGACGTTAGAGTGCACGCGTCCGAATGAGGGACCTACATGGTTTATGGGGCACACGCGCATCCACCCACCTACATCCTCTGACGTGTGCGTCTCACGCGCAACATGTGACAACACCCCAATCATCCACACGTGCCCGACATTTTCTCTCTCCTCTCCTGAAACAAACGATTTTTGGCAAGTTTTAAATCAATTTTGTAACACCTCATGTTAGGAGTTAGAAAATTTAAAAATTTTCAGGACATCATATGCTTTGCATAATTGAGTATTCGTTGATATGTGCATATGGATTTTGACATATACAAATAATTATACATGCATTAATGACCTTTTTTTGGGTATAATTGTTTTCTAAATGTGATTAAAATGTGAATTGTGGATCATTTGCGTTAAAAATTTATTTGGAGACTATTAGCATTTTTCAAAATTTTCGGTGACTTTTAGGAAATTTCTGAAAATTTGGGACATTTTTGGACTAGAAAAAATAAGAGACAAATAGACCAATGAAATTATGACATTTAGTAGCCTTGCATGTTGACACATGGCAAACGTGCAAGGAACACACTTAGTTAAATGTATTTTCTTGGAAAAGAGAAGAAAATTTTCAGTTGTTCTTCATCGAAAGCATGCAACACTAAACTTTTCTTTCCTTATTCTATGTTCATCACCGAAAGATCTACTTTTGGTTCTCACATCAATGATATACCTTGCAAAATAAACATTTCAGTCCAGCTATTGTTTTGTTTCTTTTTATGCTTGCTTTTGCCTATTTACCGAAAGCTCTTATTCGCTCTCATTGTTGGAAAATTTTGCTAAAATCAAGCTAGTGAGCTTTCAATTTTATGGTTATTGTACATGAATTTGGATGATGTTTTAGTGTTAGAAGTGAAATTAAATATGGATATAGTGCAGAAGATATGAAAATGCAGTAGTGAGAGAAAACATAATAGAAAATGTAGTGATGAGAAAGCAGAACATGATGAAATACGTAAATGATTTCTGTTTTGATGTTTGTGTTTCATCTTGAATTTTAAGTTGTATGAGAGTAAGATGGGCTAGAATGAGAGTAGAAATGCAATGAATTTAAGTTAGAAATGGTGTAGGAACAGTGAAATAAGGAAAGAGAGAGTACAAAAAATGTGACAAAAGTTGAAGATGATGAATAGTAGTAAAAATTTTCTGGTTTTTGTATTTGTAGCTAATCTTGCATTTTGAGTTGTTTTAGCACAAGATAAGTTGTAAGGGTGTAAAAATTAAGGAGTAAATATAAGGGTATAAGTTTGTGTTGAGGGATTAAGTAGAAGAGAGAAAGAAGAAGAAGAAAACGGGTTCGGTGATGAAGGAGGAAACTTGCGTTTTTAGAGAGAGAAGATAAGACTAGTTGCACCAAAACTGAACTGTACTGACTCTTTTAGCTACAACTTTGTCATCTAACTTCTAAATGACTTGAGAATTAAACCAATAGACTCCTAAGACATTTTTCTTTCTCTCCATAAAAATTTAGAGCCATTTGAATTGATTTGAAAGAGACTGATTGGATAAAAGTGAGGCAATGTGCTAGAATGTCATGATCTGGAGAATTTTCACTAAACATGCTTCGGTACTGTGATTATATCTTGATCTGTAGAGTTTCAAATGAGTTGATTCTTAATTCAGATTAAACTTGAGGCATATTTCTACAATTTTTTTGAAGAAGTAGAATTTTAATTCTATCTCTAAGACTTTCAAAATTGGCATGAAATTGAGTCTTGGCTTAGGTTCTAGCACTACCAGGGACAGAAATCAGGTCCTGTGATTATTAAATAAACTGTATTGATGTAGGCTGAATTAGATTGGGGTGTCTTCACCAAAGTTGTATCTTATTCTCTTAGCTTTAAATTAGTATAAAGTTTGTAATTTTTGGATAAGTTATAAGATGTACAACTTAGAGGCATGATTATACATTAGCCAAATTTTCAAATGTACATAGCATGTGGTATTTTCAGTATAACTCATTGAATACTAAACCAAATTGGATGAACTTGGTATCATTGGAAACCTAAGAAAAAGAGGGAAAACTTTCTAGAAAGAAGTATCACCTAATTACCTCAACTTCCTGATGAGAATAACTGGGTAAAGTGGACCTGAAGGGTGGATTGTGAGATAAATCTGGATTAAGGGATTGAGTATGATTTCATATGATCAAAAATGTGATAAGATTAAGGGTAAGAAACCTGGATTTTTGACATGAACATGCATCATACATATTCAGTATACATGAATGTGCACAATTGAATTCATAATTGTGCACAATAGTAATATATGTTTGTATTGAATGTTTTAGAGGAACCCTTAGAGCGATCGATTATAAATATTGCCGGGACTTTGAGGTAATAAGCAAACATGGAGCTTTTGTGTAAGTAATTTAGATGGTCAATTTTGATTGTTTTGCCTTGACTATTTTGTTTGCTATTAATTTGGAACATTAAATGATTTGCAAAGCTGTAAGTATGTAATATGCTTGAATACATAGTAGAAAAACATTGATTGATATGTAAATTGAATTTTAGATATTTATGTTTTTGAATCTGTTAAGTCCTAGTTGTGGGTAAATAGACATGTCTAAAAGGGTCTATAGCTGCTTCTGTGACACTTCGGTGTCTTATGTTATTGACACTTCGGTGTCTTCTGTTATTGAGACGTAAGTCTCTTATATGATATGATACCAATTATAGTATCTTCTGTATAAGTCCTGTTAACCACTTCTATTGATAGATTAGCAATCATTTGATTGTGTATTATGATATATGTTGGATTTTGAAATAAACAAAATGATGTTTTGAACTGAAGGGATAGTTCCTTCTTTGATACTTAGTTATGTTAACTATGCAATTATTCTAAAATTTAAATATCTGCTTGTGCTATAACTTGATGCAGTATGATTAATTATCAAATTATGCATAATTTAGTTATTACTCACTAAGATATATGATTAGCATTGTGGATTTGCCTCGTGTAGATTCTGAGCGACGTTTATAAAGATTGAGACAATACAACCGCAATGGCCAATGGAGTTTGAGTGTTGTTTTGAAAATAACATAAATTTTTTGTTTGACTTTTGGGCTTGTATTTGATATGTATATGTGAATTTGTTTGTAAGTTTGTAACAACGATACTTTAGTTTAGTTTGGATTTTTCAACGAGTTTGTGTTAAGTACTATGTAATTTAATGTATGTTTGTTTGAATTGTTTATTGAAAGTTTTCGTATACTTTCATTTGTTTGTACTGTTTTATGTGGCATTCATATATCCTTCTAGGGGGTGTGAGGGTGTTACAGATTTTTTGACCTCCAAAACTCATTTTAACCCCGTTTTTTAATATTAAACAAATTCAACACATATTCAAGCAACCATACGAAAGAAAAAATTAAAAAATAGTTTTCTACAAGTTCCGTTTGGAGAAAATTCGAAACATATTTGTTTCCATTCATCCGACCATATAACCGCTCTGATATCCCGTGTAGTACGTAACACGAGTCTCAGTTACACATCCAGGATCGAACGTGAAAGAGAATGAATGACGAAAACACGAGAATACCTAATTTTGATTCCATAACTTTCAACAAGCTTTTTGAAGTTGAAACAAATCCGTTTTTCCGATGACCTTTACAAAAGATGATCACCAGAACATCATTAACATCTTTTTGTAACTTTCTTAACACGAACCTCTTGATGGGACAGGGAATACGAACATATCGGGCTTTCCCATCATAGGCCCAATTTGGGTCCGACCCAGTCTGACTTTGGCCCATTTTCTTTGTCGGGATTTAGCCCATTAATTTAGATCACATATCGGGCTACTTTATTATCTTTTAATTGGATCAAATTCGATTCACTTAACCTTGAATTTATTAAAAACCGAAGAATGTAATTAATTGTTGTCCAATATTAATTAAAAATTTCCAACATCTCTATCGTTGAATGTACTTGAATTCTTCAACTTGGCACTTCCATATTAGCGTAGAATTAGACAAGAACCTGAATTGAGATCAAATTTCACGCAGATATTAGCAGTTTAAGGTTATTGACAAACAGCAAAACTCCAGGTGACTTGTTCGAAACAACATAAGAAATGCCACGCAAAAGACTTTTATTGCTTTATGCTCAAATCAAAGCCAAAGAGGGGTTGAGCAGATACTATTAAGACGTGGGTAGCACAATTATGGATTGCCACGGATCAGCTCAACTCTTCCCTCCAAACAGCTTCTGGAGAGTGATGACAACATTCTCGTCCAACTGGAAGGCCTTACTGAGAACTTCAGGCTTGATACGAGGATTGGACCCAAAGACAGCATTTGCGACAGTAATGACACCAGGATTTTGGCTGCTCAAACTAGCAATAGCAACTGCACTGGTCTTAGCAATATTCAACTGGAAGTGAACGAGTCCAAGTGGAAACGCAATCACATCTCCTGCTTTCAGGACTTTGAATATAAGGCGATTATCTGGGTTGGATGTGACAAAACCGGCAAAGAGTTCGCCCTCCACGACTAGTAGGATTTCTGAGCCTCGAGGGTGAAAGTGAGGAGGGTTTAACCCACCATTTGGTGCATAATACGAGCCAGAGATATGTCAAGAGTGTTTAGACCTGGTATTTGGTCCACGTTTAGCAGAGTGACATTTGATCCAACATTGTTCTCAGTGTTTCTTGGAACGTTGAGCCCTGAAAAGGAGAAATCTTCTGCCTTCACGAGCTTTGGATCCTTGCAGAACTTCCCATTCACAAATATTGCATGAAATATATGTTTCATGATAAGTAATCATGACAAAAAAAAAGGTTTAACAATGGCAGTTACTTTATATGTAATATATATAGTAGGATTTAAAACAAGCGAAAAGGGAACATAATATGTTGCTAGCAAAGTACCATCGGACTCATTAATGGCTACGCAGAAGTTCTGGAGAGGACTCGGGGTCGTAGGCATTGATCACCGAAGAAGCCAAAGTCAAGAGGATTGCTACCACAACGAAATTAACA
The DNA here is from genome assembly GCA_024703695.1 of Erythroxylum cataractarum. NCBI lineage: Eukaryota > Viridiplantae > Streptophyta > Magnoliopsida > Malpighiales > Erythroxylaceae > Erythroxylum > Erythroxylum cataractarum. Next base: position 10,295,680 of record JANJEY010000234.1, on the reverse strand, counting down.
CTTCTCATCTTTTTTGCTTTGCCCTAAAACTTGAGAGCTTGCTTACTTGTTATTGGTTGAGGGATGAGAAATCTATCATGAGATAGAATATTTATAGATGGTGCAACCTTAGAATATTATTCTCTGTCACACTTCCTCCACCAAACGTATTGAAAAGCGAATATAAACTTTTAACTAGAAGATGCTATAACTTGTATGACGATGTTATTAGAGAAAATATAAAACCAATTGAGTTGGCCTCACACAACAGCTTAAGCTATTGTCGTGAAATGATTGCTTAACATAGTATCAGAGCCTTTATGACCAAACGGCCATGAGTTCGAATCCTACCACCCATCTATTCTAATTAAAAATTAAACACAAGGTAAAGTAGGCCTGTGCAAATTTCAAGCTCAAAAAGCTTTCACTTGAGGGGGTATGTTAAAGAATATATAAAACTAATTGAGTTAGTCTCACACAACAACTTAAGCTATTATGGTGAAATGGTCGCTTAACAGATGACACACAAGTCTTAGTATCTACAGCCATAACTTGAACTTTTTTCGATTAGCTATCAATAGTTTTTGTAACTTGATCTTTTCTATATATATTTTATATCGTTATAGTAATTGAAAAGTATCGTTCTTAGTAGTTAAACAAGTCAATTGCCTTATCTCGAGTTCGTCTCATGCAGCAAGATTAGAATGAACGAAAGGAGAGGATGACTGGCTACAATTAGGTAATTTTGGGGTTCAAGCATCGTCTAATGAGTAATGTGGCCTTCCTTTCCATTTTTGTTCTGAAAGAACAAAAATTAGGTCAACATATATATTCTAACAAGTGGGTGGCATATGTTTAAGTTTGGGGATCCTTGCATGTTGCATGATTTTAACCCTCAATATCTTCTTCTTCACGACTTTTCGAACAGTGTTAATATATATATAGTAAAACTTGAACATAAATTATAATACTTAATTAAATATTTTTGTTACATGGTATTATTGCTTATTGTTGTAATTGAAAATTGTAATGTTACTATTGTATTCAAAATATCCACAAAACCAAACAAACAAAGAAAAGATATAACAACTTTAATTAATCCAATAGATGTATAAAGTTGACTCTCATGAATTTTATTATGTCAAATTTTATTTATATATTTAATAAATTTAAATTATTTCTTCTATAATTAAAAATTAAGTGACAATGGGATAAATTTTATCTTAAACTATAATGCTTAGTACTTTTATTATTAAATTAAACCAATGATTTGTACTCTCTTAAAAGTATTCTTGTTCATAAAAAAATTGTTATTTTTCACAAAATAGGCACATATATTGCTTACACTCGACGTATGCACCTTCACATTATCGGTCAGTTAAAGATGCTTGCACATGAGTCTTAATTTTATAAGCTGCTATACAAATAATTGCTTTATAAATCCAAATCTATTCGTTGTAATTGGTGCGTCTCTTGAAAACAATCTCTCTACCAGTTAGAAGTAACATTCTGTATTATTGAACATCTTCAAACTTCTTCTTTTGTTTTTGCATAAAGAGAAAAAAAACCGAACAATTACACAACTAGTCTAGGAAAACGAATTCCCGACAAATTCTCTAACAGGATAAGGTGGCATCTAATGGATGAGGTAGGAAAATAAGTGACGCCTACATCCAAGTGACTAGCGTAGTTCACTAGCCAATCGGCGTATCTGTTGCTCTTACGAAAAATATGTCGATGAACAACAGTCCAGTTCCTAGTGAATAACTCGTAGATGCTTCGAACAATGGGATGCGTATGTCGAGAGCGCCGATCGGACGAAAATAGGATGTCAACAATCGTTGTAGAATAACTTCAAGCTCAATCCGTCGATGGCCCATGTTCCACGCCAATGTCCGTCCAGTGTAGACACTCCAGAGTTCGGCTTCCATAGGGGTACACACATAATTTCAAGAAACATAATCTTAATTCACAAAACTACGCTACTGGCTCAAGAATTTATCTCGTCTATTGAGAATTTGTATTACAAATTATGAAATTATTATTACTATTCATTAACAAATTTTCCCAATTACATATTAAACTTTAGCTTACATAAATAAAATGTGGAATACGAAAGTTTAAAATGTAATCTAAAGTACTAATCATATCCTTTTAACTTAATTTCACCTAAATTAGAACAATATTATTAAAAAAAAGTTAAAAATTATGTATCCAATGGTGCTGCTTAGGTCGTCAAGCTTTAAACTTTTCAGTGTTTTCACACCTTTTCTACTTGTTGCTATCTGCTATAGTCAGAACAATTCTCTAACCAGCTTATCATCGCAACGAACTCATAATGGAGATACAGTAGTCAGCTAAATATTTCATGACACTTGGCTGCTGATTGATGCAGAGACATGAATTACTTATATTTCATACACTACTAACATCGTATACATTTCACAAAGCTGACAAGCGCAGCCTTGGTAACTAAGATTTGGCCTTTATGGCAAGAAGCATACTCCTTTATGGCAAGAAGCATACTAAGATCTACAGGATCACCCGTCATTGATTTTAAGGCCATCAAGGGATACTCGAAAGTCCATTGCCAATGTCATTCCCAAACTTATGTAACTCGGACTCTAGAGTTTTAGCTATTTCTGTTCCTCCTGCATGTGGCTCAGGAAGATCCACATGGAAAGATCCCTGTTTGATTGGTGCAGCAGATATATTGATCGCTGCCTGATGCTTGATGTAGTTGTAAAGCTGTTGATGGAATGGATGGTCCAATGAAAAGCAATTCTCAGTACCATTCCCCGAGTGCCGAGACGATCCAGACCCTTCTTGTTTACAGAAATGCGGAAGCGATGCAAAATCCATAATCTACATCAAACATGTCCAACAAGATTAAGCGGGACAAACTATGGTAAATGAAGAAAAGAAAATGTCTCAACAACTTCCCAAAGATTGTTTAACCATTTATGTTAAAGAGGCACCTAGTGCTCAACCTTCAACAGCTTTAAGCATTGTGGAAAAACAAGCTTACCTTTAATAGCTCATCTCGTCCATTGCCTGACAGTACTTGCACTTTTTTCCTTGTCCGCTCTTGCAGTAAAGGCTTGACAACCTGACAAGAATATTCATCTTACATAGTGCCCGGGCCAAAAGGTCCTCAATAGTGTTTTTAAGGTATCAAAATCATTTAATTATGAGCTCAAGATAGTAGCTTGAGAAGTTAAGTAAATGGAACACCATAAGTAGTAAACTGAAAGACAGTTGCTCAAAAGACAGTTGCTCAAGAAAGGATGGAGACTTACCTTCCAACAAGCCGAAAATATATATGGCGCATTCACAATGTAATAAGTATTTGTCTTCTCTGGATAATTTAGATCATCAATAGTTGATATAATAGTCAACAGCTGCACACAAAACACAAGCAATCAATGAGAAAAAAAAATCAACAATATATGCATATGGTGGCAACAGTTCCCAGCAATTAATTTGATGCAATATTTACTACAAATTAGTATGATATACTACCATCGAAATATGCTCACACAAACTTCAACCATGAGTAGGAGGAATACCTTTATTTGGCTTAGTGCTGAAAACTTCAGGCCAGTCATATCCAGAACCTTCACACAGGTCGTTATGGGTCGCTCATACCTTTTTGATGCAGTAGGCTGGAATGTAGCAAGCTAATCAGTACACCACCTGAAGAAAAAGACTACTGACAGCCTGAGAACTAATGCTTACCAAAATTACACGATCCCGGTATTCATTTATTTGAATATGTGATTGTATATAGTAGTGGACCTTCAATCAAAGAAAAGATAAACCACTTCAGAATGTGGCAAACTGAGCAACACAACAGTTAAAGTAAAGAACTCACATAAGTCGCAAAGTTAAATCGTAAGTTTGGAACAGTACAGCTTTATCAAGCTATGTGCCATATACTTACTGATGCTTTGTCAAATGTGCTTAAACCACCACCAATGGCGAACACAGGATGCCCCTGAAGATTATAAAGATATAAGTCGATTGAGAACAACACAAATTCCATTGGATACAAAGGAATTATCTGAATGTCTTCAATGGCAAGACCTTGCAGCATGTAGAATGTCACAAACTACCAGTCACAAATTTTTTTCAAAACAAGATATATATCTGCCACACTAGCATAGAGCAAATACCTCTCTTGAGTAACCGGACATTCCAATCAACTGTGAATCACGCACATCTCTGTATAACTCGGATGGAATAATTGGTTTCTGAAAAAGGAAAGGGCTGGAGATTAGACTTTAAGAAGTCACTTTCTTCCATGATCATTTCAGCAATAGAGCCACAGGAGAATAATGTGCCACCAAAAGTAATTTGCTTCAAATAAATGACATTAACTCATTGTATGCGTTGACGTTCTGCGTAAGAAAGGAGAGAAAGAGAGAGACAGATTAAGTATCCTTGAGAGAAAGAGAGAGTGATTTTATGTTGTTGCTACTTGAATTCATTCATACCAGAAACAAATACGGAAGTCTATCAGTCAATAACATCAAGGACATTGAATCTTACATCATTCAGAATGTAATGGTGAACTTCATTCAAAGAAGATAAAAGCACGCCACAATGAACCTAGGCTTTCAAATTAAAATACATCATTTACACCTTCCAGTTTCAGTAGTTCATATTCTAATAATCTGTGAATTTGTAAGAAACAACGAAATAAAGTTCACAAACCACAACCAAAACTACCAGTACTTGCTGCTCAAGGATGGATGCAGACTTTGAGATGATTTATTGGACCCCAGTCCTAAGTTTAGTTTGTCAAATATAGGATATAAAGATTTTACTTCTCAAAAGGTACCAATCAAACTGAGAGAAAAAAAAAATTAAAAAAAGACAGACATACGTGTAACAGAAGAATATGGAGCAAGGGTTAGCAAAACTTGCCTCTAGTATTCTGTCGATCTCATTTTGTACTCTCCAGTTCAAACAATCCACTAACTGAATAATAAATGCATTATGTCAAGAGATTGCCAGTAATTTATGCCATTAGAGTGTAGATTAAATTCTCAACTTGAAAGGCATTCCAATCATAAGAGTTTCCACTAACCATTTTGTGGGCTTTGACAACATTCCATTCTCTAGCTTTTAAGAAACGGACCAAAGTCTCAGTTTGATATCCTTGATGGACATTCTGGAAATAAAGAAACAACGGTTCAATGAATAAATAGTCCAAGAATCCTAAAAACAGTTTCTTGTGGAGATTCATAAATATCCAGAAAAACAAAAAGTAGAGTAAATCAACAGTCACACTTCTGTCAGATCATGTTTTGTCAGGCAAAGAACAAATGAATCTCATTTTTGTACAGTCAGACAAAATCAGAAAATAAAAAAATATAAAATTAAGTGATTTCGATTACAATTGCTCAAACATGAATCATACAATAGTTAAATGTGAAAATTCAATGGGATGAATTTAGACCTCGTGAAAGAAAGTTAAGATCAACTTCAACACCCAACTATTTATAATAAAGTTTTTCACCGTCTTGGAATTTAAACAATGCCTTGATAGCTATCATTATGAAATTTGAACAAGGCTTTGAGACTACTTCAAACACAAGCATTAGCACCATCTCCGAGACACCACAAAAAGTTTCTATACTGAAAGAGAACCACCGCATTAGATGTAGATTTTGTTCTCCAGTGTAAAATCCAATCGACAATTTCAATCAATTAGAACAATTATGAGGTTCATTAAAAGTCTGGCCTTTTCTGGATCACTTTTGCCTCAGGAAACACCTTGCGATCTGCTTTTGAACTCATTCTCAAACAACAAATTCCCTAGAGACAATCTTATCAGGTACCAGGCGTCCATCAAAAGTTGCTGGAGACCTTCTTTCAGATGGATCGGTACATAAAGTTCAGACTGGCACTAATCAAATTAGTTAACTAAAGCTAAGAGGATAATTTCTGTCAATCTAGACCGTATCGCCAATCACGATAATGCAAAGACAAACTGCAACTCCAAATTGAGAATATCACATAGCTCAATAACCACCCTTCCGGATCAAGTCTCACGAATTCCCCACTTCACATTATGCCTATGTTTACATTCTCTTAATAAATCACAGACCAGAAATAAAGACTGTGACCCCATTTCCCTGCCTCTGTATCGATAACAATGTAATCAAAAGAAAATGCATGACAATTTTAACATCCAATGAAGGAAATTTAGGCAAGCGGCCAATTTGTGCACCAACATCACAAACTTCAACTTAAAGTAACAAAATTCACCAACTTTATTCGAACAGGCACGAAGAAACTTAGATCAGATGAAACAGAACCAAGCACAGGGAGAGTCAAATGAGAACCTGATATGTTTTCTTCAGTGCCTCCTCAACTATCAACATATTTTTCCACAGGACAAACAGAAACAAAAAGTTCAATCATTATATGAGCAACAATGGAGCAGATAAATAACTTCTGGGGAAAAAATACCAAAATTAGGTAGAGATCAACGAGTAGAAGTAAACCTTGATCCATTAATGCTTTGAACTGGTTCACAGCTTCTTGTGAAACGATTCCCATTTCTTGTTTCTCTTTCCCGTCTCTCCCCGCCAAATAAAATCAAGAAAGAGAATGAAAAATTAGCAAAGTTCAGGACTTTTTCTGCTTTATTATCTTTGTTGACTCCTTTTCGCTTGTAAAAACTTGAAACTACAACAATGGACTTAAGAGAGAGAGCGGGTTTGGAAGCAAACCGCCCAAAAGCAGAAGGCCTAGACAGTACGGTGCCATCATTTTCATTTTCTGAGGTCAATAATGGTTGGTGATCTAAATAAATATCACATGTACAAATGGGTATAAATGTCCATCTACAGAGCACCTAGGAAAAATGTGAAACCTCTCCCATAAGCTCTGTACTTCACGCGTAGGTGTTGACATTACACAACACACACACATGGCACAAGCAAACCAACAAACGTTTTTGTTACTTTGTTCCCTTGTGTTGTGTGCTTTGCATGGTGCAAGGATGTTGAAAAGGCACCTAGGGAATCTCTACCTTTTTTTTTTTTTTTTCAAATCTGAAATACACGAATCCCACTCTGTTAATGCTCACATGTTTTCCAAAAGCCTCGCAGTTTCAAAAAAAATAAATACATTAGCAAGGAAAGATTCAATCTTTGAAGTAAATCCTTAAAAAAGCTTCATTCATTCAAATCAAATTTCAGAGAAAGCTTCGACCTTTTTACTTTCCAACACGTCTTTCTTGTTCAGTTTGCTTGAATCGTTTCAGCCATCTCAAGTTGGGTTTGAGAGAGAAAGTTTGGCTGTCGCTTTCCGCCCTATTTCCATGCCATTTATTCAGTTTTGCAACCTTTAGTTAGTGTTGGTCTCACGGAGCCTCGTTGAGTCTTCCTCTCAAGTCATTATCAAATCACTGTCTCTCCAGTATTGGCTAAGTCTCTCTCTGTCATTCATTATTCTTTAGCGTTCTTCGTAGTAAAAGATGACTTACTTGGTCATAAATATCTTTGTTATAACATTTCATAATACATTTTGTCGGTTCAAAATATTTTTATTCTGTTTATTCATCAGATCGATGTGGACCGTTCACCTATCGGTCACCACAAATCTAACTCAGTCAAGATCAAACTATTTTTTTCACAGTTTTTCCCATGTGCTTTACGTAACTATTTAGGCTATTACTATGAATATTCTACATCCTGAGTCAAAGCATCCATGGACCACTGCCACGATTTCTGTTGTTATGATAAAATAATGGCTTTGTTCTTCTTAAAAGAATTGCAAAGGCAGTCCCTTTAACTTTTTTACCAGTTTTCTTTCCAAGTTGAATCTTCCCTTTTAGTTGCTAACCCTCTTTTTGTTGTTTAGTTGAATCTTTGATTTACCCAGAACGAGTGCTGTTGTTATTGATGAATGTTTGATTTACCATGTCCCTGTTAGAAAAGGAGAACCATAAAATAAGCACTCAGGAATTAATTTTAACTTTTACCAATTTTGGTTAAGAGTGGATTCTTGCTGTATTAAATTGGTAAATTAAAAATAAATATAAATAATTTTAGTTATATAATAATTTATAAATTAAATGTATGGAATAAATTACTTAAAGATTGTTTAAAAAAAACTTATTTCACTCAAATTCATGGTTTTAAACATTTATATTTTTTAATGAACTCATCCAACCAATCTTAAGTGTCACTCATTCATTCATGCAACCAATCTTTATGTTTTGTCACTAGTAATTATTAGGCGAATATCATTTATTAAAAGGTAAAAAATTAACGTGAATAAGGTTCCCTATTAGCATGTATAGTTGGATTTATTTTTGTAAATCTTTGTTTAGAAGAATTTTTTAAAAAAATCAATTGATTGTTTGGTTGTCATTTAAAAAAGAATTTTTCTGAAAGAGTTTCATACAATAGATTATTTGATAACATAAAAATAAAAAGTATTTTTAATTTTAAGTATATTTTATTTTGTAATAAAAATTATTTATTTATATAAATATTATTTAAAGTATATTAAATAATATGTAAAGAACAATATATTAATTATTATATAATTTCAAACCATATAAAATATAAATAAAAA
>JANJEY010000234.1:10258416-10271587 GCA_024703695.1 Erythroxylum cataractarum | reverse complement strand
ACTAGTACAACAAAACTAAAATCGATACAAGATATATTCACAACTTTTTTAATATTTAGTCTCTATGTGGAAATAATTATTAATTATTTTCATCTTTCAAATATTATTTATATTTTTAATTTTCATATTTATTTTTATTTTTTTATTTGTCGATGTCTGTCTACTTTAAATATACAATATAGACATCTAGATTTAATTTAGGTATAATAAATACATATAATTATAAAATGAATGTATAATTATTAAGGGTAAACTTTTATTTTCAATTTAAAACTTAATATAAAATTTTTATTTAATTTTTCAATTTATTTTTATTTTTATAACACATGAAGTATTTTTAATTTTTAATTTTTAATTTAATTTTATTATGAAATAAGTTAGTAAGAATAAGTTGTGAATCTTATATATTTCTTACACAGTTTCCTTTAGTTTAGCAATAGGAATATCCATGCAGATGTATGGTTGATTTGCTATTATATAGGTCCTCCTTGTACCTTGTATGTATATAAAAATATATGAAAGAAAATACCATACATATTCATAATTTGGTATTAGAGCATTTCTTCCTTAAAATCACTAGTTGCACATGTTATTATCAAGATACTGCGGAAGAAAAGTGAAGTTTGCCGGATACAAAATATGGAAAGCTGTTTATAACTTCCCTTGGACCTACCCTTAGCCTAGAGTCGCTAGGTGCAGAAGTAAAATTAATCCTTATTCATATATTGGCTTCTTTAGTATTAAGTGAGCCATTTCAAATAGGTTTATTGTTCCGGTCAGAATACGATTAATTCAACATAGATTATATGAGCTCGTAGTAATTTACTGAATAAATTAATAAGTTGGGTATTTCCGACCCACTAAGTGAAACCGGTAGTTTCTTGGTCATGACCATCTATCAAATATATTTTTTAGTTTACTCCGATTTACCAAAGGGTTACAAATGTTTTTATCCTCCTACAAGACCCTACTATATCTCAATGAATGCTCACTTATGTGAAAATAAGCCCCTTTTTTGGGAGATATCCATGGTTCCTCTTTATAGGGAGATTTATAGTTAAAAAGAGGAACAATTAAGGTTGAATAAAAAACATATAGATCTCATATATAGAGAAAATTAAGGAAAATAAGGAATACATAGCTTTAGATATGACCCATTTATTGAGGAAAACAATATTGAACCTAATGGTTCAGCTGATGATAAGAGACTTAAGAGACCAACTCATTTGTTTAGAAAGGATATTCTAAGAAAAACAAAGATTTCACAATTATGTCTGTTAAACATAGCACCTCCCTTGATGATACTACCATGTAATCAGATGAATCATTTAGGATTGGCACTGAGATATGCACCTATTATTCTTAATCTCCTAAAGCTCCTAATCATAGCCCTAATCCTAATCACAATAAGAGATATCTTTTTGCATATTCACAACTAAATAAATAATAACAATTTGATTATTTAATGTAAACTACTAATAAAAATTCCAATTAATATATTAATTATTGAACTTCTTGTTAATATTAGAGTACTTAAAAATTTTCACATGAGTTGTATTTTATAAAAGATAAATTTTATAACAAATGACTAAATTTTAATTATATAAAATTGAGAGAGTATTTTGTAATTTTAAAAAATTGTTTACAATGGTATTCAGTATTTAATAATATCAACATTGTACTATATTAATACCAAAAGTAAGACGAGATTTGATACTTGATTCATTGACTTTAGATAAGGTTCTATCGAATCAAACTAATTTTACCAATATATGATAATTACATGATATCAGCACTTTAAGAGTTTTGTGTATTTTGGGTCCTCTTTCTGTGCTTAATTTCATTGTGAAATGTATAGTACAGTAGAAAATTGATGGCCATATTAACTAATCATGTATTTACAGGTGTTTTGTGTTTGCATCCAACAAAAAAAAAGGTGTTATTTTAGTGTTAGAAGTAGAACATGTTAATTAAAATTTTTTATTTTATAAATTTTAAGTTTTACATTTTTAATCTATAAAAGATAGAGACATTGATTCATAGTTAAGGCATTGATTCATAATTAGGATATGTTTAATTACCAAAGTGGAATATTGGATTGAGGTTTGTGCCTTTGAACAGTGGGCAAGCTTCCCAAGAGTCAAGTGAGTCCTCAACAGTTGCAGAGTTACATGGTACAAGAAAGAGGCAAGAGGAGAGAACTCCTTCAGAAGTTCCTCAACTTATGTTCTGCATCCAAGGTACCCACAAAATCTTACACATTTTTAATCCCATTCATAAAGATTTTGTTAGAAGAAGGAGGTTCTTGCATGCATTTAGATTGCCAGTCTGTATGCAACTGAATCTGATCCATGGAACCCATAATGAAACAGGTTAAGGTGGACACCATTTTAATTGAGAGTGACAAGGTTGCAAAAGCTATCCTAGATCTCATTCCCATTCTCAACATGAGGAAGCTAGTGCTTGGAACCACCAAGTCCAATCTAAGGTCTGTTCAAAATATTCCCATTAATATCTTTAATATGTGGCTTCCAGGATTGCAAGCTAATCCATTAACATGTAAATAGTCATCTCAATTGTTTGGCATCAAGACAACTCCTGTTTTCTGAATAGACACTTGTGCTCTCATTGCTTTCTTCAATCACTAACATAGTCCCTCAAACTTGCAACAATTGATTAGGAAATTGAGGGCTAAGAAAGGAAATGGAGTAGTTGATCAGGTGCTGCAGAATGCACCAGAGTTTTTTGAGATTAAGATAATATGCGATGGGAAGGAAGTGGATGATGAGATAATGAGTGGACTTGCCTCACCACTTGCCAATCATAATAGTCCCAAGCATATGTCCCAGTTAAAGCTACAACAGCCCACTTCCAATGATTCTTTTGCATGCATGTGCTTCAAATCTCCTCGGGTAATGTAAACTTTAAGAAGCACTCAATTCTGGGAACGGCTTAGTCGGGAGATTGTTGGACTGAAGATTTGAACTTCATATTGACAGAAAGAAAGTACTTGTGATACACTTTTAATTTTGTAAAGTAAAAATCTATATGTAAGGGAACACAGAATCTCCTTCATATAAGGTAAGTGAAAATATAATAAAACCTTCACTCTACTGAGTCTTGAAAATCTTTCATCAACTCTGCAAATTATATAGATTTCCAAAATGGATTTATAGGACAATCTAAGCTTGGATTATACTTTCTTAATAATTTGGAACAGACGCTGAGTTCATTTTAGTCATGGAACAAGAAAATGGCTATACTGCTTGGAGCAAACTCTTAAGAGAATACGAAGCTTGTAGATACAAGTTATGCCTTAAAATGAAATACAATTTTGAATCTGCTTTATTTATAAGCAAGAAAGCTATAAGAAATGCAACTAAGAATTTTATAGAGAGTTTGATCTTCGTGCAAGATGAATTTCAGCAGCATGCTTAACACATGTAAGTCGAGGAACCACATCAATCCATCCCAAGCTTGGTGGTTAAATCTACTGCAATGAAGACACTGTGGGGGAAGTTCAGCAGAAAAATAGCTATGATAAAAAATTTAACATCCCTCGTTCTTATTACTCTTTCAAAATGAAAACAAAAATTGAAAAGGTCGTCTTATTTTAAACCTTAATTATGAAATCCCTTCTCCTCTCCTTCATGCCTTGAAATGCACTGTTTGAAAAGGCTCACCCTTCGCTTGTTGAAGTAAGTACAAATGGTCTGATTTCCGATCCCTAGAAAAAAAGATTAAGTTAACCCTTACGAATAGTTCTATGCGCTATCTCCCTTCAACCTTTTAAGAGTGGAAGAAGAGAGGAGCTTCCTGAACAAGAAAAATGAACCAATAACTTCGAAAGAATTGAACGAGAAACCGTATGAGATAAAAATCTCATGTAAGATTCTATCGAATAATATTAAGGTGATTCATCCGCTAAAGCTTGAAGAACTCGCAAAGGAAGATTTTCCACATCACGCACTAATATATTTTTAACACTTGTCAAAGAAAACACTTAATTAGATTAGAAAATCATTCAAATTCAAATTAAGAACGAAATCTCGTACCAAAAAATTATTTCCATCTTTTTCGGGTTTATTAGTTTTACAGTAAGAAGTATAAGGCTTTGTCACCTCTCCAAGAATCTTTCCATTAGGTAAGGTTTATTGGCCCAAGCACTTGTTGAGGTGTCACAGGTAATCCTACCACAATTTATCCAAACCAGAGGCAGATATAACGAGTACTTTACAATGTAATTGACTGAGCTTAACTTTGGTCATGTTTTAGCTGAATTGCTCTTTGGTAATCCATTCAACCTACTACACGATTTGCAACCTACTTGGAGTATATAAAGTACTGTGCTCTAACGTCATCTGTACAGAAGTAATCCTCTCAGAAAGAAAAGTACTGTAAAGAGGAATGTAGATTCCCCTTGATGACAAGAATCCAAGAATAATTTTATGCATTACAGGTTTGGAACTACTAACAGGCAACAACATGATACATTTCCTTATCATTTGTCAAGAACACGAAAAAACATGACTTTATCCTCATCACCAGCAACCCCTGAGATGTTCAGAACAGTTACCCCTTAAATATAAGCAATTGCAGTATGCAATCATTACCCTTCTAAAAGAAATCAAACTCCAGATAGTTATTGGAACCTTTCTGATCAGAATGAACACCAGCTGCAACTGCTGCCTTTTCACTGGTTGATGCTGGAGCTGGTATTCGCTCAATTTCTACTGGCTTCGGTATCTCAGGAGGGGTAGCGCATCGTATTAACGCCCAATTCACACCTTCAAAGAAAGGATGCTGCTTAATTTCAGTTGCCCCTCGTTTATATGCCAATCGGTGTTGTGGTTCTTTAACAAGTAAACCCCTTATGAGATCCCTTGCTGCAAAACTGACAACTGGTGATTCTGGAAACCGAAGAGGCTGACCAACAACATTGAATAATGTTGCGCGATTGCCTGATCCTTTGAAAGGTGTTTTACCGAACAACAGTTCATAGAGAAAGATTCCAAAAGTCCACCAATCTACAGCACTTCCATGACCTTCACCTTTGATAATCTCAGGGGCCAAATACTCGTGTGTCCCAACAAATGACATAGATCTGGCTTCGGTTGGCTCTGCTATGAGCTCAGGTAATGGACTGACTTGATTCCCAAGTTCAATTTTGGGCTTTCTTTCCTTCTTGGACTTGCTAGAAAAAAGACGTGGTGAGAAGCATGTTGTGGGAGCAACACAAGATGGCTGGATGCATGAAGGCTCAATACAAGCAGGCTGAACACAGTAAACAGAATTCTTTCTTAACGGCTCAGACTCAATGGATGAAGTTTTGACAAGAGTTGGGCTCACGGTACAACGAAGAGAAAGATCAAAGTCAGAGAGCATTATATGCCCATCTTCCCTGACAAGCACATTTTCTGGCTTAAGGTCCCGATATATAATTCCTAACATATGCAAGTACTCCAAAGCAAGTAGCACCTCAGCTACATAAAACCTGCCATTTATAACAAAGGAGAACAATTCATTCTCAACCATTCAGGTGCTTATACATTCAGAATATGTCCAGTTACAAGTTTTAGCTCCTAAAGTAATCAACTATGAGATTAGGAATGTGCCACAGCTCAGTATCTCATTAGTTAACAATATCACAACAATACCCATGGAAAATACAGGTATTGAATTCAAAAGTATCATCCAGAAAGAATATCATTTTGTGAACACCTAGTCATTGACAACCAAAAAGAATGAGGATTGAACAAAATAAGAATAAAATTTTCTATCCTTACAGTCTACAAGATTTGAAGGCCTTCAGATTTTAGTCAGCTTTACCCTTCTCTTTTGATGCTAATAGCACTTCCAATCTCTCCAAACAACACCAGGAAATAGCAAACCTCAACATCTTTTGTAGCGATTACTAATCAGAGCCCAACGACAGGTAAATAATGATCATCCACTTGTTACTATCTACGACAATGAGCTGATACCTTCCGCTTTTTCTTCCAAGCCATTTTATAAACAACAATTAAGTGAAGTCGGGACAAAAATCTGATGGCTATCTACTAGGGATGCGAGAGCCGTGTCTTTCAAACTAATAGTTGAAACAAGAACCTTGTAAGTCTTTCCTCCTAAAGGTTCAAAAAGACATGATGAAGGAAAAGCTACACATTCATTTTCACCCCTATTCTCATCCTTATTGTTTATTAGATGATACAAAGTTTAAAGGTATTTTTGCTACCTTGTTTTCCTTGTTTTCTCAGAACAAACAGAAGACGCCGCAACTCTTAGGCACAGTAGTACAAATATAACATTTTACTGATACAAATTAAAAGAGAAAAAGATCAATGAAGGAAGGTGGGGTATTCTTTCACAATCACCAGCCATAGAATTAAATTATATGAATTAAAATGTAATGCAATTCTTAAGGAGCATGCAAGGATGAATAAGAAGTAAAGCAAAGCCATCCAACACACAAAGGATGCATTAACTTCAAAAAATGGCTCATGATTATAATAGAAGTATATCCATATAAAGCCGTAACACATACGAGCACATGCTTTACCAGTTTGCAGACAAAGTATTTCATGTTTAGGAAACCAGTTGTAGGTATATATCGAAGAAAAACCATGAATCATGAACTATCGCATAACTAGAACAAAATATGGATAAATGCTAAAAGATATAGTGTAAACAATAAGAAACATGTGACATATCAGGCATTCAATAACGCGTTAATCAGGATCAAAGAGTATATTTATCTGCAAGTCTGCAACACTCAGAGGAGAAATCACAAGATATAGAGCATGGATCGAACCCAGCTCAAATTATAACTTAAAAGTCAGAACTCAAGGATATCTTAAATGTGAACTTGCACAATCCAAGAGACAAAATTCAGTTTCCTTTCGGAGAGAGTTCTGCAACTGCTTCTCATAACTCAATTATCGCCCAGCTCATAGAAAAATAAATTTAAAGATTATATAATATATGATCCACTTATTCTTAAATATAGATCAGGGTGATCTCATTTCTCCGTATTAAAAGTTCTATGAGCTTATGCTCCAATAGGCACCTTTTCCTATCTAGACTAAATTGTTTGCAAACATGATAGACCATGTGAGATTTGTGGTATCATAATAAGGCCAACTTTTCAAATCAGAACATATCAAACATAAAAGACTAAGTCAAGTAAATGTGTTACCAAATAATGACCTAAATATAGTTGCAATGATAACTACGAACAAGTATAGACAATAGATTGTAAAAAACAAAAAATTATTATAAAGTTCAGATATTATACTTCACTGCTTGTTCAGGAAAATATTTCCCTGGCTGCCTCTGTCGAAGAGTGTGCAAATCTCCTCCAGGGCAGAACTCCATAACCAAACAAGAGAACTTGTCTGTTTCAAAGTGGCTGTAGAGTGTTGGAAGGAATGGATGGTCAAGAGATTGAAGAATTTCTCGTTCTGTTTGAGCTCGAAGCAGCTTCTTACGACTGGCAAGAGAGCCTTTGTCCATAACCTTCATTGCAAAATAACACTTAGTTCCACTCAACTCTGACAAGTAAACACTCCCAATATCCCCACAACCCAACCTCTTGAGCAGTCTAAAATGACTCAAACCCATAACTCCATCCTTCGATCTAACAGCTTGAATGGCTTCCCATCTTAAGTCATTTGCTTTGTGAGGTTTGCTTATACCACTACTAAAGCTGCTGCAAGTGCTCTCATCACTGATATCACTGCTTGTGCTTCCTCTATGCATGCTACTCTTACCACTTTCCACATAATCTACACGATCACTAATCTTTGTACTTCCACTAGTCTTAGCAAGACTGTTAGTTCCATCACTAACTTTGGCAGATACAGAACTGTTTTTAACGCTTCCAATGCCAGAAATTTCCTTTTCTTGGTCAGCAGAATTATCCTGTGAACCTCTGGTTTCATTAATGGTTGATTCTACCTTCGTTGATGCTTCCTCAGTAGTAGGTACAGAGGAACTCGATTCTAACTTACTACTTAAAGAATCGGTAAGCCCTTTCCTACGAGAATTTGGTATCTGTTTAGTTTCAGAGGCTGCTAATACAACCTTTTTTGATGTGTTATCCACAAACCTTGGACCTTGCTCATCAATTTGTTCAAGCTTTTCCAGTTTAGAAACTTGTGAAGGAAAAGGTTTTGAATCATTAATCTCTAATTTCTGAATGCTAGCTGTTGTCTGCTGCAGCTTCAGGGAGGTTTTGCTACCAGTTTTCGAGGCCATTAGATGACAAACTATGTTGCAAAATTACATCAGAGTGAATGAATCTGCTGCCACCAATAACCATTTGGGATCATCTTTTGGCAGCCAACTTGCGCCTCCACCCAATGATCGGTAAGAAAATCTGTTAAATATATAATAATAAGTTCAAGATATCAAGTATGTAATGCACCCTCATTCAGTGATACAAAAGGACAGTAATTTAAATCTAAAAATAGCATGAACGCATATAATATGCACTTCACACTAGAACATAACGTCAGATAAGAAAACACTACTTAATCAATAAGCAATACAGACCATATAGTCATCATATATCTCAAAGAAACAACGGTAATTAGCTGACAAGAACTTCGGCTTGTTCTGAAAAGTAGAAAACACAAACTTTGAAGACGATACAATAGCACAATATGGTACATAATTTCAGATCAAAAATTTGCTTTTCATGAGAGAACAGTTTAGCAACAGAACTGCATGCAAATATTGACCAAATGGTGCCACAGGAAGAAAAAAAAAAAACAGAGAGGAGAATCTGCAAGCCGTAACCAACCAACTGAATCTGAAACCTTGAAACAAGTAAAAGAAGAAGATTTAAATCGGAACCACCTAGCACAATTGAAAACCGTAAAATAAAACCAAGATGAGCATTCCAAGAACCACCAGAAAAAAAGAGAGTAAAGAATTAGTCAATCAAGTCGATTTTGTACACCGAGCGCTCCAGTAAGAGAAGTACAGAACATGATCGAAGGCTAATTCAGTAAAAACCGGATCTTGATAATAAAAATCAGTGCTTTAAGCCAAACCCACCATAGATCCAAACAAACAGAGAGATCCAGACGCAAAAAAGCGGGACCATGAGGGGAAAAATTGCAAACAATGAAGGGTGAAAAAAGCACCTAACTTGAAGGATCAGGAACTTGAAGAAACCTTTGTTTTTGCAGTGAAAAGGGGGAGAGAGGCACTGTAGAAAGAGAGCTTCCTGCAGCCAAATAACCCTTGTCTAGAGAAAGGATAAAGTCCAAAACAAACAGAGATTAAGAGAGAGAGAGTATAAAAGATGAACTGATCCTCTAGTTCTGGTGGGGCTATCAAATGTAGAGAGCGGGGCGGAGAGAGAGGAGTCAAAGTAAAGCTATAAAGTTGCAATCTTTCTATTAAAAAAAAAAAAGAAAATAAGTCTAATAATTTCGTTGGTTATTTGTAGCAAAACTAAAGGTGTCTATATCACACTTCAGTTCTGATTTTCCGTTATTTTGTGTCTTACACTTTTCAACATAATAACAGGAACAAATAATCTGGTCCAAATCTTCTCTTCCCATAATTTTACACCAATTTTATTTTATATGATCTCGTTAAGATAAATATACGTGGTTCAGCCTGATTCTGGCGAGGTTGCATATTATCGTTTAGATCTATGAACTTGACTGTCTCTAACAAGAGTTTCTGCAAAACAACACAAGGCACGCTGGAAGTTAGAATCAGGCAAGCCCCTCCGACGCTTAAATTAATCTTTTATGAGGGTTTTGGTTGCTGTAAAGCAGAGAAAGTCAGGGTTCTAATCTCGTACTTGTATCATGACAAAGTTATACCTTATATATAAAATAGATGCTAGGTTTAGGTCTTTACGTATGCATGAGAGACTTCCACCTACAAGTGGGTCGTAGATGCGTAGACTAGAGCCTGGGCCTAGCATAATCGATAGGAACTAGGTCAGTTCTTGCGAGGTAGACCAATTGGTCCATGAGTCATTTTGAGTAGGTTTGGGCCTAGCTCGACCAACCCAACTAATATGAAACTCAAAAAAATATATGAATAAAATTATATGAAACAGAGTTAGTAAATTATGAGTATAGAGGATTTGACTCTAATGATCTAAACTAGTCATAAGGTGTTTCCTTATCATACATCCCTTAGAAAAACCTCTTTACCCTTCAAACAGGTTGGTTCTTTTTCTTCTGCCATGGAAAATTGAAAAGATAAAGAAATTAGTCTAAATAATGATAAATTTCAATAGACATATGTTGGTTAATGTTTCATGGGAAAAGAAAGGAAATCAGACCTTCCACACAAGTAAGATGACAATTTTGTGAAAAAGATATTCTTTTCAGGTACTGTCTGCAGTTTGCTTTATAGGTACAGTTTAAAGTTAGTTGGGTTATCTACTTCTTGTGAAAAAGGTTACAATATATGGTCACCATCTGGATTCCAAGTCAGGAGGCATCTCATCTCATGACTGAGTCTCAGACACATCTTTTGTTGTAAACCTTTTATTTACAAACAAGTGCCCTAACTTCTGAAAATTAGGCAACTGAGTTTCAGTGAATCTTTTGCATTCAATTTAATCCATGGGGTAATGTAATTTTTTTCAATTTTTTCTCATGAAAAATGCTAACAAGAGGTTCAATCTATTGCCACGCCCTGAAGTTTTATAGCCCTGGGCAAATAAAAAAATTCCTATTTTATCTTTTTTTTCTCTTTATAATAATCAAGAATGGGCTCTTATAAAGAATAAAAGAGATAAAATAGGAACCCTTGTGTTGTTCTTTATAAAAAGAAATAAAATAGGATCCTTTTTATTACTTATTTATTCTTCATAAAGCTGAGCTCTGAGCAGGTACCCTGCTTACCTTTGCCTATGGTTGGATTTGTCTGTTGCTATATAGAAATGAATTGATATATTAAAATATCTACCCTTAATTCTTTCTCCATTTAACAGCTAATAAGTCTTTTTGTAAAATGTAAAAAGGAGTTTACGAATAATTAATGATCATCCCCTAACTCTTACAAAACGGAAAATCTTGTGCATTAAAATTTATCACGATAACATTACAATCAATTAGAATCATCTTCTACTTTTGTGGAACTTCCCTAATTGGCTATCCCTAATTATATATTAGTTGTCTTTTTTTAATTTTTGTGGATATGAAAGTTACTAATTAGACTCATTTAGTAAGATAATGCAATTAAATTATAGACAATTGGTTTGCAAAATAAATATCATTATCGATATCTTAGTCTAAACTGCAATTTTCAATGTATCATAAAGTATAAACTTACTGCTAATAATCTCATGTTGTAGTGAAGAAAAAGTATATGATTGCATGAGAAGCATTTGACTAAATAGGAGACTACCATCGTTTGTGCCGGACATTAAGATTGTTGACTGCCTTGTATGAACTTTTTTGCTTTATGCTCATTTAACAGACTATTGCAACTGTAGTTGAATGTTTGATTGGTTATGTTTTTTTGGGGTTAATCCATTTTAAGGAGATTGCAAACCCTAACATCAACCACGTACGGTATAAGACTACATGAATCTATAGGTATAAGGTTTAATCCATCTTATATCATAACGATCGATTAGGACAAATCAAAATGTTTAATAAAATGGAATGTATCGTTATGTCTACAAGAATTTCCTTAACTTAGAAATGCTTTGCAACACAAATGATTATGATGAGTTTCTTTTTTCTTCTTTAATCGGAATGTATTTTTACCATTTTAAAATGGCACTAATAATTAAAAATTTTAACTAATTTGATCGGTTTAAACCGTAAAAACTTTCAAATGTCTAACTTTTCAGTTAGGTTTTTAATTTTTTAGTTCGATTTATTAACTATTGTTGTTAAAAATTGATCAATTTATTAATTAATCGATCAATCTTTATTAATTAATAATAAGTTCTTATAAACTAAAATTAATTATTTAATTTTTATTTAATAATTTTTTCTAATTAAACTTTAAATTTTTCGACGAATAAGGACAATTTCTTTATATTATATATCAATTTCTTTAATTTTATTTGATCTTAGCTTATTTTATGACGGTATAATACCGGTTGAACTTTTTAAACATTAAACTTCTTATTTTATTGGTTTAATATTCGGTCCGATTTTTAAAACATTGCTAGTACTAGTCCTACATTAAACTAAAAATTTAAGATTTTCTTTGATCCAAACATTAATGACATGTTTGGTTCAATGGAATATGTATTCTATTTCTGATGTATTCTTAAAACTTAATTATTCATTTATTTTATTAGACTAAAATACACAGAATACTTAATCCTAAGATTAGATATTCTTTTAACTTTCAGCAATAGCTAATGACCATCCCTACCTGTCTTTAGCTATTTCAAGAATAAAGTCAATTGTGCATGACTTTTTTTAATACTAGTCCTTCTTTAAACTAAAAATTTAAAATTTTCTTTGATTCAAACATTAATGACATGTTTGGTTCAATGGAATAGGTATTTTATTCCTGATGTATTCTTAAAACTTAATTATTAATTTGTTTTATTAGGCTAAAATATACAGAATATCTAATCCTAAGATTAGATAATCCTTAACTTTCAATAATAGCTAATGACTATCCTCACCTATTTTTAGCTATTATAAGAATAAAGTCATTTGTCTATGACTTTTTTTTATCCTTCATTCTATCATGCGTTTCTTTATTTTTAAAATTTATAATAATAAAGAATTTAATAATAATAATAAGAAAAAGAAGAAGAAGAAAATTAATAATAATAAGAAATTTAATAATAAAAATATATATAATTAATTAAAATAATAAAATTAATAATAATAATAACAACAATAATAAGAAGAAGAAGAAGGAGAAGAAGAAGAAAATTAATAGTAATAAAGAATTTAATAATAATAAAAAATATATAAGGATAATAATAAGTAGAAAAGTAGTAGTAATAATAATAATATTTTAATCTTTTTGTTAGTTATTCCTTTGTCATTCTAATTTTATATATTCAAACCAAAAATTAACATATAAATTTTTTATTAATAAGTTAAATAAAATAATACTTATTTTATTATATTCTTCATCTTTTCTACCTCTAAAAATAATTATTCGATTTCAAAACGATAAACCAAACATATTCCAACTCTCTTTATCTAAAATA
>JANJEY010000234.1:10065630-10087116 GCA_024703695.1 Erythroxylum cataractarum | reverse complement strand
GTGCCACAATTACTATTGTATTAGTGACAAAAAAATAAATCATCACAGTTAATTCAAACAATAGTGTCAATTCATTATTTTGTCACAAAAAATCTCGTATTTGTGACAAAATAATAGTTAGTCACAAAACAATTGTCACTAAATATCTTAACTCTTGTAGTGAGTTACACGGATAAGAGTGTGATAGAATCATATTATATAAAGTCATTCATTATAAGGAAGGTAAATGATAGGTGTTAGAAGAAGTAAAAAACAACAATATAAGTATACAAATTTGTTCAATATTTTAGTTCATTTATTAATATAGTAGTGGATAGTAATATTTGGATTGAATACTGATTTTCTTTATTTAATTTTAGAATAAGATGTAATAGTTATTAAAGAAATTTATATATGAGGGGAATGAGCTCAATGTAGAAGACATTTGTGATACAATACTTGGTACACGTTCTGGCTTTGTGAAACGTCTTAGTTATGACTTTAAGCCAAATGTTTCAATCTCAACAAATAAAACAATCATTCAACACCTTCGAGAGGAAAAAAACAAAGTTAAGGTTGCATTACAAGTTGAAGTAATCAGGGGACAAAAAACTCGAGTAAAATTAAGAAACATGATATGTTATTCAGAAGATTACTTGGCTTTGGCTTAGATCATGATACAAATAAAGAGGAAAACGAAGGGTGTTAATTCCATCTCCTATACTTTTGTCTTTCAATTCTTGTATGTATTATAAGCTACGTTTTTGAAAACTTTGTTTAAAACGCTATCATTTTTAAGGTAGCCTTTATCACTTTCATCTCTATGATTTGAAAAGAAAGGAATTGTCGGGTATACAAACTAAGTCGAAGAAGATAAGCATCGATTAGTGGCCAAGATTTTGAATGGAATACGTACCACAGAAGTAGCAAGGAAAGCTGAACACATGTTAACACCAAGCATGAGATCAAGTTAGTATCTCTAAACGCTGGACTGTTAAATACTATAATGTTATGATTCTCTATAACTTTTCTTCGGTCTGTGTACCTTCTGTTCAATCCGGAAATAGTGAGCATAGTAAATGAAATATTTTCAATTTTCAAAAAAGAAAAAAAGGTAGGAACTGGAAAGAGGGAGCGAGGGAGAGAGATGGGAAGAAGCAGTAGCCTCCCTCTCTTTGAAACCAAGTCATCAAGGAGACGTCTGCTTTTCAAGTTCTATCTAGCTTCAGTATTGGTTGCTATCTGCTTAATATGGGTGTACAGAATCAGTTACTTACCAGAGGGATTACTGCAGAGATGGGCTTGGATTGGACTGTTCATAGCAGAAGTATGGTTCACCTTTTACTGGATTGTCACTCAAGTCCTTCGATGGAACCCTGTTTATCGGTTCACTTTCAGAGACAGGCTCTCTCAAAGGTCTCTTTTCATTCCCAGTTCTGTATATATTGTTAGAGATTAATGTAAAAATGTGCGATGGTGCTTGTGTTAGTGGATAGCAGATTTTCAGGTCATTATTAGTAAATAGCTGGTTAGTGGGTTGTTAGTTGCGATTAGTAGGTTGTAGTGGTACATCATTTTCTCATTGTTTGTTGCATTATGTATAAAAGGCTGGTTTTTTCAATAGATGCATGAAGGTTTTTCCAGCCAAGTTTCTTGCCTACCACTTGTTTGATAAAAGTTCCCTTACAGTTTTTATTCTTTTCAACAGCCTGGTCCCTTATATATATATATATATATATATGTACGCCAATGATATAGAAATCGAGACCCTTTTGACGGCTGATTAAATTAAGAATATATATATATATACAGTTATACACACATGGCTCAACACGGAGATACGTAAAAGTTACTATACTTTTGGCTTTGTTACTTGGACTTGCGGCCGCTTTTCACTATATATGATTAGATTTTGTTGGAATGCTTACTTTTGATTTTGTTGGAATGCTTACTTTTGACTATGGTGATTTGCCAAGCAAAAGATACGAGAAGCATTTGCCTGGTATAGATATCTTCGTCTGCACAGCAGACCCGGTGCTGGAGCCGCCGATCATGGTGTTTAACACGGTGTTGTCGGTGATGGCTTATGATTACCCTCCAGAGAAGTTAAACGTTTACTTATCTGATGACGGAGGCTCAGACTTAACATTTTACGCAATGTTGGAAGCATCAAAATTCTCAAAATATTGGTTACCCTTTTGCAAGAAGTTCAATGTCGAGCCAAGATCCCCGGAGGCCTATTTTCGTTCTGCCGTTGAGCCTGACAATAAGGTCAAGGAATGGCTTTTCATCAAGGTACGTAACTGAATATATTTACTTACCATTGGCTTATATATTTGCTAGTGCACTGAAAATGTGGGAACTCGAAGTACTCATTTCCCTGCATAATTACAAAGACTGCTTGAAAACAATAATCACTGGCCCTCATTTATTGCAAGGTTAATTTTAAACTGATGACCTCAATGCCTAGCTTTTCAGAAAAAGACACTCTATAATGATTAATACACATGTTAGCTTCAACATATATTCGATTCATAACAAATGATAATAACGATAAAACTTATACAGAAATTTATTATTTGAGGCTACAAAATGTGTCCCAACAATTCTAAGGTGTCTTTGTTGATAAAGCGGAAGAACAAACGTAAATGTTTATATTATGCATACAATTTAGAAATAAAATAAATAAGGAATTATAATTATTCCCGGATAAGAAAATAAAGAAGATTTAAAAAAGATAGAAAATACTAAAAACTAACCTTAAACATACGTTGGAAACAAAATTCTCTGACTAATAAAAACATTCAATTAGTTATCAATACTATTATAATGAAGAAACAAATTGAAATGAACACCTAACATTGTAACCGCGTTTCTGTTGTTGGTGATAAATACATCATTTTCATTACAAATCATTAGTTTAGACTTGAAAAGAAAATGATGAATATAGTGTAATATCTCTTTTATCTCTACAATGAAAATTAGCACTTGTGAATACATATTTTAGATCTATTATAATTTACTTTAATTTTGTTCTTGGAATATAATTATAAATAATTTACCAATTTTATAGCTTACGTAATATTTAAATTCAATTGATTATAATTTTGACTTACTATTAAAGTGTAGATTTATGGTATATATCTAGAAATACTTTTATTCATTATATTTAATAGAGTTATTTTTTAAATAGAGTTGTTAAATTGATATTAAAAATAGTTTTGAGGGAGATAAAGATCAGAAGGGCAATAAGACCTGATTGGATACTCATAAAGGTGGAAAAGCATAGACTAAAAGGGTCTTGTTCGGCTAGTCTAGTTTTTTAATGAGATCCTTAATTCTGCCAAAATATCGGATGAGTATAGACTTAGTATGTTAATTTATTTATATAAGGACAAATGAGACATTCAAAATTGTAACAAATATAGAGACATCACACTACTTAGTAACACCATGAAATTGTAGAAGAATGTAATTGAGAAGAAAGTGAGAAAAATGTTCCTAGTTTAGAGAACCAATTTGATTTTATGCCAAGAAGGTCTATGACAAAAGTTATACATCTCTTTAAAAGATCAATGGAATATTATAAGGAAAAGACATAGTAATCTATACTTAGTTTTTATTGATTTAGAGAAGAATTATTACAAGGTCCCTAGGGAAATCTTATAGAGATGTTTAAATGTATGAGAGTTCCTTTGATTTATATAAATGTTATTAGAGATATGTATGAAGGAGTAAAGATTAGATAAGGATGATAGGAGGAGATATGGAAAGCTTTTCTATCGATATTGAGTTACACCAAGGCTCCTTATTGAACCATTTTTTTTAATTGCAATAGTGATGGAGGAGCTCATCAAGAATATTCAAGAGGATGTACTTTGATGTATGTTATTTGCTAACGATATTGTTTTAGTGGATAAGACAAAATAGGGTGTTAATTTCAAGTTAGAACATTGGAGGGGTACATTAAAGTCAAAGGATTTTAAATTAAGCAGGACTAAGACTGAATACTTAGAGTATAACTTTTTGAACTATAGGGTAGCCTCTAATGTGAAGATAAAGATTGGTTCAAAACTTTTATCACAGCAAGAATGTTTTAAGTATACAGGGTCTCTCATCCAAAGCAATGGAGATATTGATGAAGATATAGTCTACCGAATCAAATCAAAGTGGTTTAAATAGATAAGTACATCAAAAGTTTTATGTGACAAAAAGATACCACTCAAGATTAAAAGTAAATTTTACTGTTTAGCGATTAGATTAGCCATGTTATATGGGATGGGGTGTTGGTCGGTCAAACAAGTGCATAGTCATAAGCTACTAGCAACAAAGATGAGGATGCTCAGTTATATGTGTAATCTTACTAGAAGATATAAGGTCAAAAATGTATTGGTAAGACAAATTAAAGGTGGCCAGTATTAATGAAAAATTAAGAGAGACGAGGCTTCGGTGATTTGGACATTTTAAAAGGAAACACGCTGAGGCTACAGTTAGAGGATTCGAGGAAATAGTACTTAGAGACTATACATGAAAACGGATGAGCTAAAAAGAACTGAGGGGAAATAATCAAGAATGATATAATATTGTTGGAACTTATCGAAGATATAACCTGTGATAGAAAACTTTGGCATATTAGAATACGGATAAAAAATCTCACATAGAGAAACCTTTCTCATTCTCTTAAGTCTTTAAAACATTTTTCTCTCGAGTTTCATTTTATAGTTAGTTTTTTTTTACTTCCCTTCTAGTTATTAGTTTGAGTAGTGTCTGTCTTAGTCTAATTACTGTCCAATAATTGTTGTTTTTTTACTTCTACTTTTCCTAGTTTGTGTATTAATATTTACCATGTTGTATATGAACTATATTATGTATTAAATTACATTATTATTATTATAGACATTTATTTATATTTTATATTATCATTATTTTATGTAAACGTATTTATATATATTATATATATGTGTGGATATATAGAAAATAGTCTCTTAACTTAGTAGGTATAAGACTGCGTATTATTAGACCTCCTTAAATCCCACATTTTTGCGGGACTCTCACTGGGTGGTATTGTTAAAGAAAAGAGTTATTAAATTGATATGTAGACTAATAATAAAACCTAGTAGAAATTTCGCTGACACGCATGGTCTAGAGAAGTCCAGTAGTACGCAACCTTAACTCTAATTAGTAAAAATGTTGCTTCCAAATAATTATTAAAATGAAATTATTCATAATTTTTATTAATAATTAATATTACATAATTAAATGAAATAATAATAAATTAGTTTATGAAAAAATGATAGAAAACAAAATTCACTTTTTATGATTTTCATAAATTAAAAAAATAGAAGAAACTAAATCCAAAAATTAAAAACTCAAACAAAACATTTTTTTAATTGAATTTGAAAATAAAAACAAAAAAATAAAAACGTAAGTAGAAACAAACATGCCTTTATTTATTTGAATTTCACTATATTATTCTATATAGTACTAAATATGAAAATTGTCTTAAAGATGACTCTTGCATCTTTCGTATCATTTTTCATACCATCATTAAGATGCTAATCATTGTGATTATGCTAAAGGAGGTAACATACATATAATTACAAGAGATTGTCATTCACAGATTATTAATTTGATTTTAAAAGTATGTTAAAATTCGTAAAATTCAAAAACTTTTCTTTTCATATATATACGATAATTCTTTTTGCAAAAAAAAAAAGAGTTATTCCCTCTCTTTTTTAATTATAATAATTGTTAATATTATTATCTAAATTCGAGCTTGATTTATTTATTAAATAACATATTGATTAAATTATTGAAAAGAGGAAGACTTCTATGAGTTAGTAAAAATAATTATTTAATTTTATTTTAAACTTAATTTACTTTACGAATTTATTAACATTAATTAGTTATAACATTATTTGATATATAATTAAAGAGGATTTTATTTTCTTTGTATTAGTTTTCATATATGTACTAGTCCCTCATTTGATAATGTGCATTCGTTAATGATATAAAAGTATAAAATTTAAACTATTATTACTAAAAATAAATAAGTTAAATAAGTTGTTAAATAATAAAACTACATAAAATTATGTTCAAAAGTGAAATGCATAATATCTTATTGACATTCTAAATTGTAAAGAGAAAATGTTAAATTCAACAATATTGTTAGATTATTTAAAATGACTACATATATTTCTTTCAAGTACCACTCAGAACGAATCTTATGAAAGGAAAAGGAGCTTGAGAGAATAGATTTCTTTATATTTTTGCTTGTCTAAACTATCACAAAAAAGAGCTACTTATACATAAGATTAACTACACTATTAAGGGGAATAATATCCTTAAACATATGTCATAGCTGATTATATGCTTCAATTGCATATGTTACATACTCTTTCATACATTATATATGTTAACATCTAAAATATATACGATTAGAAACTGTGATATAGTACGAACAAGTTGGATATGACCTTGACGAACATAATGTTACACGAGGTGATTATCAATCTCAATATATTTGATATACTCATAGACATCATTGTAGACAATTGGTATGACGACGTAATTATCACAAAGGAGAGGAGTTGCAAAGGAAGAGGAAACATCTATATCTTAAAGCAATCAACATAGCTAGAGGAGCTTAGATGTTGTGTTTACAAGACCTCAATATTCTACTTCTTTGCTAATGTAAGAGATAACTGTTTATTTCTTCTTGTACCATGAAATAAGGGATGTGTCAATGAAGAAATAGTAACTAGTAATAAAATGATAATCAGTTATATTCATAACTATAACAAAGATAAATAAAAAAAGTGAACATCGTGAAAAAGAGTACTTATAACGCATTAAAAGATATGAAGAACAAAAAACAAATGAGTGATACTAGGTATTAACATGAATTGACTGATGATGAGAGCAAGAGATATTAGAAAGGGAGAAACTGAGGTATATAAGATCACCAAATATTTAGTGATAAAGAACAACATCATTGAGAAGAGTCCCATTAGTAACAAAAAGATGAAAATTAGGTTCCAGTGGAGTGATTAACATGAGAGATAAATTAGTGACATGTTTTGTTTACAAAAAATATTAGCCAGATCCACTAGATAAAACTACAAGACTTATCCTTCATCTCAAAATGTTGATGTAAAAGGATATGAGAGTAAAAATACATTGAGCTTTATTGTCAGTAATTATCATATCATTAACATAAAAAAAGAAGAAGAGTATATCCTTAAGCTATTTTGCGAATGAACAAATCATGGCCAAGGAGAATAATAATGGAGCTAGATTTGTTAAATCAGGTTTTAAGAGCTTGTTTTAGTCTATATAAAGCTTTACAAAGACAACAAACCTTATAGAGTGAATGATCATAACTAGGTGGAGATTACATGTGCACTTTTTCTATAAAATCATTATTAAGAAAAACATTCTTGATTTCCATTTGAAATAATGACCAACATTTGCTAGCAACAACTTTAATGAGGTTGTGAACTAAGGTTAAATGAGTTATAGAAGGAAATATCACCACGTAATCAATAACATACTCCTAGTTAATTCCTTTAGCAGCCAGTTGGAATTTATATTACTCAAATGATACATCATCTTAATTCTTATTTTTATAGACCCATTTGCAATTAATAATGGAATTTTTCTAGAGGTAAATTAACCATGTATCAAGTATTGGTGCTAGTAAATACACGTAGTTATTTTGCTATTACTTTCTTCCATAGAGGTTTAAAGTTTGCCTCACAATAATTGTAAGGTTAAATAGTAAAAGAATCATGAAAATCTCAAAGTTAGACAGAAGAGTGACTTACTCTATTGGTGTAGCAAGAAATAGGTTGAGGAAAAGGAAGTTTAGATGATTAATTAGATATAGAAGGATCATGTGGAGGAGGTAATGAATCCGTAGCTGATGGCGAAGCAAAGGGAATAGGCATAGGTTGCATCTAACTATTAAGATGCTAGAAACTGAACTTGCAAGAGAAATATCAGGAGAACAAGTATGATGGAATCAGAGAAGAACTAATAAGAACCTTCATTGACTCGAAAGTTTGAAATAGTTAAATACATCTTATGCACTTATAAGATCACATATTGTGAGAGAATAAAGTCTTTGGGACAAAACATTCCAACTCTTATACCCTTTGTGCTCTATCCTATACCCTAGGAAGCAACATAATTGTGCTCGTAATTCTAATTTGCTATATTCATATAATTGGAGAAGAATAAAACAAGCAATTTTAAGGACTTTGAAAGTTTGGTAGTTAATAGCACGATTATATAAGTGTTTACAAAGAGAGATGTTATCTATGACAGGAGTAGCAATATGATTGATGGCATAGACAAGAACAACTTCTCCTTAAAAGGTTTCTAAGGAATGGGAAGTGAGGATAAATACTTGAATATATTAAAAAATGTATTTATATTTTCATTCAACACTACCATTCTAGGGAGAGCTACCTGGATAAGGTCTTTGAATAATAACTCGTTACTAATCAAGAAAATGAGGGTAAGATTTATATTTTTATTACGTAACATTATTAGTGAATAAGATCTTGATTTTATGAGAAAACTAAGCTTGAAGTATGGTCTCAAGGTGAGAATAGATAGAAAATAGCCTATAATGCAAGAGATAAATCTATGTATATCTAGAGAAGTCATTGACAAAGATCATAAATTATTACAGACCATCCACAGTATCATGAGAAGTAGATACTAAACTATTATAATAAATTAAATCAAAGAGAGTTGAAGAGACGAAATAACTATTAATAAAAGGTAAATTATGAGTTTTAGAAAGTCGACTTTAAGATTAAAAGATGACCAAAATTGGAGTGTCATATATGAGATTTAACAACACCAATAATAAGTTTGGATGGAGAAGTTTGAGAGAGGTAAGTTCAAACAAACATTTAATCTTATACACTATTGTAAGGATCTTGTTCGTTTGTAGATCTTACATAGTACAACCATAACTAAAAAAAATGTTGATAATGAGTTCACATAATCGACCAATGTAAATAAGATTTAAAAAGAGTTTAAGACAAGAAAAGAATCAAGAAAAAAAACAACTTAGCGTGTGAACAATACCCATATTTGAACATATATAATAAAGTTTTCAATAATATGGATAAATTGTGGAATAGAGAGAACTTTTAAGGAATCAAATATAGAAAAATTAGAGGTTATATAGTTACAACAAATAGAAGTAAGTACCATAAAGTGGAAATACCTAATATAATGGACAAAGTATTAAAGGAAACAATATCAAATTTTGGTTGAAGTTGATGTTGAGGGTACTAAATATTTTTCAAGGAGAATTCAGGAGATGTATTCTCTATTGTACCCTTTGTGGCAATACCAATGGTAGTAGACTGAGATGACTTAGAAGAGTTATCTTGTTTGAGACGTTTCTTACACTCAGAGATGTAAGTAAATCTTTTTGTAGTAATTACAAAATACCTTCTTCTTGGTTACGTTATAAGAGGTAGAAGTCTAACAAGAGGAGGTATGAGTAGCAAGATCAACATTGACAAGTTTTAAATCTTTCTTAATCTTGATCTAACGGACTTGTTCTTTGTTTATATAATCTTGAATTCCATATCCTTTCTTTATTTCTTCCTTTTGACTTCAAAACTTACTTTGATGTTTTACTTTATAATGTGTCTTCTGGCTCAAATGATTCATATACTTGAATAATTTTATTTATTTTCTTCTAATAACCAAAAATAAAACATTGATGATAATTATTATTATTATATTGCCGTCAACATATTTATTGGAATCACCCTTAGGTCTACATATTCTAATTATTAGAATTCTTTCCCTTATTTATCTTGAAATTATTGGTTTTTCATATTAATTAATCTTAATATCTATGGTTATATGAATAGTGTAAATTCTTGTTTTCTTTCAATTTTTTAAAATCCAACTTAAAAATAAGAAAGATTTTGTTAACATCTACCTGGTATATAATCTTTTATCTATTTTATTCTCAACTCCACCTTATGTACAATCTTTTATCTATCTTATGATGCTGTTTTTTCAATTGAGTCCTGTCAATTTAGAACTAAATTGTTAAAACTATAAAATGTTGATCACTTAATTATAAATTTTAAAAACTTTGGCATTAAATCCCAGAAGCTTAGGCACTTTATAATTTGTTATGTCTTTACTTAATAAATTTCAAGCTTACCAAGAACTAAAGAATTTCTATTAATGCTACTTTTAATTTTTTTTAACAATTTCAATTGGAATTTAACTTCGTTTGAACGTGGTTAAATACTATATCACAAAACATATTCACTTTAAAAGATGCTTTAAGTTAGGTTTTATGGTCAATAATCTTTTACAGATGTTGCATATTTAAGTATAAATAAAATTTAACTATAAAAATGCCATATTTTTTTTTTAATAATTTTCTATATTTTTTAATATTTAAATTCTATAAAAAAATTAATATAAATTAATCTCTATTTAAATTTATTTTATAAATCAATTATATATTTTACAATTAAAAGATAGATGATATTGTCAAGAATTCCACATCGGATAAATATGAGAGCATTCAACAATTTATAATAGTGTGCAAACCTCCCTTCTTGAGCTAGCTTTTGAGGGTGAGTTAGGCCTTCTAACATGGTATCAAAACAAGTTGCTCTTATGTTAATCGTTAATATCTCGAAATAATATATTATGTCACGTGTTAAAACCACACGTGAGAGGGGTGGTTGAAATATAAAGAGTGAGAGTTTGTCTTACATTGGAGAAAGAAAGAAAAGAAGACTAACATATAAGTCTAGTAGGCTACTCCACCTATCACCAATTAGTTTTATGATGAAACCTCACTTAGACTTTTATGTGATCTATCTTTTCTTCTTGTATGGGATATCTTTACGAAAAAAATAAAGATATTTAAATCAAGTACTAGTCATTTAAACTAAAATAAAAATATATATATAAAAACAACATAATAAAATAATAATTCAAATAGACAAATTAACAAATACTCATTTTAAAGATTTTTGGTAACGTATAGATTATTTTTTTATTTGTTATTTTATCTATACGAAAGCATTCAAATTTGAGAGTAGACAATAGCTAATACTGCGTTTGACCTGCGTGTCCCTAAAAGTGATGTACACATGTTATTTAGGAAGTATACCTGGATATGAAGAACCGGATTGAATCTACCTCAAAGCTAGGCAAGGTGTCTGATGAAATTCGCAAAGAACACAAAGGATTTCGCGATTGGGACTTCGTTTCAAGCCGTCGAGATCACCAAACCATCCTCGAAGTACTTCACTTTTCATCAACCTACTCCAAGCCCACATGCATTTAATCTGCATAATGTCTTCCTAAGCAATGCTTAATGATCTGCAGATACTAATAAATGGAAGAGACCCCAAGTTTGTGGATAGTGAAGGACAAACTTTGCCAACTTTTGTATACTTGGCACGTGAAAAGAGACCCCAATATCCTCACCATTTTAAAGCAGGAGCTATGAATTCACTGGTATGAACTATAAAGATCTTGCTTTCCTGAAAATGTGAACTCTGGTTTATAACTTATGTATAGATGGTAAAGATTCTACTCTGTTTTACGGGTAGATACGGGTGTCTTCGAGTGTCAGTAACAGTCCTATTGTTCTTAACGTGGACTGCGACATGTACTCAAACAATGCCAACTCAATAAGAAATGCATTGTGCTTTTTCATGGATGATGAGAAGGGTCATGAGATTGGCTATGTACAGTCTCCACAGGCCTTTGAGAACATCACCAAGAACGATTTGTATGGCAATTCCCTCCACGTCTCTGCCGAGGTACTTGTGAATCTTTTCTCATGTTGTATCCTTAACACATTAAAAAAAAAAGGTCAACTACCGAAAAGATCATACTTAATAATGATTCTCACTTCTGTGACTCTACTTGTTAAGGTGGAGATAGCAGGACTAGATGCAAATGGGGGTCCTCCTTATTTTGGTACAGGATGCTTTCACAGGCGAGAGGCTCTTTGTGGAAAGCAGTATATCAAGGGATATAAGGTAGACTTGAAGAAGGTGGATGAGAAAACAGTTGAAGTCAGCAGCAAGAAACTGGAAGAAGTATCAAAAGTCCTCGCTAGTTGCTCCTATGAAAATGACACTGAATGGGGAAAAGAGGTATCTTTCTTATCTCTAGTTCACATTCACGTACCTGGTGAGTACCACAGATAATGGTTTGAATTCTCAAATTCACAGATGGGCTTGAAGTATGGATATGCAACGGAGGATGTGATGACAGGGTTATGCATTCAATGTAGAGGTTGGAGGTCTATAAACTATAATCCTGAAAGAAAAGCCTTCTTGGGAGTGGCTCCTACAACACTATTGCAGTCACTTGTCCAACATAAGCGATGGGCTGAAGGCAATCTTCATATCTTCCTCTCCAAATACTGTCCTTTCCTTCATGGACTTAGAAAGATACCCTTCAAACTTCAAGTTTCATACTGTACTTACTTGCTATGGGCTGCAAACTCCTTGGCTACTTTGTACTACGTTTCTGTGCCATCCATTTGCCTGCTTCGAGGAATCTCTTTATTTCCACAGGTATAAAACGTTCTCTATGGTGGAATAGCTCTAGATAATAAGCAAGTTGGTAATAACAAATGTCTTGCAACATCAGGCATCAAATCCATGGTTCCAACCATTTGCATATGCAATGCTGTCCAACCGCATCTATGGCCTTGGAGAATTTGTTTGGTGTGATGGCACATTTCATGGGTGGTGGAATGACCAAAGGATTTGGCTTTTCAAGCGGACAACTTCCTATTTCTTTGCCTCAGCTGACAATGTTCTCAGGTTATTGGGATTTACAAAGTCTGCTTTTGCCATTACTGCAAAAGTGGTTGACGAAGATGTTTCGAAAAGATACGAGCAAGAGGTCATGGAGTTTGGCTCTCAATCGCCCGTGTTCAACATTATTGTGACACTTGCATTGTTCAATATGTTCTGTTTTCTTGGAGTAATGAAGCGGATAGTGTTCAGTCAAACTAAGATTTTAGATGAATTTGCAGTGCAGATTATTCTTTGCGGACTCTTGGTTATCATCAACATGCCTGTTTACGAAGCACTTTTCTTTCGAAAGGACAAAGGAAGCATGCCGACCTCAGTAACATGCAAGTCTGTTGTTTTTGCGCTACTGGTCTACTCCATAGCTGTGTGCTAAAATGACAGGGTCCAGATTCTGTCAAAGAAATTAATTCTTACATCTGTGTCAGCAAGAATTTGAAACACACGGAACAATAGTAATATTTGTAGGCTATAATTTTCAATCTAGAAATATTTTTAGACATTCATTAACGTATTCGAGCGTTGTTAGACCTTACAATGACCATTGGACAAGTGGGTACTAATGATTCTCTGTAAGCTATTATAGGTAATGTCATCTTCCAAGTACACTACCAATCTACAGTAAAAATAAAAATGCTTTCAAGCAAAAAGTCTCAGGTATTATGATTAACAATTTTGATGATAATTGTATAATACTTTAAAATTTAAATTGAATTTATTTTTTTGTATAATTAACGGTCTTAATTTCAAAAGGAAATAAAATAATAGGAAATATATTTTCTTTTTTGCAGCAACCTTCGTTATGAACTTATCTTACTAGAAATAGTTTATCCGGAAGGATCCTGCAAATTATAAATGTCATATATTAGCTTTATGATTACTGAAAGATTTTTGGCAATGAAGACATTGAAGTTATTCAGATTTAAATCTATCCAGTTGACTAAGGATGTACGAAGAAGCAATGAATAAATTGACTATTTAAGAAAGAAAAACACTTGTGAAAAAATTGAACATACATAAACTTTCGAAACATTTGAGATTCATCTATATTCTGAAAAATTATATCATTCTTATTGTGCCTTAGAAAGTGAAATCAGAAATCACTTTTTCAAAAGAGAAATTATTATTTGAGACCTTACTTTTAATTTTATATTTTTTTGTGAGCCTTTAAAAACTCGTTATATACTTCGAGTGTGAAAAGTTAGAAAATCTTAAAAAATATGTACTCGTGAGTTTGAAAAGGTTTGTCAAATTACTACTTGATTTTATTGTGAAACACTCAAGTTAGATACTTAGGGACTGGACGTAGGTTTGAGTTGTAAGCCAAACCAGTATAAATCGAATGCGTTCATCTTCTCTCTCTCTCCTTATCTTTTATATTACTGCATTATATTGTGTGAGTGTTCATTTCAGCGAGATGCTCCTTCACTTTTATAATAGGTCCCTTCTATTTTTAACTTGCAAGAGGTTCCTTTCAATTTTAACAGATGTCTTCTATTTTTAAATTGTTTTAACATTATTCATCATTCAGTAGGCTCCTTTTGTTTAAGTAGGGTTCTATCTCACAAAAGGCTCCTATCGCCTAACAAGCTCCTATCATTTAAACAGCTTTATCATCTAACAGACTCCTACTGTTTGTATTCGTTAACTAAGACTTGTTTTTTATACGAATTAAAAATAACTTGTAAAAAAAATTAAATCACTCGACTAGCTATGAGGAAATTTGATGATCTATGAAACTAAACTTAGGCAAGATGAAGGATCCTCTTACAGAAAGGAATGATACTAAAGCAATTGACAAATCAAATGGTGATTAAAGTGACACTGAGTTGCAAATAGATGGAGATGACAAATTTAACTTTATGACTAGAAAATATGCTCGCTTATATAAAAAGAAGCTAATGAAAAAAAGAGAAGAAAATAAGAAAGCTGGAAACAACAAGTTCCTATCAAAAGGCAGCAACATCAATAGTAATACATAAAACAATCAAATCATATGCTATCAGTGCAAAAAAATTGGACACACAAGATCAGAATGTCTTCTTCAAAATGACAAGTCAGAGAATATAAAATATAGAAAGCAAGCGATTACTGTAGCTTGGTTAGATGAGGATTCTGAAAACTTTGAAGAAGAAGAACCAAAAGAAGTCAGCAATGTTTGCTTCATGGTTGAATCAAGAGACGATGAAGTATATTATTCTGACTATGATATTGAAGTTGATGAATTGAAAAATGCATATCATGAATTGATGAGTACAAAAGGTTAACAGTGAAATATTTCAAAGAAATTGAAATGTCCAAAAGCAATGATGCATCTCTGAAGAAGAGTAAGATTAAATCATTGGAATCTGCAAATGAGAATTTAGTGACCAAGAATATGTCTTTAGAGGTTAACTATAAGCAAAAGTTTCTGAAAAGGAGGTTCTAGAAGACAAAGTAGTTAAGTTAGAAAATACGCTGCTAAAAAATGATTATGATAAGGTAAGATAGTTAGGAGAAAAGGTGGCTGCCTTAAAACTTCAAAAGGAGAAAAATGCTAGAAAGATCTTGTCGTTGGAAAAAATCTGGAAATTTTCGTTGATGGAAGAAAAAATCTTGATGCATTGCTTGGTAGTATTAAATGTATTTTTAGTAAGTTCGGAATAGGATATAATGAAAATAACAATATCAAGTCATACTAAAACTTCTTTGTTAAATCTAGCAGCAACTATAGCCAAGATAGTATTAACCTACTAAGTGGCAAAAATCATAACAACTATCATTCATCTGTTTTGAGCAATTATTGTGATAAACATAGTCACATTAGTCATTCTTGTAATTTTCGTAAAAAGAAATTATTTCAAATGTATGTTTAGAGACTAAAAAATCAAACTACTAACTCGAAAGGACCCAGAAAAATTTGGGTATCTAAAATGAGATAATGCTTTCTACATATATGTTTCAAAATGGAGACAAGAAAGAATCAATGAATAGTTGATAGTGATTATTCGAGACATGTGATAGATGAAATATCACACTTCAATTACATTGAAAGAAAAGACGGAGTTAATGTTATCTTTACAGATAAAAATAAAACAAAGGTCACTGAAATTGGTAAATTTGGTTATTTTGACTCTACCTCTATTGATAACATTCTCTTTATTGATGGTTTGAAATATAAACTGTTGAGTGTGAGTCAGCTATGTGGCAAAGGTTACAAAGTCATTTTCTATGCATCTCATTGTAAAATTGTCGGTATTAATAATGATAATATTGTGTTTGTTGGTCCTAAAAATCAGAATATATATTGTGTTCAACTGGAAGACATGTACTCACAAAGTGTTAAGTGTTTTGTCTCTCTAGAAAAGGATTCATTTATCTAGCACAGAAGATTTAGACATGCCAGCATGAGCATTCTATCTAAATTATCTAAAAATAAGTTAGTAAGAAGACTATAGACTTTAAAGTTCGAAAGCAATCAGGTTTGTGAGGCTTGATTAAAAGGCAAATAAGTCAAAAGCATCTTTCCTCCTAAAAATGTTGTGTCTACTAGCCAACCAATTGAACTTGTACACACAAATTTATTTGGTTGCACTAGGATTCAAAATTTTGATGGTAAACATTATGGTTTTGTTATAGTAGATGATTGCTGCAGATTTACATGGGT
This sequence comes from Erythroxylum cataractarum, assembly GCA_024703695.1. NCBI lineage: Eukaryota > Viridiplantae > Streptophyta > Magnoliopsida > Malpighiales > Erythroxylaceae > Erythroxylum > Erythroxylum cataractarum. The sequence continues at coordinate 10,070,649 of JANJEY010000234.1, read as the reverse complement.
TTATTTCTTATCAAATAAGGATGATGGTTTTGAAGCGTTTGAGAAGTTTTGCAAAAAAAAAAAAAAAAAGATTGAAAAAGAGTACTGCATCACTTCAATTCGGAGTGATCATGGAGGAGAATTTGATAATTAATTACATAAAAAACATATAATAAGAATAATAAAAGTCTATAATTTCATAAACATTATAACAAGAGTTCATATTAAGGACTACTATCAAGTACAAGTGAAACTAAACATATGAATCAAATAAAAGTGAAATTAAAAGAAATGAAAGGAAAAGAAAATTTTCAAACTTCATTCAATCGAATATTCGCGCAAATCGTATTGACCTCAATCTTTATTCAGTGTAAAATCTTCATTATTATTGGAGTTTCATCATTACCATCATTAAAATCTAATGCACCAAATGATATGTCAATACTTTCTCACCCAATATTTTCTTCCAAATTACTCTTATCTATTAAACTTAGTTCCTCAAAAACCTAATCCACTTAAAAATTGATATAATCAGGACAAATTATATCTATAGAACTAATTGTTTTACTAAGAGTTTTAGTAATCAAATAAATTAAAATATTAAGAAATTGTACTCTACTCAATAATGATAATGACATATCTTTCTAAAAGCTTTAATTTGAATGTAGCAAAGACCAAATTGCTCAATTTTTTGTATTCCAATATATTCATTTTCTTAGAATGATTGGATTCAAATATGATTTAATTCCTTTTACATCTTGTCATACTCACATATTTATTTAAAATTTGAATTACAAACCTTTGTAATTTTAGAATATATTTTTTAAATTAGTTTCACCAAGCAACAACAAGACAACAAAAGTAACATTATAAATAAAATAAGATAATTAATTTTCAATAACTAACAAAAGTGAATAAATATATATCTAAATTAAGTTTGTTTCTTTAAGGAATTGAAATAGTGATCCTAAAATCACCAGAAGAATCCTTATAACCTCATTTGTGAGTTTAGGAGATCTTTTAACATTTTATATGCAATAATTATTATAATAGTTAATAATATCCTTTTATTAACTTCAACTATGTTTGCAAATTTTGGTTTTAAATAGACATTATGATTTAAAAATATTCAATTGCCATCAACAGGGAGTAAAGTTACCTTTTCTATCTTTCATTGATAATTGCAAAATCATGTGTATATAAAGAAGATCGATTTTTTATATTAACCTTGATTGCTTTATTTGCCATCACCATGGTATCATAAAAATAACTCATTGTTGCCTTGTCATCACTATCAGCTAAACCAAGCACTCTCAGTAAAGGATCACAAGCTTGAATTACAAATTAAAATTGGAACCCAAATTCATAATCTTTAAGTATATTTCTAGAAATCTTCATTCCAGCATTCCAAACGCACTATTCACATGACCCAATTTGTATGTGATTTTATAATCATAGACAAGCAATTTAGTCACCTATTTTTGCTACTCTGGTGTTACGATACACTGCTCCAACAATTACTTAAGGCTACGTTGATCAATTTGGATATAAAAATTCTGGCCTAGCCAGTAGGGTCTCCATGTTTGGATGGCTTGAATGATTACTAGCATTTTCTTGATATATGTGGACCAAGACCACTTAATGGAACCCAAGGCTCGACTCATGAATGCAATTGGCCTTCCTTGCTAAGTCAAAACTAGTCCTATGTCGTCCACCGAAGCATCTGATTCAATAATATAAGGTTCACTGAAATTTGGCGTAGCCAATGTAGGTGTGGAGTTCATAGCTTTCTTGAGATCTTAAAATACAATTGATGCTTCTTTATCCATCTAAGCTACCCCTTTTGTAAGAGATTGGTGAGAGGACAAGCTATAATGTCATAGTTCTAAACAAATTTTCAATAATAACCTGTACGGCCTAAAAATTTATGCAACTTAGAGACGTTAGCAGGCATAGGCTAATTCATCATGGTTGTAATTTTTGTTTAATCCACTTTAACTCCTTGTGGAGTTACAATATTCCCCAAATATTCTAATTCTTGCTTGCTGAATGCACATCTACTAAGTTTAATAAAAAAACTGATTATGCCTTAATATTTCAAAAGCTTTTTGAACATGTTCAAAATGCATGGTCTAATTGGGGCTATAGATCAAAATGTTGTCAAAGAAAATTAACACAAATTTGCGAAGATAAGGACAAAATATGAAATTCATAATTGCCTGAAAGGCATTACAAAGACCAAAAGGCATGATTAAATATTCATAATGATAGTTGTGGGTATGAAATGATGTTTTATGAATATCTAAGGGATTTACTCATACCTTGTTTGGTAAAATAAGAAACTCCATAGAGCTCATCGAGCATATCATCAACTGTAAGAATTGGAAATTATTCCTTGATGGTTACAACATTAAGTTCTCTATAGTCAGTGCAAAAATGTTATGAACATTCTTTTTCTTTAACAACAAAATTGAAGATGAAAAAGGACTAGTACTAGATCTTATAAGCCCCAATTTTAACTTGTCACAAATTTGTTTTTCAATCTCAACTTTTTGAAAATGATCATACCTGTATGGTCTCATATTAATGGGCTTGGTACCTTCTTTCAAGTTGATGTGATGATCTACTTCTATTGTGGGATGTAGTTGCTTTAGTTCTTGGAATATGTCTTCAAACTTTTCCAGTGGTTGTTGCATGTTAGGATGGGCATCTTTTGGTGTAGAATCAATTATAGTTTGAAGACAAACAACAATTATTAAGCTCCCATTCTGCATTTCCTTAGCGATAACTTTTGGTGATGCAGTATGATTGTGAATCAATTCCTTGCAATTTATGAGTTTGGTCATCCCACTGAAGCTCTATTGTTAATTGTTTCCAATTACACACCACTATCCCCAATTGTGCCAGCAAATGGACACCTAACTTTAAATCCAACTCAATCAATGGTACAATATAAAGAGAGGGTAAAAGGAATACCTTGGAGCAAAATTTGGACATTCTTAATTCTTCCTTGACATTTTAATGTTCTTTATTAGCTACCATTACATTAAAAGGCTCGCTGGAAACCACTAGTTATTGCTATAAGTTGGTCATTTTCTCACTAATGAAATTATGAGTGGATTCACTATCAATTAAGATAACCATTTCACAATGCTTAATTTTTTCGATCACCCTCGTGGTCCGATAAGTTGACCATCCCAAAAGTCTATGTAAGAATTGATATTTGTAGAATGTGTTATGTTTTTGCTAGATGTTTAAGTGTATTTCTAAGTATTTCTTAGACGATTATCACGTGTTTAAGCTTAGAACTTTTGTATTGTTAGTGTTTGTATATATTCTAAGTGTTTACTGGTTTAAAGCAATAATTGAATCTTAATTTTATATTTCAAGAAGTGTTTGATATGTTCGTAAGTGTTGGATATCAGAAAATTGAAGAATGAAGAAGATGGAGGAAGCTTAAAAGTGTCACAATGGTGCATAATTGAGCACAATCGTGACAAAACGTGAAACAGCAGGAGCACAGTCGTGACTCCAAGGTCATGATCGTGATAGAGGCCTTTTTAGGCTTGAGTCTTTTCATGTTTTAATGGTTTAGAGCTATTTTCTGAACCAAACAAAGTGGAGAAGCCCTAGACATAACTCTAAAACCTTAACGCACGATTTAAGAACAAGACCAGTAAAAAAATGTAGCAACCACTTCATCAAAGAAGATCAAGAGGAGACATTAAGAAGAGCTTCAAAGAAATTCCAGATTTCTAACTCAAGACACAAACTAGTTTTTTTCTTTTCCTTTTATTTATTTCCTTGTCCTGGATATTTATTTGGATTTATATGATGTTTAACATTATTATAGGTTTCTAGATGTCTATTAGGGATTGTTCTTGAATTATTTTGTGAACTTTATTTCTTGTTAAATTTAATACATTATGAATATTTTCAATAAATCAAGAGAGTTAGTTAAAGTCATTAGTGTTAAGGTGTGCAACGAGAGTTGGCAATTTAATAGACCTACAATTATAAAATTAAAAAACATTTTAAGAGAGATCTTAATTGTAAAATTAATTATCTATAAGATTACATCAAATCTAATTGAACAAGTTAGAAGTAGTTTTGTGAATCAAGAAATTACAACTCTATAAATGTCGAATTCAATTAGAGTTACTTGATTAGATCTTGAGATATAGTAAAATTAACTTTATGATATCTTAGATCAATCATAAATTAAATTAACAAAATTAAGGGAAAAAAGGATAAAATAATTACTAACTCTTCAACTTTGATAAAGCTTAAATTCATTCGCTAATCATTTATTAGTTCTTATTTGTTTCATTTTGTTATTTGTTGTGATTTCAATTGTTTATTTTATGTAAAATTAGTTTTTAGTACCTTTGTTGGGACCCGATCTCGAAACCGAATCCCAACCGAAAACGAAACGCAAATGGCCGAAATCAAAACGAAAGCAAATCGGATAAATCGAATCCGAAGGCGAATAGAATAACAAAAGGTGGAAACAAAGTATAAAGCGGATCAAAAGGCGAAACCAAATGGCAAAAGCAAAATTTAATAATAAAGCGAAAGAAACTAAATCATAAACATAAGGTGGAAACAATCAAAAGCGAAGCGAACATGAATCGAAATATCGTATTGGCTAGGAAACAAAACAACCAAACGATGCTATTGAACTGAAACACAAATGTTTACATCCGATAACATACACTTAGAAAAGCGATCGCGTTGAAAACCTTAAGACTAAGTCCATCCGAATCGGTATAAGATTTTTTTTCTTTCTTTTCTATTTCTTTCACCTTTATCCAAATCTTATATTACTCAAAACAACATACTTTCCTCAATTGGAAATTTTCCTCAATAAAATTCTCAATTCATACAAACTTCTTATATAAACAAACAATTCCCAAAATTCATCTTATTACCAATTTTATCAAAATTTCGGTAGCATAACGGTTGCATTCTAACTAACCCAAACCTGCAAAGTGTTCAAAAATACACTTCTATATTCTCACATAATAGCCAGTATCATCG
>JANJEY010000234.1:10011472-10031330 GCA_024703695.1 Erythroxylum cataractarum | reverse complement strand
ATCTATGCAGTTGATACGAAATGGGCTAGCATATACTGCGACTTTATTGACCAATATGTTATTGAATGAGACTCTCATCATGAGAAATTGATGAGAATGGACCCCTTTCTAATACTGAATGTATTAATAGCTCCGAAAAGAAGGACATAATAAATGCATCATTAATAGGCCTGCATATTACTCAATTATTGGGTTTGTGCTGTTATTCTGTGGGTAATTTTTTTGGAGCTTAATTTTATATCTGATTAATATTTTTTATTTATATCTTTAAAAAAATTACCATAAGATTAAGAGCCCCTCCTCGTCATGGGCCCTGGGCAAGGGCCCAGGTACCTTGCTGGCCCTTGCCCAAGGCCGGCACTGGATACGAATAAAAGATGTCATGTAAAAAAATTTAAACCGTTTTCTTAAATCTTCTAATTTTTTCTCATCGACTCATTGGTTGTATAGATAACTTAATATTTCAATTAAATAGTACTTTTTGCTTAACTATTTAACCTAAGCAGTACTTTACTTAGTCTATTTGCTTTTTTTGTAATGGTTAGACTTGTCAACATTTGGAATGTTGGATTTGTACGGAAATATTGATTATATGAAAGTTAAGGATATTGTAATATATGGCAATGGAGGACCAGCAAACTTGTATTCATGCTTCATGTCAATGGATTACCATTTCTGGTACAAGGAAGAGTTTTTCTCTTCAGCTTTTCAACAGCTATTGAAGCACTTTCTCTATAAGAAACGGAAGAAACAAAAAAGAGAATGCAATCTACACAATAACAAAGAAACAAACAAAATATTTTTCACTTTGATAGATGTCAAAAAAAATGTTTCAAGCATCAACATATTGACACATACAAGCACTGCCCCCAATTACCAACTATACAAACCACCACCTACGTCTATTTTATCACATCTCCTAGTTGGTCAGAATGGTGCACTAAACTACACTAGATCCGCCATGACACTAAATAATCTAATTGGTATTGCAGGGCAACAACAAGACACTAACGTTCCTATCAAGGTTGGGGCATGTCATCTAATGTTACTTTACATTCATAAGTAATCAAGGGAAATTGCATCACGATTTTATTACCATGTTTACATTGTTGAATCACCTTTTGTCTTCTTTCTCCCTCTGCTGACTACAACTTGACCGGATATCTAACAAAGTGCTTCAGTTTGCGCCATTCTGCTGGAGATTGCTTTCCCTGTAGCTAAACTGCTTGCTTGCTTCACTTTGGTGCTGGTTTTTTTACCTTATGTTTCCAGTTGCTCTGCAATTAACAAATGAACATGATTTAAAATAAAGTCTGGAGCAATCAAATACGATGCATGAACTTAATGTAAGGGTAGATGCAAGTACAAGCGGCTCATCGTCAGAGATTTCATCCTCCTCAACATCTAAATGCTGTGATGATTCTATAGACACTTTCTCTGGCTCTGCATGGGAATCCTCAGCTGCGAGCATTTGCTGATTTCCTTCAGAATCTGAATTGTCTTTTTTAGCATCCTTTTCCAAGGATTCACTCAAGTCATCCGCTTCTCTCTCCTCTATGGCATCACTTTTTTTAGCATCTTGCACTGTGTTTCCTATATCTTCAGAAACATCAGTCTTAAAATTGGATTTTGTCTCTTCATCAGATTCCTCTGAATGAATAGGGCTCTTGTCTGCTTCATCCAACTGTGCTCCTCTTGAAACCGATTGTTCCTTAACAGATTCCTCCAAATCTGATAGATCCTCAGTCACCCTCTGGGGTTCACCTTGAGACTCATCTGGGAGGAAACAAACCAGAATTTGGGGGGTCCAATAAGCATAATTATCCATATGCTAGCTTTGCAAGATACAATGAACAGTGTGTATTGAATGGAAAAAGAGAACAAAAACATATGACAATCACTCCAATTGCAATTGAAAGTGCAACTGCAGAATCAACACCAAAATAGAACTTAACAAATAATTAGACATAATGATGAATTAAAAAAAATAAAGGAAACATAAACCAACAGTGACATCACATTACTTTTAATTAAAAATCTTTTACAAATCTAATCCACAGAATTGACCTAGCAATTGTACAGCTAAATGCTTTGACAACTAACTTCCTGAGTTTTTACAGAACTTGACTTCCCAAGAAGATACTCTATTATCAGTTATCTCACCTTCTTCTGTTGCCGCAGTAGCCTCAGGGTCTAATGATACATCAGGATCCCCTTTATCTTTCAATTCTTTTGGCACCTGTTTAGGTTTTTTCTTCGGAGTTCTTATTCCTTTAACTCTGTAATATTAAAAATTGACAGAATTATATAAGGAATTCAATGGAAAGGAAATGCAACATAATAGCTCAACAAGAGAAGAACATTTCATACTAACATTTTGGTTGATTTCTTCTTTGGATTTGAACCACTGGAACTTCTGCTTTTTTTTGAAGGTGACCTGCAAAACAGTTTAAAGTATGAGACATGAACTGGGGAGAAGGATTTCTATGCAAATCGAATTCCATAACCAAGCCATTAATGATACCACAGAGGAGGACAAGTAGTCCCATAAGTTTATATAGAAATGGGTGCTAAAGTAACAAACTTTTATTACATATATCCTAACATTGCCAGGATTGAGAAAAGAAAAATCCTGCAATACATACAATACTTACCATACAGCAGAAAAGGCCGGCTGAGAAGAGCTCAACTTCTGAAATGGAAAGCGGAAAAATTACAAAGGCAATCATCAAGTAATTTCATCCTGGGAAAAGTTTTTGAACCCAGAAGCTTGAGGAAAGAATGTTAAAGATAGTGGACCTTTGAAGGTTTACGATCAACAAGCTGCCATCGCTCTTTATCTAAACGAAGTACTTCAACATCTCCATCCTCATATAGTATCTGCACCAGGCAAACAGATGATATTCCAGACATGAGCATCACAAATAGTCCCAATACACAAATTCAGATACAGAGAAGAGAGAAACTTACCACATGTTTTCCCTTTAGTGGGTCATAAGATTTAACTGTACCTTCATAAAACCTGCCAATTTGACCAGCATAAATACATATATGTAATCCCAAAGTTAAAAGAGATTTCTAGAATGCCATTGGACAGAAAGCAAGGTTTTAGCACAGCATTTACCTACTCCCATCATCTAAACCTCAGTACTATATGGAACTTTAAATCTACTTATCCCCCAACACCACCCGGAAGTAGAATGACAAACAGAAGCATCTTAAACTAGGAAAAGATAGAAAGAGTCTAAAGAAAATTAGCAAAGAAAAGAAAACTTAAGAGATGTTCACAGAATGTCTTACTCAGCAACAGAAGCGCATTAACTTGAATTTTAAGAAGTGTTCATGTCAACTAAAGAACCAAAAGTATTGCACATAGGGTAAAAGAAGTGGCAGGACAACTGTCTGAAAATATTATGGCTTTCAATCAGACAAAACTGTACTTACTCTTTATCCAAGGGCCACCAAACTTTGATTTTACACCCAATTAGTTCTTCATTGTCAATGACACTTTTCTTTGTTGAGCACTGGAAAGAGGAAAAGGAAGAGGAAGTTAAAGCGAAACAACAAGAGAAATAAGTAGGACATCGTATTATATGTTGGAAGGGAAAATATCCAGAGCTGTACATCACAGGAAAGAAAGCTTCAACCAAGAAAACCAACTACAAGGAACAATAATAAGAATTAGAGTATGTCTCATGCACAAAAAAGAGTTGCCAATTACAGCAGGATTATGCTATGTGCATAAATTTAGACTAGACCAGCATATCATTATCAACCCTGAACACCTTAAATGTGAACAGGTATGCAGATGTGCACGGTACTCGTTTAAGAGCAAGAGAGACAGAGAGGGACAAATCACTAAACTAGAGGTAAAACTCTAAATCTCACCGGTCAAAGAAAAATATCTTCTTCCATTTGTTGAGGAGGTATTCCCAACTAGGTTTTAATGCACTAATAGAGCCAATCAAGTATCATCATGTTTTTCTTGGTACACGGATAAGTATCACCAGATGGGAAATAATATTAAACATAATTGAGAAGCAATTTCCTAGATTATGCTCAACTGAAAGCAGTAAAGAAATAAACTTGATATTGTTTCAAGTGAAGGGCAAAATATTAACCTTTGCTAGCCCTGCAACGCTTCTTCTTTTTCGCTTCTTGGTGGATTCAGTCACAGACTTGTTAGCAGCATTCTTCTTATCGGTCAAAGTACGCACCTAAAGAAGAACAAATTATTTAAAAATTCATTAAACATATATAAGCCACCATACCGATAATTAAATAAATCTTACCATCAGATCATCTTCATCAGGATCTCCATCTTCATTGTCATTGTGACCCAAAACAGTAGTTTTGCCTTTTAGTTTTGATGAAAAACTTCTGCTTTTTTGAAGGAAGTTAGATTCAGCACTTTCTTTCAGCCTTAACTTTTTGTCCCCCGAATTAGGACTGGAATCATGTCCTAAAGCTTTTAACGAAGGGTTTAAAGGACTTTGAGTTGATCTTAAACCACTATGACCGTATGATGATCGCCTGCGTTTAGGAACAGGAATGGAAGAAATTTCACTAACTTTCCTCTTTTGAGCTTTTTGATGATCCACTTCTGATTTTTCCTCACTTGAAAAGTTTTTGTGCCCGTTGCTAGACTCAAACTTGCTAGATATCCCCAAATTATCCAAATTAATTTCCCTCACCATTTTTAAAATATCAACATCATTATCAGCATCCCTTGCTTTGACTGATGAAGATTTCTTTTTACCCGTTCTGCTCTTGGTTCCCTGAGACTTCAACTTTCTTATGATTTTCCCAAGAGGCATTTCATTTGCTTCTGTTTCACTGTCTTTTCGAGCCTGATCCTCAGCAACATCTGAAACAACCTGAGTTTACCGCAAGAAATACAATTTAGTAAAAGTTGCCAGCAACACCTAATGGCACAGAAAAGTATTGCATTGTGGAGAGTGCATCTAGCACTAGAACATACTTTCTGATCTGTTTCCAAGTTCAGTGATTCCAGGTAAGCCAAGAGACTCCCATCAGCCAACCATGTATGTCCTTTTGCCTATCAAAAGCAAGAAATACCATTGATGAAAATAAGAATATACTCACATTGTACTCAAAAGAACAAAATCATTCAATTCTAAGTGAATGAAATGATAAAAGGCAGCAAGGTAAAAGAATTAATAAACTCTGTTGATTCTGGAGAAACCATCAGGAACTTTACTTTGCCATGAGCTCAATTAGTTTCCTATCAATAGAACAACTAAAATTATTTGAAGTTGCCGAAACTACCATAGATTCATTGCTTTCTTCCTCTTCATGTGGTTTATATAGCATTGTAGGCAGAGATACCCTTGAAGCCAACTTTTGCAGATCATCCTCCTTTTGAGATAAGCGCTTGGTAACTGCCAGCCCAAGATCAGAGATAGCATGGGAATTCTGTCAACATCAAAAATTCCAATCATAAGACCATTTTTATTCACTAAAATTTTACAGTGACCAGTCATCACTTTTGTGGTAAGTTGCTATTCATTAAACAAAAAGATAAAGAAGAGTACGCAGTAGGAATAGTTTCTCTGTGACCTTGGATTTTGCTGCATCAACTATATCTTCAGAGGACTTGATACTCTGAAATATAGACACTATAGCAGAAATACTCTCCTCCGTATTCGAACCAGAGTCCAACTTAGCATCTTCATCTTTTTGCACAAGCATTGAAACAATTAAATATAATTTCCTGAAAAAGCATTAAAAAAAACAGATAATGTTACTCTGCAACAAATATTGTACAAAAACAAGGATTTGATGCTTTCAATTAATAAATTACGTAGATTAAATATTACCTTCAAAGCAGAACTAAAATGGAATCAGACACTAACCGATATATTGGTTCAAATGCTTTAACATCTTTCCATTCATCTACACAGGGGCATGACAAATGAGCAAGAGAGTGGACCAAGTACGGGAGGATGTGTTCAGGATAAGGTGACACTGGCGTTGCATCACTTTGGACAGGTGGTTGTCGGGCCTTTGCTTGGTGATGCATTTGAATGATATCAACAAGGTTCTGTTTCTCCTGTCAATTCAAACAGGAGGTCAATTTCAATCAAGAAAGTATTTGCAGCTTTATTTTACAGGAAGAAAGAAAGCATAATTAGGCAGCAGAGGTTAAATATGAACCAATCGGTTCCAGCATATGTACCTCTTCCAGATCAGAAAGCTTTGATCCCACTGAATTAAATAAGAATGCACACGCATATTTCACATCCAGAAGCCTGTCCTTTATATACTGATGGACTTTGCTTAAAAATAGCTTTCTAGCTTGGGGAAAGGGAATCTAAAAGATGAAAAAGAAAAGGAAGAAACAGAGAAAAATAAATTATGACATAAACCATCAGTAGCTGCAACTTACAAGTAACTGGAAAACTGATGATAGCAATAACCAGAAAGCACTTTACCTCTGGTGTCCTCAATGTTAAGTGGAAGATATCAATAGGTATCTTATGATCCCATTGCTTTGATAATCTAAGAACAGCCTTTGCAGAAGCAAGTCTCAAGTGGGCCTTGTCAACTGAGCTGTATGATGAGACAACTTGGTAAATAAAGCTATTAATCTCACAAGATAAAAACTGACAAATTAAAGATGATATGTAGACTGATTCTAAGTGGCAATAATATGATACCTTGATTCTGTATCTGTTGACAATTCTCCAAAACAAAGCATCTTCCTTAGGATTTCAAGAAGGTCATCAATACCAGGACGAAGTTGTGCATCTTTGACAGGCAAGTAGCTCTTAACCAATGTCTTAATACCATAAATCTACATGCAATATTCATTTCAAATTCAGAAAAAAGATAAAGAATCAGGGTCTAGGGACCACAAAAATCAAAACTTTACTTAATGAACACAGCTCATCTTTGAAAGAATTGAGATAAATAAAAAGGACTAACCTTCAACAAGCACAGTTCACTTCTGCTATCCCAATCAACATTTGAATTGTCTCCTTTCTGTAACAATAAAGTATCCTTAATTATGAATAATATTAATCAGTAAATCATAAATAAGAGAAATTGAAAGGAACTTCAAGGCATACACTGCCGCATTCCAGGATCTTATTTTTGATGAATTTTTCAATCTCTCCCTCTCTAGTTTCAAAAACTGGCATTGCAGTCTGTGCTATGCATCCCAAAGATTGTAATACAGCAGGCAAATGTCTCTTCTCCTCCAACATATCAACAAGTCTCTGAGCAAGCAAGCAACATCGTTTTTATGCAAGTACATTTATAAATGGCACCTTACAGAGAAGGTGACACATCTGACCACTAGTAGCATACAATAGGGAGAAAATAAAAAAGAGGCACCACCTTGTACAAAACAGAGAGGGACTTAAGCCCGTCATCCTTGGTTATAGCTGCCAGGGCATGTACAGCATATTTGGCCTGTCTTCGGGTGCCTTCCAAACAGAACCTTTCTAATATGAGGTCAACTGAACTGCATTAATCAAAAAGTGTGTAAGGGTATATTTAAGGTGCAAATCAAGATGCCAATAGTTTAAAGGGCAGTACCTTGACGACACTGCAAGTTGTTCACGTATGGTACCACCAGCTTTTGCCAAAATGTGCAAAGCCCCTTCTTTGATCACGTCATCATCATCTTTGAGGAAATTTACTAGTTCTTCTTCTGCCCCACCAAGCAGTAATGGGCAGAAACGTGCAAGAATCTGAAAACTCATCACATAAAACTTCAATAAGTTCCCAACAGATGAAAAAATCAACTTGATACTTAAATTATGAGCTTTAAGCAGGACAACTTGATACTTAAATTATGAGCTTTAAGTAGGAACAAACATACAAATGCCATTTAGTTTAAAGTCAATGGCCTCTTAAAGATATGCAAGTCTGTACTGGATTCACAACAACTAAAATCATAGAAAAAGACAATAGTTATCTAACACAGAGTTCCCAACTCAAGTGACGGTTAAATCACAGTCAAGAAAAAAGATGTTGAAAGATAATGAATGAATAAATGGTCACTTGGTGAAGGATACAATACACTTTAGACTAATGTATTGATCTTACCACAAGTATATCCATGCAAGATTGAGTAAGCTGAGCATTTCCAGAAGATTTGTGTCTAGCAGCCTCCAGAAGAATATCTTTGACATGCTCCTTGTTGAAAAGTAAATAAGAGCATTTCAAAGAGAGATTGCTCAAAAATTCATTGAGTCTGTGCTTCTCACCAAGGATTTTAAGCAAATCTTCCTGCAAAAAGAAAATTTTCAAGAACAACTTTTAGAAGAAAAAATGCAGGTTCATGTTCAATATAAGTTGCAGGGAACAAGTGACTTCAGTTGACTTATTGAATGAGATCTTAGGAAAGTAGTACAACACATCAATTACTTCTATATTTGTCATAAGGTGCTAATTACAGTGACCAACTAAAGGAAAATGTGCATGAGAGTCAGATTCTCTAAAGAAAAAACTATTTTCAGCTACTGAGACAAATTGGTCAGGCTTACATCGATGTAGTAAGAGACGTCTACAACTAAAATAACAAACAGTAAGCATTTGGAGCAGAATCAAGAAACCATAAATAAGAACCAGAAATCAGGAGATTGTGGCAGGTAATGAAATGACAACAGCAAATATCATGGTAATGAGTGTTATAGTTAGCACACAATCTGGATACCCATAGTAAGATCATCACTCACAAAGTTGAAACCGTAAAGCTTATGAGTTCTATACCCCAAATTTGAAGACCACAGATCCTCAAGTCTAGTTTTCTAATCAGAAAATAGCAAAAACTGATCGCATATATTCCTATTATATCACTTACCCGACTACTAAAAGTTTGACATAAGCTAGTACTTGGATCAAGTAGACTTGTCAAAATCTTCCAAATGTTGGTATCATTCAATTGATCAAGTATCTGGAAATTCTCCTCAGCTTTCACAGGTTCAGCAAATGAGCGGGACATGATCCGGAAGCAAAACAGAACCTTTTTTTGGATCTCAGGAACATCTCCATTCTGCACTTGAAACACAAGGAATGTAACTTTTTTCTCAACTTTTATGCTAAACATGAATTGAGTTAAATTTGCTAGATTTGTGTACCTGATGCATCTGCCTAAGGGACAGATATCTCTGTGTCTCTTGCTGTAATCTGCATTAAAAAATGTAATATTCATAAGAACAGCGAATAATTCATCAGATTTGCAAAAACGCCAATGGTCAGGTCTAAACCAAACATTAGTTAAACTCACCTTTGTTTATGCTCCAAAATCTTCTCAAATGCTTTAAGCTCGACTTTGTCAAATGCAGAGAAAACTCTGATCCAGTGCTTAACTCTGTTTTTTACAGAGAACTCAGCTGGAAATAGAGATCCAGAAAGAGTTGATTCAATTGTATCTGATCTGAAGAGAAAATATACATGTTAGAAACTATTTTAACCAGTAACTGGAGAATCAAGAACTTAAAAGCTATAAGTTTATCAGATCACCTAACATATTACCATGGAAGGGCAGAAGAGGAAACGAAAAAGAATATGGCACAGAGTGAACAGTAATATGTCTTACCTGAAATCTTTGTCATACAAACACCTCATAATCTTTCCAGGAATCCAATCGAATTCACTTAGATTTTTTGAGCCCTCAGTGGACTTCACACAATAAACCTTGAATATCTCAGCAAGTTTCTCCATGGTATAACTTTTAACAAGTAACTAGAAGTCCAAGAAAGAAAAACAACACACATTAATTACTATGAATAACACCATAAATACTTATGCAACAATTTCATGCACCAAAAGAAAAGAGCAACGAGCCTACAGATTTATCCCTGAGACGATCTGCAACTAATTTTATTGTTTCTACAGGAATTGAACTCAAGGCATGACATGCCAAATTGAAGATCACGTCAACAACTTGCTTTCGGACATTCTCATCATAGTCCAACAGTCGATCACAAAGGGCAGCTGGAATATATTGAACCAAATCAAATAAGGTAAGGTTCTCAAAGAACAAATTTGTCAAAACAATCACCAAACTTACAAAAGATTTGGGGAGCCTCAGCTCGAAATGGATCTGCCAACAGGCAATTTTTAACATGTTCCAGGACAGACATCCTGACCCCAACTACTCTATCAGTCAACCTTTTCAAAAACTCTGAAAATATTGGCTGAAACGATTCACTGATGGGAGATCCTGGCACAGCAAATAGATCTCCGACTAATTCCACAGCTTTCAAGCGAGTCTCTAGCTTATCTGCCTGCGATGGGAATAAACATAGTAAGAAATTACTAATTCATTTACAGTAAGTTACAGCATCAAAGATTAATGAAGATTTAAATTCATATGTACACAGGTACATCAAAACGTGCAAGCCTTTTTCACGGTGCCACAAGAAATTTACGTTGACACCAATAACTGAATACTAATGTAATATAGAAGCAAGATTTTTGTAAATGTAGTCATAGAAGAGTATGAGTAAGCAATGGATCTGGAATTACCAGTAGCTCCCCTGTGATATATGGAGCAACTCCTGATAGGATATTAGGAGCGCAACAATAAACATCATATATAACTTCATGGTAGTCAATCTGGTAATCTGTGGACCTATTATCACCGGATATAGATGATATGAGGAACTGTTTTATGCCAGTTTCAAGTTTTTTGGCACATTGCTCTATAACATTCATGGCAAGCTTCCTTGCAGCAGGGGAGATATCCTACAATTTACATGCATCGTTCAATTATCTGCCATTAAGGAAGCCATATAATAACAAATACAAAATTAAAAATAATAATAATAGCCCTGACAATGTTAATTGTGATATAGCTCAAGAGAAAATGCTTACACTTCTGTTACGTCCTAATACAGACAAAATAATAAGCAAAAGATCCTCTCGAACATCCTCAATTTCTTCAATGAGAAGGACCATGATTGTCTGCATCGAAGACAATATACTTTCTTGATGATCATCACTGCAAAGACAAAGTTTCGAGATCAATCACTTTTTGAAATATGGAACACATACTTCCGTTATTCAGAATATGACTATAAGCCCCAAATATAAATGAATAGAGAACTGGGTCGACACAAGAAAGGGATTAGAAAAAGGTTGTCGAGACCAAAGAGCCTGCACTTAGGATTATAATGCTAAAAGTTGATCCATCCTTATAAAAGATATCCTATATTTATCAACCAAACTAGTGCAAACATCAGGAACCACTTATTTATACTTCTACCATAACTTTAGTCTGTTATCATGACACCAAGACAACCTTTAAGCTCAGACAAACAAATCCCAAATTAGCCACTAGATTTTCAATCAAAACGTAGAGAACATATAGTTCCATGCTTCAACGTCATCAACTTTATAGCAAACAATCATATCTGGGTAGACAAGCTTGAAAGTTGGATGAAAAATCAAATGATTTAATTTTAAGTGTAAATGGAAACACCTGACTCTCAAACTTTTATAAGGAAAATCAACCATTTTGGCATGCCATAGAGACGAATTCTAGATTGGAAGAACTAACATACAACATCTAGATCTATACAGACATATTTCCTTGATCCATATTATTGCACTGAGCTAAAAGATGCTAAAATAAGAGAAAAATGAGTCCAAAACATGCAAATAATATTGAGCATCATAAATGAAACAAAACCATGGGATATAACACACCTGGCTACAGAAAAAAATGTACTGAACATTTTATTCACCAGATCATCGCTTTCAAGATCCAACATCGCAACACATGACCTACATTTGGCAAGAATCTCCAAAATAACAACACTCCTTCCGAATGAGGGACTACTAGCTTCACTTAACCCACTAAAAGTGTCTACAATCAAGTGAAAAACATCCTGAAGACAGCAAAACAATTAGCTAGGAAGCAAAAAATTTAAGGTATTTTAATAAAATGGAATCCATTAGTCAATAAGTGTGATCAAGGTTAAAAAAGAAAGCACCTTTAGAACATCACCGCTGTAGGGAGCTTCAGGTGCAGCAATCCGGGTTATCTCACAAATACAGGTTGCCACCAAAATTTTAACATCTCTATCTTGATGCTTTAGCAGTTCCATCTTTATAATTGCATCAAGAAAAGGCTGCATTGACTCCATTATTGAAGTGGACGGCGATTGATCCATTTCAGAAAGAGAGGTAGCAGCTTGCTGCAGGTATAGCACATATTACTAGCAAGCAACAAATAAGAAAATAAAATTATGCCCTATAAAGAAAATACAAGCAAGGGTGTGAACAAATATTTTCCATGGTACTAAAAGTCCAATTTTTCCAAGAAAGCATTCCAACAATCTGAATGTACATATTGTAACAGATTGGCCTGTACACAACACAAATTTCATAAGACAAGCAGCATAACAGTACCAGACCACAAAGTAAATATCAGTTAGAGGAATGCTTAGTTGGGGCAGTAACTGGTAGCAGTACCCCTGAGTCACAAAAAAGTAGTTTCAACATAGTTCTAGTGACTTCAGCTCATACACAAAATCCATAGAGCTTATGTAAGTTCTATGTATCTAAGCAATTAACATATATGGAAAGAATAAAAAGAGAATGACAAATATCATCAACACTGGAATGAGTAATTACAAAGGGGAAATATCATTTTTCCTCTGTTACAGCACTTCTTCTGTTCCGTAGTCGTGAAATTAAACAGCAGAATGAGAAGGCCAAAATTCAGGCAGAGAAACAGTTAAAGGGTCTGTTTTTAGCATTGTTTTCGTTGTTCTTGTTTCCAAGAAAGCTTTTGTCAACCCAATATAAATGGCAAAAGTTGCAATCATCAAGTTCTGTTAGAAACAGAGGTAGCCTTTAAGCTTATTAAATAGCATATGATCATCTTGAGATTATGGTTTCTGTACACTTAAAAGATTGAATTAGAACAATTTTTGCAGGTCCCACCACTGCCAAGTAATTCATCAAGAGCCTAAGATCCCTACTATTAATGTCAAAATAAAAAATGGTAGTAATGTTTTATTTTTTCAAGACTGCTAAAGCAAAATTCCTGCCAACACGCGGCCCCCAAAAGGAAAATAGAAAATAGATCCATTTGGAAAAGGAAACTAAAAACTGCAACAACAAAGGGTCCAATTCAGTAAAACTAATCATTAGCTGTTATATGAAAGGACATTGGAATCGACTCACAAGCCAGTATCTCATGCACATCTGATGGCATCTGCTATGACACAAAGGTCGTTTGGTTGTGCCCAGAGAAATTCATAAACACTATTCACTCAAATAAAGTGCAATAATATGTATGAAACCTATAACTTTGATGAATCAGGTCCCCAAGCCAGGATGAAAGGACAGCATTACTTTTTGTGGCTCAAAGGGCTAGCACAATTTAATCCAACTAACCTAAACTTTAAACTGTTACATTGTCATGCAGGCCATGCCCATAAACTGAAAGGTCAACCGTCATAAGAAAATTAGAGACAAGAGCCTCTACTGAAAATCAATACGAATGAGTAAAATCACGGACAAGATCTTCAGAATTAAAAGTAGAATATCAGTCAAAAATTGGAGTTAAGAGCCATTTTTTCTATTACTTGAAGCCAGCGAGAACCAAAAACCTTCAAATGATGGAAATTCATTATTCAACTAGCCTAAGAATGTTTTACACCCGAGCTCAATGTTCATTGGCATGCACTTGGTTCACTAAGGGTCAATAATTTAATCCTCAGGAACATATACCCTAGCCTCTAATTACAGTATATACAACCGAAACAAATAAACAAAGACACACTATGCAACAAACATAAAATAAATAAAGAATTAACAACATCTACATTATACTCAACTAAAGTAAAAAAGAAGAATTATTCAGAAACAATACCTCATAGAACAAAAGGGAAGCCAACAAACCCTAATTGAACCTGATTCCCAAAGGAAAAAACGCTCCAGGACCACAAACACTACAGAAAACAAACTTTCTAGTCTAAAGAAAGCAAATTCACATACTAAACGTGAGAAAGTCTTAATATTTAAGCTCCCTTAGAACCCTACGAAGTCTTCTTAAACCCGAAGCTAACTCAATTTGACCTTGAAGCAACCGAAACAAACACCGGAAGAAATTCTCTGTCGCACACAAACACGTAGCAACAGCAAAAGAAACAAGAAGAAGAAGAAGAAAACGCCAAAATTCACTCTCTTTGAAAGCAAACAGAGAGAATAACAGAATTAACTAACCAGACCCCAAGAAAGGAAAGAAAAAAAGTTGCAAACTCAACATAACCAAATGCACACCT
Source organism: Erythroxylum cataractarum (assembly GCA_024703695.1). Taxonomy (NCBI): domain Eukaryota; kingdom Viridiplantae; phylum Streptophyta; class Magnoliopsida; order Malpighiales; family Erythroxylaceae; genus Erythroxylum; species Erythroxylum cataractarum. The sequence goes on along the minus strand of JANJEY010000234.1, from coordinate 10,017,057 downwards.
CAAGGAGCTTAAGGAGCTCATCTTTGGAAGAGGGAAGGTTCTCGAGAAGCTTGGATCCCACCTCCACGAGTTGCCGTTGAACCTTCTCCTCCATGTTTCTAAATATAACTACTCTCTCAAATACGACCTCGTTCAGAAGCTTCGAAGCACGAGCTTGCTCATGGACTCCAATTCAAGATAATAGGGTTGGTTAAGTACGCGAGGAAGAAGATGTGATTTCTCCACTCTCTCTCTCTCTCTCTCTCTCTCTCTCTCTATCTCTGTTTTTGTGTTTCGAATATTTTTGTTTTTAATTTTTGTTTCTCATTTTTTTTATCTCGAGCAGGGTCGCGGATTGAACTCTAAACTCATAAGGGATGGTTTCTCACTTCCATCACTCATCTGCAGTAGTAAGTAATCCCTAGCTAGTCTATCTCTCACATGACATGACGCTAAAGGACAAAACATAACATTATCTTTGGAGTTCAATATCCTATGGCAGTACAACTTTTGCTTCTAATTAAAAACAAGTTTGTTTAAGTCCTTACATTTATTAATATCTTAATTTCCTTTTTCTAAATTCTTTAGAAATTAAACTATTTTTATAATTTTCAACTCATATCTTAAAGTAAAAAAAAAACATCTCTATTAATTAGAAATAATACTATTTACTATAAAATTTAAGGATTAAACACACTTGCTCTTTTTTAATGTAAAATATTTATATTTTTTAATTAACAACAATAACATTTGGTAAAAGGGGATTTTTATGTTTTTATTAAATAAATTATTAAGTTGATCTCTTTATTTATTAAATAAAAGTCGTTTTTGTTTTTGATATCCCTTGTTCCAATCACTACTACGCATCTTTTTCAGTGATGATAATGACACTCTGTACATAGTTAATGTGATATTAGATCTTTTGTTTTAGTTAGTTAGTTAGTTCCTACTTGTTTTATTAAATTTTATCAATATATTTATGTAGAATTTACATAAATGTATAAAATGAACACCTCACAGAAATAAAGTGCTCCAGCCCGGCTAATGTAAGGTAGTCGGCTCTTTTTAACAATTGAGTTCTTGCTTTCATTAAACATTGAAGTCTATCCTATTATTTTATGTTAATTAATAATTTTATTTATAGACTCGCCAATAAAGCGACTTGACCGGACTCGATCGTGAGCTAGGGTGGCTCATTGCTCAACAGATCGGAATAGGTTAACCCGTGACTCAAATTATGGCCTGACCAATCACGGATAGATCGGGTCCACCCGACCTATCTTTTTTTTTTGTTAAGAAAAACTAAAAAATGATATTTTGTTATTTATTACTTGAGTCCAATATCAAACTGATTGTTTTTGGAGATGTAAGATTTGACTCCAATTTTCTTATTCTTTCCTTTTCTTATATAATAAGAGACTTCATGAATATCATTCTTTAGTACTTTTGCAAAGAGCTTTTGGTACTTGAAAGCATTATCATGAATATCGCGGTGCATTGATTAGTACATTAGTGCCAATCTTACTGGTAAAAAATTGGTATCTAACAAAAAGATTTTATACTAAATTTTGGGATCGGTCGGTATTAGCTATTTTGATTAGTAGTGGTGGCTATCGACCAGTAACTAAAATATTGATTAAATGCTAATTAGAATTATATTTTTAAAATAGTATTAAATTTAAAAAAAACTTAAATTTCTCTTATATAAAATAATAATTACTATGATAAATTGCCTACAATTTATTTAATAAATAATACAGATACAAATAAAAATGTATTAAATAAAATTTATATAATTAGACTTAGACATTATACATTAGATAATTAAATATATTAGTTTAATATAATTTAAATACTTTTTATAAATATTTTTAAAATTTAGATATTTCATATTGACTATTTATACTTTTTTAGTGCATATATGTGAAATTTATTATAACAACTTTTAAAATATGCAAAGATAGCATTTGCAATTAAATTTACTTGTTATAAATTTATATTTTTACTTTGTATTATTCTTAATTTTAGACCTATATCAGAGTTAAATGATCTTTTTCTCATCTTAATTTATGAGAAATATGTGAAAAATAATATTAGTAAAATAAAAATATATATATCCAGTTTATATTATTATAATTAATTGAGATTGGATTGAAGTAAAATAAAAAAGTATCTAACGTATTGTACTGAATGACTGTTTTATAATTTTATAAAATTTAAAGAATATTTTATAATTTTAAAAAATTATTCGAAATGGTATTTGATATTGATTAGTATCGGTATCATATTGTACCATAATCAAATTTGATACTAATTCTGATATAATATTCATAATACTGGTTGAAAGAGAATTTTCTAATAATTTCTTAATGTTATACTAAATTTGTGGCACATCACTACCATAAAACATATGTCCGAATATCCAGAGGACATATGAGAACATGCCATAAAGGAATGGCATGTTAGAACAATCATATTCACTTATTATGACATTACAGAAACACAAGTGTTTCAAATGACTACATTTTCTCATTTTATTCATAAAAATAAACTTACTTTGTCATTACAGTCCATAATCCATATATTTACATTACAAAAACTTATGAGAGTTTACTGTTCTATACAAAATATCTAACATGAAATGAAATGGTAACAGAAACATTCTAACTAAACTCCTCAGATATCAGTTGACCAAACCTTTAAGTCATTCTTTTTTCAAAAATTGACAATACTAGACTGCTAGTAGATTGCATTAGAAGTTAGGTCTCCTCAGTACTTGAAAATCAATGTTGTAATTTTGATGAGTTTTGCGAACTCAGTGAATAAATCATTAGCTATGTGCTCACTCAAAACAAAACATAAACATCACAAGTATATAACACAACTCTATCAGTATCTCTTATCATTCAAAATCAAATCTCATATATCACATCATCTAGAATTTAGTACCTGATTGCAGTATACATCATATTTCAACAAGCTCGTTATGAATACAAATATTTCATATAATCATTTTAGAATATTTCAATCATTCATCTCAATCATTCATATCATCAACATATACACAAACATCGTATACCATTATATCAACTCAATTTAGTAATTCTTTGCAATCATTCACATGATATATGTAAAGATATATATGCAAATACAAATGAGACTCCACTTTCATTTTTATTTTGATATGACTGAGAGCCTATTTAACTGTCTCGTATTGTTTGTGGATACTGGGTTCATTTCAGATACTGCCTCGTACACATTGTGGATACTGGGCTAATTAATCGTTAAGTCTATGGCTCTTTGTGCACTTTGGTCACTCCGATCACAACTTCTTTATCTAATCATGCATGTTAATGCCATGGAATGAATCATTTCACATATTATGCTATTAGTGACTTTTATTTAGTGTGCACAATCATTTAGCATATTCATCGGATCTGAGTTCGGCATTAAACATACAGTTGAGAACACATTTCATATTACACATTAAATTTGAAAACACTTTCAATACAATCTCGAATATCAAACTCCTCGGTCCAACAATGTCTGGAATATCACAATCATATCAGTAACAATTCAATATATGAAAGCTAATAAAAAACAATTCAAACATAGAGGTTAACTCACAATAGGCTCCAGACAGGTATTACCTTGACGATTCGACAATGTCTAGATATTGTCAGTCTATTTGTGCTTCTATATCATGCAATACACACATAATTACACATTACTAACTTGTTTAATCAAATGAGTACCCAATCATACACATGTATATGTATTTTGTTCAATGCATGCTCAATTAACTATCTTGGGAAGGTATATTTATTCACAAGTCTTGATCATTCATTTATCATAACTTGTATATATCTAGTTTGCAATTAGGTTTATGCCTTAAGTAAGTTTGGTTACCATCAATTCATCAACCCTTTCTTGGCATTTATATTCGCACAATTTCCCAATTATCATTCAATCATATCTATTTCATTACTTATATCCTTTAGATTTCATTTAGATTTATAAGAACATCTTTATACTATTAACAACTCATACTTTCCAAATTCATATACATTGATATAAAACAATCCATTCCTTAATTTATAACCTCGATCAGTAACTTAAACTTATCAAATACTTAATCACTTAATCAAGAAACTTTCTAGGTTCATTTTAAGCCCCAATCATGTCTTAATGCACCAAAGTAAAACAACTTACCCTTATATGGTTTAACCATCACACAAAACACATTTTTTCACTTAAAAGCATTGTCCACGATCGTGGGATGGAGCTTATGTAGCTCTCCCATCATCGTGGGATAGGTAAATCAATGGTACTCCTTCATTTTTCTTTAAAAATTTTCTAACTTTTAACATCTTCATACCAAATTCAATACATCTTCATCATAGTCCATTGCTTATGCCTCAATTATACCTTAATTATACTTCAAATCCTCATCAATTCCATATCCAATTCTAATTCAATTCATTCATTTGGTTACTCACAAATTATGGTCTTTTATACATCAAAATTAAAACATAAACTATCATTTATTGATCATACATGTTGTCATAGTTCTTTCTCATTTTAAGATCACTATAGTAACACTTTTCTTTAATATAAATTCACCTTTATTATATCTCAAAATCTAAGCTAATTCATCCATAAAAAAAGTACAACTTTCGATTTTTTATACATCAAGAAATAAGCATAAAAGTGTCCAAGTGTCCAAGTTTATACATCATATTCTAGCACACTTCATCATCAACATCATTTACAATCCGTCCTAATTCAATCATCATAAACTTTCCATTACCACATGCCATAAAGATTAATCTTTTACTTACTTGTCTAGCTCAAATTCCAACTTAAAGATCAAGCTAATTCAACTCTCCATGCATGCAAAATCATCACAAATTCAAGGTAACAACATATTGGTTTTTGGCTAGAATAAAGGACAACAATAATTTGATTCTTTAACTATACTGTGAAGGGTAAAAAAACATGGATTATTGGTGCAACAATTGGACACAAACATAGACAAAACACAAGAATGTAAAGGTGAGAGGATTTCGGTGGTGTGAGAAGAAAAAAGAAGAAGATATGAACAAAACTGATTTTACTCATGTACAAGCTTAACATATAAAATCTGGTTATCCATGTTAAGGCTAGAAGTGTGATTTATAAGAAAGTACTAAGAAATTAGAAAATGCACATCATGCTTTAGTTAAATATGACATGCACATTTTTTGTACATGAATATAATTGTACATGTATTTATTGACATTTTTCGGGTATAATTAATTTATAAATGCGATTAAAATGTGAATTGTGAGTTATTTGCGTTAATTTTTTTTTTGAGACCATTAGTATTATTTCAAATTTTTTGGTGAATGTGAGATACATTTGGATTAGGACAAATGCCAAGTGATAGAATAAATTGATACATGAAAATTTTGAATGATTAAGCCCAAAATTACATTTTTATTAAAATTGATACTTAAATTAGTTATAAAAATATTCAAATATACTATTTTTTTAGAATTTAAAATAATCAAAAAAGTAAAAATAAAAAGAGACAAAAAGTTTAATTATGTTATAAAACCATAATT
>JANJEY010000234.1:9968608-9982199 GCA_024703695.1 Erythroxylum cataractarum | reverse complement strand
AGCACTAAATGAATGAGAAGAGGAAACAGGAATGTACGGAGAAGAAGTACCTGAGAATACCAACGCACTAGTACCTGCTGAGGACTGGGATTTTTGTTTCTCCAATGTATCCAACAAGCCCCTAAGTTTCTCGATCTCCTCATTATTGAAGCTGACACCATGAGAACTAGCACTCTCCGCATTTATGACTGCATGTGCTTGTCCTTGCTCTTTCGATTGTCCGCTCTTCATATTTGTGGGCTTTCCATGAAGCTTCCAACACTTTTCTCTAGTGTGTCTAGATTTTTTGCAATAAGTACACCACAAGTTGTCTTTGTTAATACTTTTGGGCGCACTGGTTTGTTCAACACGGATGTTCTGCTCTTTACTGCTCTTAGAAACTAGCGCGGAGCTATCTACAGCTAGTGTGTCAACCATAACCCCTCTCCTACCTTCTTCAGCTAGGATAATCGCAATTGCCTCATTCAATGAAGGCAATTCTTCTTTGCCAAGGATTTGCACCCGTACTGCATCAAATTCCAAATTTAAGCCAGCCAAGAAATCATAAATTCTATCCCTTTCAACAAACCTTTTAAGGATAGAAGCATCCTCGCTGCACGTCATTTGAATACACTGGTAATGATCCATCTCCTGCCATAAACTTTTCAAAAAATTAGAATAATCCGTGACAGAACGATTGCCTTGTTTGGTATTAGAGATTTTAGTTTTAATCTCATAAATCTGAGCAGCATCATGAACCTTTGAATAAGTTTGTTTAATAGCATCCCAGATTTCTTTAGCTGTCCCCAAAAACATACAAGTATCACTAATTTCAGGTAACATTGAATTCCAAAGCCAAGACATTACCATAGAATCTTCTATATCCCACGCATCAAATTTTGGATCACCCTCTTTTGGACCCGTACCTAACAAATGAGACAATTTTCCCTTTCCTTTTAAAAAAGTACGAACCAACTGAGACCACTTTAAATAATTTTTACCATTCAATCTATAGGCTGCTTGGATCTGTTGCAAATCACCGGTTACAGTGTGATTGGTACCATCAACTACAATCACTTCAGTTTTAATAGGGGTTTCTGACATAGTTTAAGTAACTAGGGCAAACTCAAATCAATAAAAGAGATCGGACCCACAAACTCCACTTATGATAGAAATATAAGAGGTAAAAAAAGAGTGATGTAGTAACAGAAAAAAATACCACAAATCTGATCCTAAAAAACGAGTAACTCTTGTTGAAAGAAGTTTTTCCAGCAAAGTAGGACTAGAAACAAAGTGGCGAGAGCAGAGAAAACGAGGTGAAAGACGAAACTCCGATGGGGTGAAGCTCACGTGCCGGTGCGTGGACTGATGGTAGACAGCTACGGGAGGCCCGTGAGGGACACTCACTCACTTTCCGGTGACTGGATTTTGGGCGACTGGTCGACTCCTGGTGGTGCTCCTATTGACGCTGGCGGTGATAGTAAAAAACCACTCTAAGATGGTGGTTAGTGTGAGGTAGCCCTATCCTAGGGTTTCCTCAAACAGAAAAAGTAGGGTTTTTTAGAGACCCAAGCTTTGACGCCATGTAGAATAAGAGAACTCAACAATTCTATTGTATTGAATTGAACTGCAAGACTACTACCTCTCTATTTATACAAGGTAATCCTAGTGTATGCAGAAGGAAATAAAATCCTATACAATATAAAATCCCTATACAATAGCAGAATCTATACAATAGTAGAATAAAATCCCTATAGATTAGGAACTAATTAGGAACTAATCTTCCCACATTCACTAAAGTAGAAGATGTCGAGTGAACTTGCAGATCTTCAAGTAATTTTTTGACCTATATAACTTGTTTAGCAATTGTTGTAGCTACTACCAATTCAGCTTCTGCAGGAGAGAGTGCTACCAATTTTTGCTTCCTTAAGCTCCATGAAAAAGAAGCTGAACCCAATGTCAGACAATAGCCAAAAGTACTTTTCATGTCTTTTATTACTCCACCCCAATCATTGTCTACAAAACACTTAAGCTCACACTAAGATACCGTAACACTCTCTTGACAGCAACTAAGCGTTGCTTCCCAAGATTACTTAAACACCTAGAAAGCACACTAACTAGATATAAATATATATGGTCTAGTAGCTACAATATACATCAAACAGCCTACCATGCTTCTATAATTCTTGTTGTCTACCTCATCTCCATTTTCTTTCTTTACTAATTTCTCTTTTTGACAAATGGGAGTAGAAACTTGCTTACACTAATCCATTTTAAACCTCTTTAGCGCGCAACACACATAACTAGATGCTTTTGGACATCACAGGAATAACACTAGTCCTAACTAGGAACTTTTGTTCATTAATCAAATAGGTTGAAAGACAACTAAAGATGCAATTGTTCCTTAGGTAAACTAAAAATTGATATTTAAAGCAGTGAATTCCTTGTGCTTCTAAACCAAACAGAGCGACAGTGTAAAGGAAAAGAAAAGAAATGGCAAACTTTCATGTTTGGTTTTGGAGGGAAAAAGCTTGAGAAACCAGTAATCTCCAACAATGTTTTGGATATCAGTACGTATCGGCTAGTACTTACCGAACCAAAACTAGTAAAGTATTGGAGGTCGGTGATGCCGAGTTTAAATATCAGCCAGTATCGGCTAAATATCGGCCAGTACCAGCTAGTATCGATATTCAAAATACCGACCAAATACAGGCCAGTACCATAAATTTTAAAAAATGGAGAGATTTTTTTGCAAAAATTTCAAAAAATTTTAAAGTCTTACTCCCTCACTCCCACCTCTTCTTCCACCCCTCATTTTTTCAAAATTTTTTTAAGTAGTTATTTTATTTACTTCAACTTTTATAATTATTGTGAATTTTTAATTTTTAATTTTAAAATAAAATTAAATATATTTATTACTAATAATAATTATAAATTAAATAAAACTTAAAATAAATTAATTTTATTTAAATTTATATTAATATTTTATATAATATTTATTAATAATGTATTAGAAAAAATATTTTATTTTTTAAAATAAATAATTTAAAAAGTATTATTTATAAACTAATATTTATTTTATATATTTTTAATTATTGAATCAAATTTATTTTAAATTTATATATTTTCACTTTAATTATATTTATTAATAATTATTAAATTAATTTTATATATTAAATTAAAATTGTGATTGTATTTAATTAAATTTAAAATAAAATAGAATATGAAAAACAACAATCCTAAAAAAATAATTCAAAATTATGATAAAATAGGAAAACATTAATAATTCATTATTTTACAATAAATTATTTTATTTAGATATATATTATATATAGATAATTATTATATATAGAAATAATTAGAATATAATAAAGATATATACAAGTGTACAATAAGAAAATGGACTATTTAGTAAATTTAAAAAAAAATAGAAACTATTTTATAAATTTAAAAAATTACCAAAAATAGTACCCAGTATTAAAAGATACCGATATAATACCATACCATAACCTAATTTGATACCAAATCTAGTACAATATTTATAATATTGGTTACGTTAGCAAGATAACAGTGAAGCTAACGTCAGATTAAAATTAAAAAATTAAATATTTTATTACTACTTTTTTATTTTGAGTGTCAATAAATAAATCGAGAATTTTTTTTTTTGTGGGTAGTAATTAACCCTGTATGATATACCCAATTAGAATAAAAAGTCGACAAATAAAAAGAAATAAAAAGCCATGTCATGTGTAAAAATTTATCAAAAGTCGCAATTGGGCTTTGGGGAGGACCAGAATAGAAATTGTTTTGAGTTTGACATGCTTCGATAGTTTCTGAACAGAACCAAAATATTTTTTTAATCGTATTTCCAGTCATTCAACTGATCAAACGGTCAAATTCATGTCCACGTGTCAGAACCTTATCGACAAAATGAACGGTCCTAAACCATCCTACTAAATTAACTAATAAATAAAGCAAAGTCTCCTAAATTGTCTGCGAAGAACCTAAGATCAGTGCTCTTTCTAGTACTTACTTGTCCTACTACTCTCAGTTAAAAGTAATCCAAGTTTCATCGATCTTCACTTCTTGATTAAAACCCAAATTTGTCTCTACCATGTCAGCCCAAGAATCTGTTCCGGGTGTTCATACGTAATATTCCTTTCTTGGTTGTTTTCTTGCTGAAATCTTTCTGTTTTAATTTTCTGCTCGTTGTTGACCCAAAAGAAAAATCTGATCTTTGTGATCTTGTACATGTGAATATTCAATCTTGGTTGCTGTTTGTGGTTAGAAATGGCGGATTCTGACAACGAGTCAGGAGGGCATAATGCAAATAGCGAGTCGTCGACGAGAGAGCAAGACAGATTCTTGCCAATAGCAAACGTGAGCAGGATCATGAAGAAAGCTTTGCCAGCAAACGCGAAGATTTCAAAGGATGCGAAGGAGACAGTGCAAGAGTGTGTGTCGGAGTTCATAAGCTTTATAACAGGGGAGGCGTCAGATAAGTGTCAGAGAGAGAAAAGGAAGACTATTAATGGTGATGATCTGTTGTGGGCTATGACTACTTTGGGCTTTGAGGAGTATGTTGAGCCCTTGAAGATTTACTTGCAGAAGTACAGAGAAATGGAGGGTGAGAAGACTGGTGCCGCCAGTTGTGGTCGCCTAGGTGATCATAGAGATGGCTTCGCTGCCGCCGGTGGTGGTAGTGATCATGTGAGTAATGTGGGTGAGTTTGTGGGAAGTGGGGTTTATGGAGGGATGCAGACAAGCATGATGATGATGGGGCATCACCACCAACATCATCACAACCACCATCACCAACAAGGGCATAATGTGTATGGATCAGGTGGTGGTGGAGGAGGAGCATCTTCTGGCAGGAACCAGAGGCCAAGCTAATGTCAGTGCTCCATTTTGCTCTTTCTAGAATTTGTTTGTTCTTCCCATGACTAGGGTTGTGGTTGATGAATGACTATACATAGCAATATGATGTTTCCTTTGATCCCTTGATTTGTTATTCTCTTGTAATTCTATAGGGGGGATTGAAGTGTCGGAGCGAAAGATATGCAAATTGGCAAGAAATGAAATATATTTGCCCAATTTAAAGCGAATAATAATATTGTATATGAGAGTGATTTTGTATCATATACAGGTAAATTTGTCTTGGTTGTTGTTTCAGTTCGCCTCTAACTAAAGATTGGAGGCAGATCAATGAACTCTCATGATCAACTTCTTTCTATCATTGAAAAGAATATAATCTAAAAAACATGACCAAATCAATGGTAAAAACATGGTTTTATTAATGAACTTGCAGCTGATTGAGCAACATCGATTGTAACTAATGAATGGTACAATTTGCAAGTATATGAAGTTGCAGAACTTGAATCCCCTTCCAACAGTGGATAGAGACTATAAATCAGATTTACTAGTTTGTCAGATCTTGAGCATCCACTTGCGAGCATATCTTCTGATCTGAATCACTAGTTTTCTTTGCTGCACATATTTGTAAAACATGCTTCAGGAGCTCCTTATGTTCGATAAATGATTTTGGTACATATTCCTCCCACAGCATGTTTTGCCTGCAACTGTAAGCAGACAGCAGCAATTACAGCAATTATAAGTATCACCAAGGTTCCTAAATTTCAGCATCTAGATCACTAAACTGATAAGCCTAATGTTCAAGTCATTGGCTGCAGCCCAAACCTACCTCAATTGCCTCTTATCTCCTATTCTTGCTTCTGTGTTTTGGAGGAATAGGAGCTGGAAAAGAGAGCAAATCACTCTTCCCCAAAAGCTTTGTGACTTCGCCTGCAATTGCTTTTAAGGACAGGAAATATTCGTTATTGCCACAAAAAGCTTAGTTGCTAGCTGGTCATTTTTGTGTTCCAAACGTTGATTATAGCTAAAGTCAGCAATTCCAGAGAAATCAACACTATGAGTGCCCGAAGTAGGAAATTTGGTTCTATCTCGTAAACCAACAAGGAACAAGACAACTCATCAGTTGCAGAGCTACACAATCAAAATCTACTCCCTCTTTGATGACTGAAATTCGATATATCTTCTCTCAATAGATACGGCAAGCTGTGGATTACCTTCTTACTGCTGTTTATTGTTTTTCTCTTCTTACAGCACCTGCACATGTCTTCCCCCTCAGACAATAAGTTATTCAGGTTGTGATGCAAATTCTGCAGAGTGCAGCGTCACACACAGAGCATCAACAGGATTCTTGTTTGTTGTTTCCAGTAAAATTTTTCAAAAGCTCATTTCAATGTCTTCAAGCCCGACACAGCCTTTCTTGTCACTCATACTCAAGGTTGTGAGATTGTGAAGAAACATGCACAGCCAGAACTGGCTTCATGTTTTCACCTGGATTCAGAGTCTAGGATGAAAATATTGAGCACTGGAGGGAGATATTTCTGGAGGTCTGGTATGACTCCCCTTGATAGTCCGGGCATCATGTTCATGTAAGAGAATACAAGAAAACAAGCTATTTATCCTACAAAAAGACAAACATTTGAAATGATGTATGAATATTACAGAATAAGAAAAATTCGATCGGATTTCCATTTCATAGGGAATATATCCAAAGGTTTGATATACATTAAGATAAGTCATCAGTTTCAAGTCAAAAACTCTGAGGAAGATATGTCATTGGATAACATCTCTCTACGACCACAAAGTGCTACAAACTTATCATAAAAAAGCAACAAAGGACACTTATCTTTCAAACGTGTGCCATCATAAGCTTCCTTAAGGAACACTGTACCCCTTGCACCTTTATTAGTAATGTAAAATATACCATGATGCTTGACCAAGCAAAGCAGTAACCTAGATGGTAACATAAACTCGGAATGAAAGGCATCCAGTTGAGCAGATGTCAACCTTTTCTCTACTGTCAAACTAAGGAGCTCATGAAGCACTCCCACCACACGCTTTCTTGCCTTTGGATCAGCAATATCAAATCTCCTAGCATTCAAGTACGGAGAAGGGAATTCCATCCTCTGCCACTTTTCCAGTTCTGAAAGATAACTCATGTTCGGCCTAAAACCAGCAGCAAAGCACATTTTAAAGGTATGAGGACCCAAAAAGTTACCATCTTTTGAGATCCTAACCTTCCGAGGCGGATTGACGCCAAGAACTCCTTGATTTGCCAATCTTTCCTCACGGTTAGTCACTGCCAAAGAAGAATCCCAGTTCTCCAAATGAAGGCAAGCCTTTCCATTTACGTCTTTCACCGAAAAGTATTGGGGATACTTTGGAATTACCGATTGCTTGAAATCTGGAGGCAAACCCAATTCATTTTCAATGAATTCAATCTTTTCTAGTGGCACCCTACAGTCAACAGATATCATCAACAGCTTCCTTAAGTTTTTAACCAAAATGGGCTCCATTAAGTGCCTAGCTTCATCTTCTTCACAAGCAACCTTTACAGCTTTCTGGGTAAGCATAACAAACGGAGGTTTTCCATTAGCACCTCCACCGACATAGAATATAGAAGGATACTTCTCAATGACACCCATCAAATTCCATTTATGGACAAAACCAACTTGCTTCTCAAGGTCTCGAAGAAGGACAGATTGGTGCTTTTCCGATTGGATGATGGATTTCAAGTGAAATATCAAAGATGGCTTTTTCTGCAAGTCCATGACTCTGTCTAGTTCGTAAACTCTATGGTATATTTTCTTCTTTGGCCGCCTTCCCCCGCTAGATATGCTACGCTTAAATGAAACCCACATAGAACCTGAGTTTTCAAACGGACCTAAAAATGAAAGTTCAAGAATTTCTCTACTGGGTAAAACAAAATGCTTCAGAAATTGGCATAAGCGAGGCATATTAGAAATAACTGGAAAACGATTCTCTGAGACAAACAATCAAACAGTTGGAATGTTGACTCTTCTTGAAAGACGATGATTAGTAGCAGTCCGATATGTTCGTGAAAAGCCAGAGCATCTCAACATATGTACCGTGGCTTCGCTTGATTACGAAAGCTCATTAGTTTCGGCATCTCAGGAACTAAACCTATCAAAGGGCACCTTATTGACAAAAGAAAAGCGTTAACATGTCATGGACTCGTAGCAGAAACAGGTAAAGGGTCACAACTAGCAATGTTTCACTTCACACAAACTGCACACTAAAGCAAAATACAAATGTCATCACCAAGGGTAAACTAAGCTTCTTCTTTGAAGCAACGAAGAATGAGGTTCTTTTCATTCAAGTTGATGAAAACATAAATGTAAGAGGTACTTGTTTGTCCAATTTGTGGTCACTAGAAAAAAAAATCCCTCTTGAGCCAGTTTGCCATGAGCTTAAGCCAAGTTCTCAACAAAAACTTACCTAAACCACCTCAAAAGCTTAGATAGTGATATGTTTGTCTTATAACATTAGGAAAGCCAACATCTCTAGGGCAGTAATTGAAGTTTTCTAATAACCCGAAATTTGGAAAGATCTGATAGTATACAGTCTTATTCTTACATAATAGAGAGGTTATTTTCAATAGATTCATATACAAATGTGACAATAAAATAGTAATGCATGTACATATGTAGATAAATAAAACTAACTCGCTAACTATTTTTGTGAATAAAATTAGCAAAACAATATATAAATAAATAAACAATTTTGATATAGCCAAAAGGACATACATGATGGTAACTAGATCTGTTCGTATCTGATACGCTGCAAAGATCGGTTTTTCTTGTCGGTAGATAAGCTAAGGGTTTGGTTCAGAGGCCCTCAAGGTACAACAATCTTACGATTTTAGGTTGTCTTGCGAGATCTTTCCCTAACATTAATAATGAAAATTAAGAAATTAAATAAAAAGAAGAAACATCCCTTTAGAAAATACCACTAATTTAATGTTATTTAAAGATAAATTCATTTTTTGATATGACAAAATAATAATTAAAAGAAATGTATATTATGGATAATCATCATGTCCAAAATACCATGTGACCTATTCATTTTCTTTTTTAAAAACAAGGATGACAATAGCTCGGTCCAGGGCTCAAATTTAGGTATTTTAGAAGGCCGATTTATTAGCTCAGGCCTAGGTCCATAATGGATCGAGACCTAATATTTAAATAAAATGACAACATTTTTTTTTTAAATTAGACATTGGGAAGTTCAGGGTCTAATAATCCTGGCCGAACTTAATTAAAAAATATTGTTTTATATATTTAATTTAAAAAAAAAAACAGTTTTGAGTATGTGTCCCCACATAAGTTAAATTCTTAAGTTGGGCATATTCTTATATTCAACATTTCAACCCCAAAATGTCGTCGGCCACTAAATCAACCTTTCGTTGATCACTAAACATCTCTAATTGCCCTTTTTAACCCTTTAATACTTAAAGCTAAATCTTTTAATTTCTAAACCTTTTAAATTTTAATTATTACGTCAAAAAATAAGATTATTATTTTATAATATCTGTGTTTATTAATGCGAAATTAGAACTAATTAGGAGTAACATAAATGATAAAATAAAGGAAAATTATATTTGTAATAAATTAATTGATAACTATAATTTTGACTAATATTATAAAATTTTAAATATAATTTTATATTTTTATTTCGATCTAACCCTTGGACTTTAAATAACCTTTTTTCATAGAGACTCAATAGTTCATTAATCACATATTTTGAATATATTATCTAATAAGTTAGCAATTTATTGCAAACTGACTGTGTATAATACTTTACATGACCAGTAGATTTCACAAGTTCAGATCATTGTTCTCGTTATTCTATGCCTACCTTATTTTATAAGCATCTATCTAATTTTTGTACATTATATTTATCAAATGGATATATATTCATGAAACATGATAGGTACAGACAGCAGGTGATCTGTTCTCATATTTCACTTATCAAATTTATTGACATAAATCAACCACTTAAATAACAGTTACGTGATTAAAGATGTTAAAACGAATAAAATCATCAAGTCAATTAATTTATGAACTACGCTAAAAAATTATTAGAAAATGAACTAGCAAATAATATTATTTAAGACTATATAATATGATTATGCTACCTCAATCTCCAAGACTCAAATATAAATGTTTTTAAAATCAAACCGAAAGTTAAACTGATAAAATAAAAGGTTTAACCATTATTAGACCGTTATAAAATTAGTTAAAGATTGAATAAAGTTAAAGATTTTGGAATATAATTAAAGAAGGTTATCCTTTAAATTTTTAAATTTTAATTAAAAAATAAATTATTAAATACAAATTATTAAGTTTATCTAACGTATAAAAACTGGTTATTTACCTAAACTGATTGATTAATTAATAAACTTATCGATATTTAATAATAAAAATTATTAAAGAAAAGTTTAAAAATAGAACAAAAAATACCTAATTTAAGATTTTTACTATAAAAACGATTAAATAGGTTTGATTTTAAAAACATTGTTCGAGAGTTGGTATCACGGATACGAATTTCGTATCGTATCGACCGGTACCGACCGGTACGTACCGTATCGGCCGAAAACCATTACCGGTATGGATATACTTCGTATCGGTGTCAAATTCCGGTGGGTAATGGTTGTTTTCGGTCGGTATCGGTCGATACCTCAGATACCGAAAAATTTCGGTCCATTTCGGTAAATATAATAATCTCCAGGGATCATTTTGCAAGAAAACAAAATCTAACCCAAAAAATCTACCCCCCTCCAGATTGTTTTCTGCTCTCTGCCGCCTCTCACTCACTCTCTTCTATCTCTCTCTTCTATCTTCAATTCTTCTCTCTGTCCGTCGTTGTCCTCTCGCCTTTCGGAGTCACAGGCTATCTCTCTATCACTGCGTCCCCGGCGTCGTCCCTTCCTGGTCTGGTGGTCTCCTCTTCTCCTCCTCTTCTCCTCTATCCTGGAATCGTGGTCGTCTCCTACCTTAGTCCACGACGCCTCCCTAGTCTGGTCTCCTCGGCTTGCCTAGCGTCTTCATCAGGTCAAGTCGTCTCCCTCTATCGCCGGGTCCCTCTGTCGCAACATCACCGACCCACCGATCCACCAAACGCACCACCGAAAGCTTTTTCTGGGTTTGTGTTTTATGATTTCTGTTATTTATCGTGTTTTCCACTTGTTTCTACTTGATTTAACATTTTATTGTGTTGGATGATGGATTGATTTATTTCTGGTGTTGAGTTGAAGTTGAAATTCGTATCCGTGGTTGAAGACTTGAAGCCTTGTTTCGATTATATTTGTATTTTATGCTGGTGTTAGTTGAAAATTAAAGTTGAAATTGGAGGCTTATGCTTGCTATTATGCTGACCTAAATGAAAATTAAAGTTGAACTGTTGAAACCTAGTTGAAGTTGAAGCAGCTGCTCAAAGGGTTTGTCTTTTATGTTGTGATTGATGAAGAGTTGAAGTTGATTATGTTATGCTATGCGGAAGGTGCATTGAACATTTGGCGATTCAGCAATGTTCAAGAATTAATGTTGAAATTACATTTCTCATTTCTGTAATTGTGATTTGGAAATTGGATTTTGAAATTGGGTAGATTGGTTGGTAGTCTGGTATAGTAATATAGATATTAGACATAGTATAGTTGTTGTTGATTGTGGAAAATTGAAAATTGAAAATAAAAATATGTTGTTTTGTAAATTGTAAGTTGTGTTTGGTACTTTGGTATTGAATTTAGATTTTGGACAATTTTCATCAATTGAAAATTTTATGTTATAATTATAAATAATTATCTTGTAAGAAGTTAGAACTTTAGAAGTTAAATGCAATTGGCATATACAAAATCAAAATACATAAAATGAATTGGTATAATTAATAAAACATAATGCATATTAACTAAAATTAACAATTTTAATAAAAGTTTAGAAATATATGTTTGAACTTTTTATTATATAAAAATATATAAAATCAAATCATAAAATTAAAGTATTAAATTTTTTGTTTTTTTATTTTAGTACATTAATCATTTACATTATTACGTCCAATTCTATTTAGAATTACATACATAGTTTATAACATACTTAAGGAAATTGTTTAAACACCTTTTTCACTTTTTAATTATTAATTATAATGACAAACTACACATTTAGGATTTAGGTTGTCTTTTCATTTTTGATATATTATAAAAGAAAAAATTATACACTCCCAAATATTGTGTTGGAATTGGAAATTGTTGATAATTGTAGGAATTGAAAATGAAAAGTGTTTGGAAATATTAGAAATAGAAATGGAATTATGATTTATGAATGTTTTGTCATTGTTCGAATTGGAAATTGTTGAAATAGAAAAAGAATTATGAATGTTTTCTCATTATTATAATTGGGAATTGTTAGAATTGGTAATAAAATCATGATTATTTTGTGAATGTTGGAAGTTGAAATTGGAAATAGAATCATGATTGTTTTGTGATTGTTGGAAATTGCCGGAATTGATAATGGAATTATAATTGTTTTGTAATTGTTGGGATTAGATATTTTGTGATTGTTGGAATTGGAAATTGTTAGAAATTGGTATGAATGGAAATACAATAATGAATGTTTTATGATTGTTGGAATTGAAAATTGACATTATTTGATAAGAATGAAAATACAATAATGAATGTTTTGTGATTATTAGAATTGGAAATTGACATTTTGATTATTCTGAGTGTTGGAATTGAAAATTGTTAGAAATTAGTAGGAATAGAAATACAATAATGAATGTTTTGTGATTGTTGGAATTGGAAATTGACATTTTAATTATTTTGTTATTGTTGGAATTGGAAATTGTTAGAAATTGGTACGAATGAAAATACAATAATGAATGTTTTGTAATTGTTGGAATTAGAAATTGATATTTTTATTATTTTATGATTGTTGGAATTGGAAATTGTTAGAAATTGGTAGGAATGGAAATACAATAATGAATATTTTGTGATTGTTGCAATTAGAAATTGACATTATTTGGTAGAAATGGAAATACAATAATGAATGTTTTGTGATTGTTAGAATTAAAAATTGACATTATTTGGTAGGAATGAAAATACAATAATGAATGTTTTGTGATTGTTGGAATTGGAAATTATTACAAATCGGTAAGAATGGAAATACAATAATGAATGTTTTGTGATTGTTGGAATTAAAAATTGTCATTATTTGATAGGAATGGAAATACAATAATGAATGTTTTGTGATTGTTGGAATTAGAAATTGACATTATTTGGTAGGAATGGAAATACAATAATGAATGTTTTGTGATTGTTAGAATTAGAAATTGACATTATTTGGTAGGAATGGAAATACAATAATGAATGTTTTGTGATTGTTAGAATTGGAAATTGACATTATGTTTTGTGTATTGAAATTATATGTTATTTGTTTTTGTGTACAGATAAATGGAAGGAAGCTCAAATACTCGCGATCAACCTACTTCAGGAAGATACAATGATCTAGCTTGGGCTCATTGGTGTGGTTCCCAGTCAAAAGAATCATACCATATGCTTGTTTTCTATCAAGCATTTGAAAGGTGGAGGAATTACTCGATTAAAAAGACATTTAGCTAGGGTTAAAGGAGATGTGGAAGCATATAAAAGAATAAGTCATGATATGAAGTGGCAGATGAAAACATTGCTTGATGAACATCAATTTGACAAAGATAGAAGAGAAAGACTGAA
>JANJEY010000234.1:9899830-9928599 GCA_024703695.1 Erythroxylum cataractarum | reverse complement strand
CCACCTCAAAGCCCCCACTTGGGTTACAAGCCCACGTTACCGAGCTCGGCTGGTAACTGCGAACTCCAAGGCCGTTTATAAATGCTTATGAGAGAATGTAAACTTGCGGTATGGGATGTCAATTGTCTTTTGTCGTCTGGTGCTGTTTTCCTCGATACATTCAGTGGACAGATAAAATTGAGAAAACATCATACTCTTTCGATGATATCGGAATTTCTGCAACTGCCTTGAAATCTATACCACATGAACATAATTTAGATTATCTTTCTTCGTCTTCATGTTTTGCTGTTTTAAAATTTCCGGCACCTAACTTCGAACTAAGCTTTATCAAAGTTCATCAACCTAATAAAACATTTACGTATATCGTTCCTTAGTTATCACCCTTTTCCAAGAAAAATCTTCTCAACTGAGATGATTTTTCATTTTTGCGCTTTAAAAGTTACGATGCTTTCTCAGAGACTGTTTTATGTATGACGATCATGCACTGTGTTTTGTAGTTTTTAAACTCTGACAAATGTCACTTCCTGAAAACACCGCAGATTTTGCTTCCCAAGTTTCCAAATTCGCAATTAATATGTCAGGCTCTGGTCATCCACGAAAAGAAATGATACATGAGGAATCAAAGGTCTGCGGAAGTTCCCCACTGACGTCGTACTCTGCTACCTTTGCATGACGATATTAACAGCTTAAAGTCGCAAGAAGAGGACACGTGCAGAAGCAGTCAAAACAAGTCAAAGAAGAAACAGCAGGAATAAATTATTTCTAGCTTCTACCTTTACGGAGGACCCAATTGATAGGTTCATGTTACTAGTCTATAAAATCAAATGAATAGATACTCATAAACTAAAATAGGAATAAAGTAATAAAAATATATGATCTGTTTCCAATTCATGTTAAGTTCTCATTTATGGAAACATGTGTCAACAGGATAGTTAGGAGATTTAATAATTTATTAAACCGTTTTGTATTTTCACACTGTTTTAGTTAATAAGTCAAAGGGTGGTCTTAGTATCAAGTATCAACCTAAAATTTTGAAGGGATAACATAGAATCAAATGGTTTTAAGTTAATCATAACTAAACCTGATTATTTAGAGTGTAACTTTTTGAATTATAAGATGGCTTCTTATATGAAAATAAAGGTTGATTAAAAAATTATACCACAAAAAAGGGTGTTTTAAATATCTATGATCTGTTATCTAAAGCAATTGAGAGATCGATGAGGATATCGTTTACTATATCAAATCACGGTACCTTAAATAAAGAAATGCATTATGAATTTTATGTAATGAGAAGATATCACTCAAATTCAAAGGTAAATTCTATTGTGCAGCAATTAAGTCAATCATGCTCTACAGGATAAAATATTGTCCTATCAAATAAGTGTATAGTCATAAGCTAATGGTGACAGAGATGAGAATGCTTAATTAGATGTGAATCTTATCAAAATAAATAAGGTTAATTATCCTATCAAATAAGTGCATAGTCAAAAGTTTTTTTTTTTGGGTAAGAGTGCATAGTCATAAGTTAATGGTGATAGAGATGAGAATGTTCAATTGGATATGCAATCTTATCAAAAGAAACAAGGCCAGTAATGTAATGACAAGAGATAAATTAAATATGACTAATATTGATGAAAATTTAAGAGGGATGAGACTTAGGTAGTTCAAACACATTAAGAGAAGACATTGTGATTCTCTAATGAGAAGATGTGAGAAGATTGTAATTAGAGATTATAAGAGGAAAAAATGAAAGCCTAAGAAGAACTAAAAAGAGGTGATAAAAAATGAAGTGGCTCTATTGGAATTTATCGAGGACGTAACCCCTAATAGAAAACTTTAACGTACTAAGATACAAGTAAAGGATCTAACATAGAGTGATCCTTCTCTTTTTCATAGGTCTTTTAAAAAAATTTCTTTGAATCTTATGTTATGTATTTAACTTAATCTTTTAATGTCTAGTTCTTCATCCTTAGTTATTTAGTCTAAACATTTCTTTACTTAGTCTAAACATTTTCTTATAATGACAATTTTGTTTTATTTGTTTACGTGTTTTCTTTTTTGTTTGTGTATTTATTTACTTATTTGACCTTTTTAATTCTTTACCTTGTTATGTATATATTGTATTATTTATTTCATGAGTTGTTTTTATATTTTTATTTGCGAGTAGTTATTTATTTTTGTTTATTATTTTTATTTTATTTTATTTTATTTCTAATTTTATTTTTCTTTTATTATTATTTATTATTTATTATTTTAATATGTATCCTTTATTATTATTATTTTCATATGAGTTTATTGAAAACGATCTCTCGATCTCTCTACCAATTAGGTGTAAAGTTGCGTACTTCTTGATTTTCTCAAATCATACATTTCAGCAACACTTCTGCTGGATTATTGTTGTTGTACTACAATATACCATCAAGTAAGTAAGTGAGATAGGAAGGTTGGGAAAGAGACAGATTGGGCAAGGATTTTGCTTTTATAAATCATTTTTGTATTACTAAGCAATAGAGAAAAGTCAATATTGAGAATCTCTTTCTTTGCATTGGAATAAAAATCTGAATATGAACATATATATGTAAGTTATATGACTTTTCGAGATTTTGTCATATTTATGAAAATTTCTTACAAATATCATAGCATCGTTATAATAAATTCACAGTTCTTCTTTACTATGGATTTCTCGTGATTTAGAGAACGTTACGAGCCTTATTTGAAAATTTTGAAAAATCCTAATTTTCGTTTCTCATATGTTTGTGAATTGTATACAAAATCTTAAGAATTGATGACTATGAATGTTGAATCGATGCCCTGTATATACAGAATAAGAAAAAGAGAGAGTAACAAATTGAATGCTATGAGCTATGAATAGGATCCCATTGCTAGCTGCTAGTGCTAGGCACTGCCAGCCTAATTATTTTTTTATTATTTAAAACATTATGTTTAAATTTCAATTACTAATAATTTGATGATAATGAATTGTAATAATGTAGGTACCTTGAAACTCATCGATATAGAATGTTTCCAAGACGCTTACCAAATTACGATCAGTGTATATGTGATTACCAAATTACGTACATATTAGTATCATTATATATTGCATGGGATGTTAATCGATTGCTCAAAGATAAACATTAATATGTAATTTATGTAAGTTTTTTAAGTTGGTGTATGAGTTATTACCAAAATTTGTACATTTTAGCATCAATTTATGTTGAATGGTATGTTACTAGATAGCTCAAAAGTGAATATTAATATACAATTTATGAAGATTTTTCTGAATCTGTGTAGCATGTTGTTGTATAACTCAAAGTATTAATGTTAAGTTTTAATTTCTTATTGCACCTATTGCCATACACCTAAATCCCTCATTTGTTATGATGTTTAATGGAATAAACTTCTTTGAATGGAGTGAACAAATCCATTTTTACCTGTTTTGACTTGGATTTTGCACTCATAACTAAGAAACAAGATGCTCTAAATGTATTAAGAAAATCCATGTTAACAACTAGGAAAGGTCAAATAGATTGAGTCTAATGTATATGAAGATGAAAATTATTAGCAATATTAAGTTCACTCTTCTCAAAATTGAAAGGAAGTGCCCCAAGGCTACTAACAAGTCTTTATTGGGATTCTTATTGGTGCACTGACCATTATAAAATTTGATTTATCATAAAATATGCATAAATACATTATTGAGATGAAAAACATAGCAACAAGACTTAAGTATTTAGGAATGATAGTGGATGAGAACTTCCTTACGTAGTTCATCTTGAACTCATTAATATCTTAGTATGGTTCCTTTCAAATAAACTATAATACCATGAGGGATTAATGGAATGTAGATGAGTTGCATTGGTTCAGGAAAATACTAGATTCAAGAACTAAAGAAACCACTCTATCAAATATGTCAAGAATCAAGGAGCCAATAAGAAAGTTGGAAAAAAGCGTGAGAAGAAAGTAAAGGGATCCTTAAAAGTTGATGGGGAATTTTCTCAGATCCACAAGAAGGAATATAATGAATGCAAATGTCATTTCTATAAGAAGGTTGGGCAATTCCAAAAGGAATGTCCCAAACATAAGGCATGTTTAAGAAGAAAAGTAATCATAGTGCTTATGTATGTTATGAAACAAACCTTGTTGAAGTTCCTTTTAATACTAAAGGGATTGATTTTGGTTTTACTATTCATATTTCTAATACTTGTAGGGATTCCTTATGACCCCAAGCTATAAAATCAAATCAAAGATTTGTCTACATGGCAAAAAAATTAGAGTTCCAGTGGAAGTTGTCAGGACTTATCATTTAATCTTAAACATTGGATATCATTTAAATTTATGAGAAAATTTTTACATATCTCGTATATCTAGGAATGTAAATTTTTTACCCAACTTGATAGATCTAGATACTCATTTAAATTAGGTAGTGCTAATTTTAATTTGCACAGATATAATCATTTCATTGATAGTGATGTATTGTATAATGGTCTATATAAATTAAATCTTGATATTGTTTATGCTGAAACATTATTAATTATAAATCTCAATATTGGTATGAAACGTAGTTTGAATAATGATATATGTACTTACTTGTTGTATAAGAGTTTGGGACATGTTTCTACAAATGGCTTAAAAGCTTATTAAATAGTAAAATACTCCTTAAATTGGATTTTATTGATCTTAATATTTGTGTGGATTATATTAAAGGCAAATAAATAAAACACACGATAAAAGAAAGGAGCCACAAAAAACACTTAGCTTTTTCAAATAATTCATATTGGTATATATATGGACCATTTCATGTGCCTACTTTCAACTAAGAAAAATATTTTTATCACCTTTATCAATGATTATTCATGTTATGGATATGTATATTTGCTACATGACAAATATTAGGTTGTAAACACCTTAGAGGTTTATACTAATGAGGTTGAAAGGAAATTAGACAAAAAGGTGAAAATGACTAGGTCTAATAGAGGTGATGAATATTATGATAAGTATGATGAAAGTGGTCAAAATCATAGTCATTTTGTTGAATTCCTTCAGAGACGTAATACTTATATGTAATATACAATGTCAAGCACATCACAACAAAATGATGTGGTGGAAAAGTGTAATAGAATTTTGCTATATATGGTTAGGTGTATGATATGTAATTCATTTTTACCTACTTCTTTGTCGACATATGTTATAAAAACTGCCGTGTACTTATTAAATAAGGCTCTTAGTAAGGTAGTTTCAAAGATTCCTTTTGAATTATAGACTGAAAAAAAAAAATTTAGTTTAAGGCATTTGCATGTTTAGTGTTGCCAAGCAAATATTTTGCATTATAATTGATACAAAAAGAAATTGGATGTAAGAACAATCAGTTGACATTTCATTGGTTATTCAAATAAAATGGTTTATATTTTATTGTCCTAACGACACTATAAGAATTATAGAAACTAGGAATGCTAGAATCATTAAGCATGGTGAGATTAGTAAAAGTGAAACATCAAATATAGTGGATATTCAAGAAATCGGATTGCAATTCCTTGTAGCATATACACCAACTCAAATTGTTGTTCCATAAGTTATTGAACCATCTAATAATTATGAAGAACAATAAGTTAATGAATTATGAACCCATTGGTCATAATGAAATTTAACATGAAGTGAATGAATCTATAGAAAAAGAACCATAATAAATAGCATTACGAAGGTCTCAAAGAGAAAAAAAAAGACCAATTATTTCTTATAACTATGTGGTATATCTATATAAGTTTGAAAATGACTTAAAAATTGCGAATGACCCAATAATTTTTTCACAAGTCATAAATGTTGAAATTTTTGATAAGTAGTTATATGCTATGAAAGATGAGATCAAATATATGGAACAAAATGATGCTTGGGACCTTATAAAATTGTCAGAAGATTATAAGAGAATTAATTGTAAGTGGATCTTTAAGAACAAATGTGATTCTCTTGGTAATTTAAAACGTTATAAGGTTAGACTAGTTGCTAAATGATTCACTCTGAAGGATGACATTGATAATAAGGATTTTTTTTACCAGCATCTGAGAAGGATTCACTCGTAATTATTATGACTTTGGTGGTTTATTATGATTTGGAATTACACCGAATGAAAGTTAATCTGAATAGGGATTTAGAAGAAGAAGTTTATATGAACCAACCAATAGGATTCATAAAAGTATGTAAAGGAAAACATGTATATAAATTGAAGAAGCCAATATACAAGCTTAAACAAGGTTAACAATGGTATTTTAAGTTCAATTATCCTATTGTTTCCTTTGAATTTAAAGAAAACATTGTTGATCGATGTATATATTTGAAAGTGGGTAGAAGTATGTTTTTTTGGTCTTGTATATTAGTGACATCTTGTTTGCAGTTAATGATCTTGGTCTATTAAAGGAGGCTAAGAAAATTTTCTCTAGTCATTTTGAAATGAAATATATTGGTGAGGCAACATATATGATAGGAATAGAAATATTCTATAATAGATCCAATAATTGTTGTGTTTGTCTCAAAAAGCCAATATTAATAAAGTGTTAGAGATATTTAGGATAGAAAAGTGCTCTTCATCAACAGTTCCAATTCAGAAGGAGGATAAATATAACATCAAGCGATGTCCAAATTCCAAAAAATAATTTAGAACGGAAGTAAAAGAAATCAAATTTCTATATGCTTCTGTGGTTGGGAGCCTAATGTATACTTGGATATATACGAGACCGTATATAAGCTTTATAATAAGGATGATGGAATTGAAATCCTTTGCCATTAAAGAGGAGATTTAAAAATGTAGAGTATCAACAGAGCATTTGAGCATCGATCTTATGTTAAATGACCATTTGATAAAGGGTTACTACCCAAAACATTTAACGATCAAGTAAATAATGTAACTATTATGTGCACTAATAATTATTAGACAATAATGTTGTAACTACTATTGTCTCTTGTTATATATTTGACATTTCTAAATTTTCTATTTTTTTCTTTATGCATTTGATTGCTATGTATGTTGTTAAAAACAAACAGAATGATAAATCTCATTATCTAATTCTCATTTATAATCATGATTAAGGAGAATGGCTAGTAAAGTGATACATGGAAGGGAATATGTTGAATTAATAGCATATGACAGCTCTAACTCTTATTAGTCTTATATTTAATTATGATTACTGATAATATCAATGTATGTGAATGATGATTATTATACATTATGATTATTTAAATTATTGATCTAATAAACTACATAAACTCAAGAGTCAAGTGAGAGAATGTTAAAAATCAGCCCTTTAAATAACTGGTGTATTAAAGGATAGCTAGGAAATTTTGGTAATTTATCAAAGGGCTTTTAGACTTTTGGACCATTGTAATCAAAAGCTTTAAAATTGTCGTTTTAAAAATGTTTGGTTCTGTCTTTACTTTTAGATTTTGTTTTTTCACAATAGACTATAATTATTTAGTGTGTCAGTTTTACTTATTTATTATTTAACCTACATCACTTTTTTATTATCCTATCTACATGTGAGTCTACCGGAAGAAGCTTATATTATGTAGAAATAAGGTTGCGTACTATCAGACTTCTTCAGACCCTATTATATTATGAAATTTCGAACTGAATACGACGACGACGACGAAAATAGACTATAAGCACATTGGTGAGATAACAAAGTTGGAAATGAGCCGAATTGAGTAAGAATTTTGGGTCGGTAAATCGTTTGAACAATAGAGAAATGTCGGCATTTAAAAACTGTCTTTATATTATAATAAATGTCTCTATTGTTTGTCTGTATATTATATACGTGAGTTTTATAAATTTATAATTTCTTACACTCATGAGTTAGGAGTTTAGTCTCTCTATGGCAGTGCTTCAGCAAAATCTGCAGTCAAGGCACTGAAAAAATTTGCTTTTTCTAGGGATCAGAAATACTGTTCAGACCAATATGATTTCATCATTAAGAAATACAACAAAATTGTTAATCCCACTAAATGCTTCTAATTTTGTTTTGGAGAAACAGATTCCATTATCTGATGCTTTGTAAATCTGCCACTTCCAACTTCAATTCATCCTATAGAATTACAACAAAATCACAAACAAAGGGAGAAAACAAATGATTGCTGTATATCATCACCAACCACAAACCTCACTAGTCAAGTCCAGACCAGAAAATTACAGGGCAAAAGAAAGAGGAAACTAAATTCTAAAGAAGAAATAATCAGTACTGACATTAGCTTGATCTCTGATTCCTACCAGTGGGTGCTCCACCAGAACCACCAGATCCATAGATATTATGGTGGTTGTGGTGATGCCCCATCATCATCATGCTTGTCTGCATCCCTCCATAAATCCCACCTCCCACAAACTCACCTCTACTACCCACAGGATCACCACCACCACTGACGGTGGAGCCATCTCTATGATCACCTTGGCGACCACCACCAGCTGCAGCAGTCTTCTCACCCTCCAGTTCTCTGTACTTCTGCAAGTAAATCTTCAAGGGCTCAACATAATCCTCAAAGCCCAGAGTAGTCATAGCCCACAACAGATCATCACCGTTAATTGTCTTCCTTTTCTCCCTCTGACACTTGTCTGACGCCTCCCCTGTTATAAAGCTTATGAACTCCGACACACACTCTTGCACCGTTTCCTTCGCATCCTTTGAGATCTTCGCGTTAGCTGGCAAAGCTTTCTTCATGATCCTGCTCACGTTTGCTATTGGCAAGAATCTATCTTGCTCTCTCGTCGACGACTCGCTATTTGCATTATGCCCTCCTGACTCGTTGTCAGAATCCGCCATTTTTAACCACAAACAACAAAACCAAGATTGAATCTTTACATGTATATGAACACCAAGACAGAGGCTTTACAATTTATATATATCAACTCCAAGAACAGAAATTTTGGGTTTTTAAAAACAAGTAAAGATGGATGAAACAAGGGTTGCTTTTAAATCAGCTGTTTGATGGCTGAAATGGAGAAGACGGGAGTGGAGATTGAACACGAGAGTAGACTTTTCTAACAGTAGTGACTTCAGGTTGAGGTTCAGGTTCTTCGCTTAGATACTTCAGTTAGTAAACGGAGACTTTGGTTTAGTTGTCTTTATGTTTTCACTGTACGCGTAGGATTGTTATGGACCGTTCATTTTGTCGATAAGGTTTCTTAGACGTTGGCGTGATGGTAGCCGTTGGATCAATATGTGACTCGAATGATTAGGAAGTCTTGAGGGTCATCGACACGTGACTGAGGTCGTTTTCAGTTATTTTGGCTCTTTCAAGTAATAATCTTAATATAATAAAAGGGACTATTTTGTTGTAAAATCAAGAGAATGTGGGGATTAAAGTGAAATTTATCTCACATGAATGGATCTTTTGACAATATTGTAAGAATTGGTTTATGATCAAATATTTATCATCTCATTCTTGAAAAACAAATTTAAGTTTTAACAACACTTAGATTCGAGGAAACTTCGTAGGCAGGCCAATTGGGGACACCTTGTCGAGGATTCAATTGGTGCATCATCCCATAGGTAGATCAAGCAGGCGCACCTCATTATCGAGGGTCCAACGGACGCTCCACCTACAATTAAAATCTCAGCTGCCCCAGGTTCTTACAAGAGAGGTTGGCATAGAATCGAACCTGAAACCTAACCGAAGTCAAGTCTCGCTCTCAACCATCTAACCATGTCCCTTGAGGGCAATTTTAACAACACGATCATATCAAAGAGGAAAAAATATGCTTCGAACAATAGAAATGTGAAATGAGTTACTAAAATTTCATTTTTTTTTTCTAAAATGGATGATCCCGGTTTTCAACGGAGAGTTTTATCTAACATGATTGTTAACAACTACTCAAAAAATCACAAGTTCGAATTACAAAAATAATCTCTTTATAAAAAAAGAAATGCGGCATACATGAACAATTTTCCTTAAACTCTCACAAAGTAGGAAGCTTTGTTCATTGATTAAGTTGTCTTTATTATTATTATCAGGGATAATTACAAAAAAAATCTTAAATGTTGTTCAATTTTATAATTATAACTCGAATTTTAAAAAGTAACAATAAAATATTCAAAATTTTAATTTTTTTAATCCTAATATAAAATTCAAAAAGTGGCAAAAAAAACTCAAATTTTTAATTTTTTCAATACTAACCTGGCGTTAAAAATCTTAACTATTAATGCACATCAATTAAAGTTAATACAACAAATGAAATTCAATAAAACGACGTCATTGTTAAAAATAAAGTCTCTAAATCAATTTACACAACTTTACCTCCTCGTTATTTGTTAGTTTTCTCAACACTCTCAATATTTTTTTTTCTTTTTTTTTTTCGACGTCTCAAATTACTCTCACATTATAACATATTGTACTAGCAAGTTCTTTATTTCCAGTTTTTTTTATCGATGCCCTCAGAGTGAGGACATCCGAGCTATATAATACAAAAATCAAAGAGTGAGGAGATCGAGAAAACAAATTAAAAATGAAGAGAAAAACTAATATTAAAATGTGAGGTTGTCGAAACTGTGTAATATGAATTATGACATATTCATATTAGAATTGAGATATTTTTAATTAATTAATTATTATTATTACTGTTAACAGTAAATGAGAAGTGACTGCATTGCACAGGAAGCAGACAGAAAATTTCCACTACAAGAATTTAGAGTGTTCCATTGTCAAAATCTACAGTGGACCATTATTAGTTTCAAGCACGAGTTTGATGAATATAGTGGCGTTGCAAATGAAACCAAAAACAAAAGTAGACTTGACATTAAACATTTTCAGAGATGTATCCCTGACAGTGGGAGACCTAGAATGTTTGATAGTGGAGATATTTTTTCAGTGACATAGTAAATATCTAATAATAATTATAATAAACATTTTTTCTGCTCCTTTTCAAAACAATTATGATTATAAAGTTGACAAGTTGGGTATCTTTTTAAATTCTTGATAAAATTATTTTTTATTAATATATTTCAATCATTATTTTCAAAATCAAACCAAAAATTAAATCGATAAGATAAGAAATTTAAAGTTTAAAAGGTTTAATTAATATTAGACTGATATAAAATATGTTAAATATTGAATAAAATTAAAGACTTTAAAAAATAACTAAAAATCACTATTTTTATTTGTAGAAAATTTTAAAATTTAATTAAAAAAACTGTTAAATGATAGTTTATGTTGATTTAAATGTTTAGAATTATTTATTTAAATATTAGATTAAACCAATTGAGTTTCAAGTCAATTGAGTCAGATAGCCTAATCTCGAAATTTATTTTTTAAAAAAAGTTGAAATTGGTCTAAAATTCAATCCATTCCAATTAGATCTATTGATTTGGATCAAATTCTAGCTATTTTTACTAAACATACATGAGTTTATAGAGAAGCTTTAGTGACCTTTTTCTAAACCAATAAACTTGGTAGATCGAAATTTGTATAATTGTAGAAA
Organism: Erythroxylum cataractarum; assembly: GCA_024703695.1. Classification (NCBI taxonomy): domain Eukaryota; kingdom Viridiplantae; phylum Streptophyta; class Magnoliopsida; order Malpighiales; family Erythroxylaceae; genus Erythroxylum; species Erythroxylum cataractarum. The sequence continues at coordinate 9,917,147 of JANJEY010000234.1, read as the reverse complement.
TGACAATGCCTTGGCCAAGTTAGTGACCCTTTTTCTTAACCAATAAACTAGGTAAATTGAAATCGATATAGTAGCAGGAATGACAATAGGGTTTGTCCCGATGCTCGACCGGGGTTGAGGTAGTCGTCTTGAACTCAAGTCTAATTGGGCCAGAGGCAATCGAACCTAAATTTTTCTTTAAATTAATAATATAAAACGATGCCATTTTTTTTTATTAAGGTTGTGTTCGATTTAAACAACCCAAGCCTTACTTAACTCAAAACTCAATTTTTTTATTTGTTGACTTTAAGCAAGAGCGGACTAGATTTGGGACAAGTTGTCATCTCAATATGTTGGCCGTCACCATTAAGGTTGACATGTCTTTTTGTTTTTTTTTTTTCCCTAAAATTATACAACTTTACGCAAAGAATTGGAATTTTCTTTAAACTATAGCAACGTGTAACACGTTGTAAACTTTCATCATTATCTCTTATAGCATACTTTGTTGTGTTCTTTATGGGTACTCCAACTAGTTGAGGGAGGAATTCTTACTTTGAATCTTTAGATCTTTGCTTTATGAAATTCTCTCAAAGATTTTTTTTTGTTTCTTCGCTTGAGATCACTAGAATTTGTTCCTTTGATTCAAATAATATGATTGACAAATTAATTACATACTCTTAAATATTTATTAATTTTTTTTATTATCACACCCAGTCTAAAGTTTCGCGATAAAGCGAGATCTGAGGAGGTCTGACAGTACGCAGCCTTATTCTTATATAATAAAGAGACTGTTTCTGTTAGATCTACATACAGATGTGACAACAAAAGAGTGATACAAGTTAAAGAGTAAAAAAGTAAAACCAACACGCTAAATTATTATATAAATAAAAATATAATAAATATATAAATAAATACAATAAATACTATCAAAACTCATTCTCTTGTAACATATACACAAGAGTATTTTTATTTGTTATATATAATTTGATGCTAAACATGTATTAGACGAAAGCTTAAGCATTAAGATTGTTGGTAAACATGTATCCATCAATTTGACATGACACTGCCCAAATTTGCAAGCATAAGATCAAAAGTACTTTAATTTAACATATTCTACCTAAAATCTTGCATTAAATTAGACATGTTATGCTTAAAAGGTTCAAAAATAAAATCAATTCAATTCAATTTAATCTAATATAAAATTTATAAATCAAGTTTGAATCAGACCCGACCCGACTCAACGTCGATAGTTTAGTACAAAACTTCTAAGAACATAAAAGGTAAAGATGACAAATTAGATATGAGTCCGAAGTGCTAGGAAATGAGAAATCGGTCATGCAACGAAAACAAAGTAATAAGAATCAATAAACCTTCCCCTATGTGAATAACACAACCAACACTTAAATAAAAACAACAGCCAACAAACTCACAAGTGCAAGAAACTAAGCAGCAAGAAATAAAAAACACAAATAATTTTTATACAAAAAATTTCTTTCAGGGTGAGAAAGGAAAACTATGGGACCTAATCTAGTAAAAAAAAACTTCACTATCACCAATTAAGTTACAAAGAGTTTTTCACCTCTAGATATAAATAGAGTTACCACTCAACTCAAGAGACAATAACAGTTATCAACAAGATGAAAGAATCAAAGAGTTAAGAACAATATCACAATTAAAATCTGATAGCAACTTTGACTAAAGATCATGGCACTTTGGAGACCTCCAAATCTAATCTCACCGTTCAGAATAAAGAATAACGACAGAGGAGTCTCTGGTTAAAATTTCAGGCCGATCTGACAAAAAATCACCATGCGATCGAAGGTTAGAAGAAGACTGCGCAATGCTGGGAAGAATAACGAAAATTCTCACCTAAGCTTCTATTTTCTCTTTTCTCTCTTTTTTCTCTCACGGCTTAACCTCTCCAATTTTTCTTAACCTATTAAGGATTAAAAACACCCTTTTATACTTAGAGTTTGGGCTGTATTTAGAAGTGTCCAAAACTCAACAAGAAATCAACTGGTTGGACCTAAGCTGACTCAACTTTGAGCCTTATCTTTATAAAGTAAAACAACATTGTTTTATTGAAAACAATGTCGTTTTGTATATCTAATTTAAAAAATTTTGAAGAGCTGAGTCAGGCCCCTCAAGTCAGGTTGAGTTTGGGCTTATTAGGGATCCCAAGCGAGCTCTGTCTATTGTCATCCTCATCCCCAATGAAGCAAAAAGAAAAGGCTTATTATACCGAGGGAGATACGTGATCGTTGGTCTAAGCAGGGGTTGGTTGGGGCTGGCTGGAAAATATGTAGAATGTTTGTGATTGTTTTCGTACCCGAAAGAGCTGATTACAAACTTTGTAATGAAACGTGTCGATGGTCTTAAAGGCTTTGGTAAACGGTTTTTTAATGTGATGATAAGCAATATAGTTCATGAAATAGATATGTTGGTGATAAGAGTAGGCAACCTACCAACATTTAACTTCCATCCCAAGTCCCAACCTTAAGTTTTGTTCTTGTTCTATTTGATCTTCCTACTTGTTAAGACCACAATGCCCTTCCTCTTCGTAGAAAGTTTCAACTTTGCCATTGACCCTTGTTTCAACATCTTAGAAAGGTTGGTTGGTTGAAGTTTATGCAAAACCTAAGTTGACATGAACATTTATCCTACACTTAAAACCCAAAAATAAAGGATGTTGGATATTCCAAGTCAACCAATGGGGGCATAATGGAAATAACAGGGCAAGAGAGGGGCAAAAGAAATTGTAGAGTACCATATAAAAGCAGAGATGAATGCCTTGGCTGGCATATATATGGTCTTTGCGTTGCCTTTTGCCATTGCAATGCACACAAAGAAGATGAGCTACTTTAGCGGCTGCCACAATCTCGTTAAGAACAAGAACATGAAGCTCACACATATGGCCTTCTTCTATTTCTTCGTCTGCATCTCCTTCCTCCAATCGTCGTCAGCGGCGGCAGAGGACGTCAACCCGTTATTCGATTTGTCGAGCAGAGAGGAAATGGTGCAACTTGCTGGTTATGGAGAGGAAAAGCTCTCATCTGTGTTGGTCACAGGCACTGTTCTTTGTGAGGCATGTTTGCATGGTGACCCTCAGCTTCGTTCCTGGCCTATACCAGGTTAGTCATCATTCAAGCATGGTTGTTATTTCCTCCTGTTGTTTCTTACATGTTATAGTATCATCTTTTATATGAAGTCCTTGTCTTTATCCTGCAAATTCTTCATCTCTTGTTATGTTCTCCATTGTTTCTTGTAGTAAATGTCATGCTTCCTTAGATTAACTCTCGCCTCTTCATGTCTCAATAATGCGATTTCTTTGCTTTGTTGCTTTGGTGTTTCTATTTTCTTCACCTTCGCTATTATTTTACCAGACAAATCTGCATATATATACATAGACACATAAATAAGGTTCTTTCATTATTCACATGCGATCGATAAGCTCAGCTCCTGTTCGTAGGGAGCTCCAATAACCTACAGATCAAATGGAACCTATAGTCCTACGTTAAAACCTTCCGAATTGTACATTATCTTGCCTGTATACCTTTTTTTTCTTACCTTATTGGCAAAAGAAAAGCGTTGATATGTCATGGACTCATAGCAGAAACAGGTAAAGGGTCAAAACTAGCAATGTTTCACTTCACACAAACTGCACACCAAAGCAAAATACAAATGTCATCACCAAGGGTAAACTAAGCTTCTTCTTTAGCTCCCTTCTATTACAAAAATGGAGGAGTTGTGCCCGATTTCAATATTTATATCAATGTCATACTATAAGAAACTGTCCTTTGAAGCAACAAGGAATGAGGTTCTTTTCATTCAAGTTGGTGAACACACAAATGTAACAGGTACTTGTTTGTCCAAATTTGTAGTCACTAGGAAAAAAAATTTCTCTTAGGCCAGTTTGCCATGAGCTTAAGCTAAGATCTCAACAAAAACTTACCTTCAAAACCACCTCAAAAGCTTGGATAGTGATACATGTTTGTCTTGTAAAATTAGAAAAAGCCCACATCACTAGGGCAACATCTTACCATAAAATTTTGAGACACAACATTAATAGTGAAAATTAAGCAATTAAATAAAAACAAGAAACATCCCTTTAGAAAATATCACTAATTTAATGCTATTTAAAAATCAATTCATTTTTTGATATGACAAAGTAATAATTGAAAGGAATGTGTATTATGGAACTAATTATGAAAATCATTTCAGCATTACCATTTGGTCTATTCACTTCTTTCTTAGAAATAGAAATGCCAATAGGTCGGTTTATGAGCTTAGATTTAGGTATTTTTAATGGGCCAAATTATATGCCTAGGCCCTAGCTCAAGGTAAAATGACCCGAGAATTAACGTTTAAGTAAAACGACATCTTTTTGTCTTAAAAAGTTAAAACTCAGGTAAGTTGGAGTCTAGTAATCCAAGCTTGGATTCAATTATTTTATATTTTAAATTTTAAAAAATTTGCGTATTTTATATTTTAAATTTTAAAAAATTTGCGGGTATTAATTACTAGTTAACTTTCCATATTTAATTCAAAGAAAACAACAGTTTTGAGTATGTGTCCCCACATAAGTTAAAGTCTCAAGTTGGGCATAAATGATGGTGATGATTCCTTAGTTTAGACCACCAGAAAAAAGCAATAAATGGAAGAAAACTACGTATCGTTTAGCCATCGTTGATGTATGCAAACACTTTATTTCAATGATGAAGGAATTGGAAGAATACGATTGTGACAGATTGAAAGTTACATTTCATATTTCGTAATGTTTGATAACATCAGCTAGACCTGCTAATTAGGTGAGGTGCCACTCTAGGGTACCTAGACAAAAGCAGTCCGGTCTCATCCTGAACCATTGCCATTCTTAATATTCTTTCATATCCAACCTTAGGTGTTTATCTCCTGTCATAATCCATCAATTTTTGCTGCATAATGTAAATTACTTGGAAATTCCTGCAGGTGCTTCGGTGATAGTGGACTGTCGAATAGGAGGGAAGCAAGGTAAAATAAGTTCAGCAAAAGCTTTGACAGATGAATACGGAGACTTCATGATTGATCTTCCTTCAGACCTCCATGCTATACCCAACTTGGAAAGAAGATGTTGCCTTAAGGTTCTGCGAATTCCGAGGAAGTCATCTTGCCGACCCGCTCATGTTAGGAAGCACAATGCATTGACATTGTCTTCAGTTGGAAACGGGATTCGGACTTATAGCGCTGGGAACATAAGCTTTCTGGATATGATATCTAGACCTTTGCAAGTATGTACTAACAAGAGAGAGCTGCAATGAATGGATTGTTTGCTACACTACCAGGTTATGGGGAGAGTGGGACACAGAACCATGGCTTTACATGGATGGCGCTTCAGTCACGGCATGAGCTATAGGAGTTCAATCTTACCCCAGTTGTTCAAATTTGTGAAGAGAGTAATGTCTATATCATGTAAATAAATAACTGCGTATTCACATACCAGAAGCATCGGGTGACATTGTATTGATATGCACTGATTGTAATGTAAGCATATGTACTATGAATATAAGAGATTTTGCATAGCAATGACATGGATAATACCTATAAAACAATTTATCACAAATAAGTTCTTGAAAAGTTTTTGGCAACTAGTATGGTCAACCACATGATACGATTCGTGGATGGGGTGGACAACATCAAATCCTGCATCTAAGATCAATGAAAGCGTCAATAATTGTCAACATATATCAAATAAGACACATTTTTCAGTAACAAAAATTGCAGTATGGGTACTCAGAAGTTAACATTTTGCTCAGCTCCAGAAACAATGTATTTTGCAACATCAGCACAGCAGGTAAGTTTATCTGCTTTTTCATCAGGGATTTCAATGGAAAATTCTTGCTCAAGGGCCATAACTAGCTCAACTCTGTCCAAGCTGTCCAAGGAAAGATCCTTTTGGAAGTCAGCTGTTTCAGTAACCTGTGTAACAGTAGTGCAAACAATCAAACCATCTCAACTTTTAGTCTGAGTCAAAGGGTAGGATGAATTTTTAGTTGAAGTTGATAACAAACAAAACCCTCCTTTTCTAAGTCAATTATCAGTCCAATTTGAACAAAAACTGTAGTCCCAAATTAATTGGATTTGTTTTGTTACAATGCAGCATATTATAGGTGTAAATGACTATAACTCTAATACCACTCCTGTTAGAACTGGTGCTGACATCAATTCTGCGGACCAAGCAAAAAGTCTATTTGCTAAGCAAATCTTTCTCGACTTACGGAACTGTGGTGTTAAAAGAAATTTTGAGAAGAACCAAAATGAAAATTTTGATAATCTTAGTACATCAGGAGGAACCATAATCGGTTACCTTAGTGGCATCAATTCTATCGAACTTTTTTACCACCTCTATCACCCGGTTCATAATTTGATCATCTCTGGTAACTGTTGATGCATACATCTTTTGGTGCAGTTTCGTGAACACATTTACCCTTTGAGTGCACAATCCCTGCCTGCTGGATCCACTTAGCCTGACATGGCTCAAGATGGCATTTCTTATGCTTTGCATGTTGAGACCAGCTGAGATTTGACAGATTCTTTTGAATCAGAAAGCATAAATTGTAAAATGCAAAATTTCACCAACATTTTCACGTAAAGAACATCAAGCAAGTCGAAATGTTAAACTTCCCTACCAGACAAGTTTATTATAATGGAAAGGGAGTACCCAATTCAGGGACCTAAATATATTAGAAAAACAAAACTTAGTTCAAAAACCAATCTATCAATTACAAAACTATAAAACCCATTTATTTAAACACGACCATTACTAAACAAAATGGCACATCTTGCATGTCACAACTAGTGGCAGCGACGAGGTGCATCTACCAACATTCTCTCTTTCGGTACATGCTAATTTTATGTACAGAAATTCGAAGAACTGGCTTTTCAAACTTTCTTTCAGACATATTATCAAACACATATTAAACAATCTCAAAAAATCATCCTCAACCAAAAACCACAAAATGGGTTAGCAAAACTGGCACCAACAGGCTAAACCCGCAAAGCGTAAAGCGAAATCCCATTCATTGAACGACATTACATGGGATTTCTATGTTCTTCGCTACACAACTTAAAGTTTAGAATGCACGTTGAAATGGGTGCGAAACGAAAGTGTGAAATAGGAAGGAGTTACCTTGGACAAGCGACTGAGCTAGTCAAAGGCCCCAGAACGTTGAACCGCAACCGAGACGGAGACACACAGCTTATGCCTCTGGCTTTTCCTTCACGTAGAATGTTGGGAAGTAGAGAGTTTTAACGACAAGCGACTTAGAACGCTAATCTGGTAATGGAAATCTTTTTTCTATTTACTTTACCAATTATTTTAATTAAAAGTTTGATTGGTAATAATGAATGAATGTGAGGATTATTTTTATTAAGAATTTATGTTAAAACATTATTTATTATATGTCTTTTTAATTACCCTTTAATTTGTAGAGATGAGAATTTTTTCAAAAAAAAGGTGCATTAATTAAAATCGTCCTCATGTCATCATCAAATCTAATTTGAAGTCTCACAATAAAGTAAAATTTGAAGAGATCTGATTTTAGACCACATTAGTTTGAATTAATTATTTATTAGTAATTCAATTTTAAATTTTTATTTTAAATAGGTGATGCTTTATTGGTATATCTAATTTTAAAATATAATACTGTTAAATTGTGAATAAAATTAAAAATTGTACAAATATATATGAATTTCAAAAGTTGAAAGTCTAAAGGATCACTTTTGGAAAACTCAATTTGTTTTTGACAGGGTTTAAGATTGAAGTCATTATTTTAGCACTGGTAGTAGAATATGATAGCATAGAGGTGAAGAGAATGATGACTTGTGGTGTTATCTTTTCACATTTCTTATATGTTTTGGTTGTAGATATTTAAGTTTTATATCTGTTAAGAATTAGATTTGTTCTATCAGGCATGTGCTTGGTGAAGATAATTTTATAGTAGATTATCTGATTAAATTAGGTCATAATATTTTGTTTGCTTTTTAAGTTTGGGACAATATTCCTGAGACTCTCTCTTTAATTATTTGGCTTATGTTTGTAATATTTCTTGTATGCAATGGTTTTGATTTTCTCTTTTTTATTAAAAAAAGAGGAAAAAAAATGAGGAGACGGAAGTACAGAAAATAGACATGAGATCAAATGGGACAGGTCTTGTCTTAACCAAAATTTGCTCAACAAAAACTAAAGATTCTTCCGACCAAACTTCACGAACTGATTCACAGGAAGAGGAGGAAAAAAAAGAAAAAAGGACTTTGTCAAATGATGACGTGACCACCATCCCTTCACTCTTTCGATACCAACGTCACAGTTCTCCACTTTCTTTTCATATTCATTACTCAATTGGCCCACCACCATCATCACAGCCACCAGCACCACCACCATCTCATCACATCTCGTCCCATCTCAACCTTCCTTACAAACTCAATCCCCAATCTTCCCAAGTCATTGGGGAAGAGTTCCCCTCTGGCCCATTTCTGTTTCTTTTCTTTTTTTTTTCCCCCTACTTTTTCATATTAATTTTGTTGTTTATTATTGATTTTTCATCCCTTCAGTGAAAGTTCTTGCATTTACTATAGATATGGATTTCTCATAGACGACCCACTTCCAATCTCTTTCAACGGGTTGCAAAGCTAGAATCTTTGAGCCCAACTGCTTCTTGTGTTGCTTTAAAATGGAAAAAGTTTTCGTCTTAGGGGAATAAAATCATGAAAGTTTTATATTTGGATGCCATGCAAGTTAGTGGAGGGTTTGATAGATATTGGTTTTAAACTGATCAATAGGAATATAATATAATGGGAAATGTTAATGGGAGAGAAGATGATGGAGGTGATAGCCCATTAGGTGGTGGAGGTGAAGGTGAAAGAGGGAGTATTAGCAGTGAGGGAATGGTTGCATCTGATGAGACCCATGTTAGCTTCAGACCTCCTCCTCCTGAGTTGATTGGTCAGTCACCTCCTCATAGCCCAAGAGCCACTCACTCACCACTCATGTTCACTCCTCAGGTTTGAATCCCATTTGCTCTTCATGATGTTTTAATTTGTTCTTTTTTGTGTTCTTTTTTTGGTAAGGATTATTACGTGTTGGAATCCTGTTTTTGGTATTTGGATTTGGGCTTGGATTGATTTTAATTTTTGTTTGGAATTCACATATGGGTATTGGTGAATTTGATGATGTCAACTGGAGTTATGTTTCATGTGAGATTACGTGCATTAACTTGAAGAATCTGATATCTAATATCTTTTCCTGGTTTGAGGGATCTCGATATGAGAAAAGATAGTATGGCTAAATCCATTTAATTGAAGTTGAAAACTTTTGGTGTTGTTTCCAAGGCTTCGGATTTGTGAACTCCCTCCTTTCCTGGCAATTTCATGGGCCAATCAGGGGAGAAGGACTTCTTTTTACTTGTAATGCTACACTATTCGGGGTAGGGAATTGGTGAGTGGAACTGAAATATGGTTTTACAGTGCTAAAGTTCTGGAATCTAGATCATGGTCTGAAATTTGATACAAATCATGTCGAGTAAATTGTGCCACATCTTGGTGAAGGCCAATGTGGTGGAGCAATTTTGCTTTCCCTTGATGTTAGTTTTATGAAAGATTCTCTAAGTCAATCATTGCGGCAGATAACTATTCTTTGTTCGAGTTGTTTCTTTAGATTTCTTGTCTTACCTGAAAATGCTAGACTTGGATTTCTCATTGAGTTTGTTCTCCAGATGCCTGTGGTTCCACTGCAAAGGCCTGATGAGATTCAAATTCCTAGTCCTTCATGGATGCAAACTGCTATGGGGCATGAAGAAATGTGCAATGAACCAGGAATCCCAACAATGATTACGTGGAACTACGGTGGCAATGAAGTAGCTGTAGAGGGATCCTGGGATAACTGGCGAACAAGGTTTCGGAAAATTGGATGCCTTTTATCCCTTTTCTATCATAATCTCTTTAGGTCTGCAATCTGACACATATTGCTTCACTTTGATGATCAGAGTTCATTTGCAGAGGTCTGGTAAAGACTACAGTATATTGAAAGTACTGCCATCAGGAGTCTACCAATACAAGTTTGTTGTTGATGGGCAGTGCAGGTATGCCCCTGACTTGCCCTGGGCTCAAGATGATACTGGCAATGCTTACAACATTTTGGATTTACAGGTAAATACTGTTTTAATATTTGACATCTTTTAATGTGATAGAGATTCTTAAGAATCAAACTTTGCCACGCAGGCATATGTTGCGGAGCTGGACTACCACTATGATTTTCATTACTGCTTGTTTTATTTAATTTATAAATTTTCATAGACATGATTTAGAAACTATAGAGAACTTAGACTCATTTGATCATAATATGGCCTTAATTTCAACAATTGGGATGTGCCTGAACATATTTATTGTCTACAAGAGAATTCCATAAATTGTCTGTAGTGAAATTTTATTGTGCCCGAACATATTTATTGCCTACAAGAGAATTCCATAAATTGTCTGTAGTGAAATTTCATGCATAGAACTTTACAAATGGCTTAACTGTATGAAATCAGGCTGCTGTTAAAATTTTCTGTCTGTCATCGGCCAAGCTTATGCTTCCATTTGATCATTACTTTGGTTGTGATGTCTTTGGGCCTTTTTTCATTATTTGTTGAGGTCCAAGTTTCATAGCAGGTAAGAAGAAAAATATTTGGTGAAAGTAATGAACCTGTGAAATAGAGGTCTCAATAGAAGTTTAACAATTTGATTTTATTTATAATGAAGTTGTTTAATGTTCCACAATTTCTTTTATCTGAAAACTGAACTAGGAGTGATGAACTGAAAAAAATCTAAAATTGAAACAAATAAAGATCTAGCTTTTTGGTGATCGAATTCCAACAGGAAAGGTATGCTATTACAAGTGCAAGACATGCCTTAACTTGCCTTTGTCTTCACACAATTTAGAATCTCATAAATTTTATTGAAGAAAAATATCGAAACACGTATTTTTCCCGTATCAACTACATTAATTTAGTTTAGCGAGGTCAGGTTAGCAGAAATACCGGTTTACCTTAACCTTCTTCATTAGGTTCCAATATGCCTATTGGTTTCAGTCAACTTTTTCTCAATGTTCAGCAGTCTTATGTCAGAAAGATTCCATGTACTGCCTTCAACTGAAGTAAGTGCTTATTGCAATTTTACATGGGCTAGCTGACTTCCTTTTGGTACTGCTACTGTTGGTTCATATGGATGAAACTTAGACTTGTAATCTTGGTGTTGTCTTTGGTGTTGGCTTCCTAGGGTCATTTTCCTTGCTATTCGAATAAATTGTTCTGAGCAGTTTAACAAATTTCTCCTCATATTGTTTTACCCTTCTTGAATGATCAATGTAGTAATTTCTCCGGGTTTATGAAAAATGTATGGGGACAGACAAAAGGAGTGCCAACATGCGCCTCACTTGACTTTTTCATAACATTGCCAGGAAACATTCACAATCAGTAATCTAAAGTCTTGTGACGAACTGCTCTTGCTATAAAGCCTGTCCTTGATTTCTTATAAGATATTAATAATGGCAATTAGATGACCAAAAATTATTTCTGAGTATGTCTATACAGTTAAGAATTATGGCTTTTTATTAATGTAGACTGACTATTTTGTGATATGAACTGCATGCTTGCGTGCAACGTAAGCACTTCTATCTTGCTTTCTTTATCATATAATTTTTCATATCCGCATTTTACTCTCTAGCTATCTGTCAGTTCTGCAACAATAATAATTGCTTGGCTAAATTAAACTGGGGATTATAAGGATTTCTGATGTCAAGAATGTTTTTTTCTATTTGTTTGTGCACAGGATTATGTACCAGAAGACCTTGAAAGTATTACAAGTTTTGAACCGCCTCAATCCCCTGATTCAAGCTACAATAACTTGCAACTTGGAAATGAAGATTTTGCAAAAGAGCCACCATTGGTTCCTCCACACTTGCAAATGACACTGCTTAATATGCCATCATCTGACATGGAGATTCTGCCTCCTTTCTCAAGACCTCAACATGTAGTACTTAATCATCTCTACATGCAAAAGGGGAGGGGTGGACCTGCCGTGGTGGCGCTTGGTTCAACACACCGGTTTTTAGCCAAGTATGTGACAGTGGTGCTCTACAAATCAATGCAGAGGTGAAATTTTACTGCAATCTGTTGCTTGCAGTGGCTGAGTAACTGTTGAAAGTAAAACCTGAATCGATAGCCTGAGCAAACGTAGGGTAGGAACTATCTGTATTTGACTTGATGCAAATACTTGATGGCTGTTGACTACCAAATCGACTTTTTACTCCCCTCGCATTCCTTTAGTCTTTGCATCTAGAAACAATTGTTGGGAAGTCAAAGATGAAATTGCCAATATCGTAATATCTATAATGCAGTCTTCTCAAAGGATTGAAAAAGAAGTCCTGATGTTGAAGTGGAGCTTGAGATGAAATCCTTTCAGTTGTCTAGGAATCCACTTGGCCTGGCAGAAAAGAGGCTACTTGCCATCAGGGCAATGCATTTCAATAGTGCCAATACTTTTCATGCCCTCAAGGACAATTTACAATTACATAGATGAGCTCAAGTTGATGCAAAATTCTAGTTTCAAATACTTCCAAATTCAAATCCCTGTGATGCAGGTGGGTACCATTTAGAAACAGGAAGCTTAAGTGCTCAATGGATAGAAAAACAGGTTTCCTTTAATGCAAAATTACAAGCTCATTTGGTTTCTGAACTGAACCCTGTAAAAAAACCCTAAACTCATTCATTCCATGTCACAAGTAGACAGAGTAGCAAGAGTAGGACCAAAAGCATGCGGTATCAAACTGTTTCACCATGACCCTTTTCTATAGAGAGTGGATTGGAACTAGGCGAAGTCCTCAAGATGTCACCGCTTGAATATCCAGAGTGACTCAGCTTTCCTTCATCAGGTTCTTTAATCCTTGATCCAAGACAGAAGCTGGCAAATTTTCACAGTAATATTGTTAGTGAACCTACGTCATATCAGATGAAACAGGGAACGATCAACTCATTAACATAAAACTCATTCTTCTGCTTAGCTTCTTCGAGCTATCTACAACCATCAATTGGGTTGGATACTGACCGTTGTCTAACGCTGGAATGTTGGCCATGAAAAGACAAGGGGCTTGAGCAAAATCCAGTGAAGTAACTTGTATTCTCGTTTGATACGACTATAGCTGACTGCATGTGAGCAATTCAAGCAAACTGTTCATACATGAGCTTCAGAATAAGCTGTCCATAGTGGACATATGAGTTGTAGATATCATGGAAGAAGACACTGGACAAACATGAGGCACTTGAGCTTGAGCATTAGAAAAGGGGGATGCAGTTGGTTTTCACAAATACTTACAGTATTTTCCTGGGAATTTCGCTTGCTAGATAGCTTGGAGATTGGCATAAACTGGCTTCTTCTTTCATTGATGAGAAGAACTGCACATTTGCAGGTAAAGAACAGAAGAAGACCTCCAAGAGAAAGCACCACAAAAAATTCAAGGATGATGGCTGCTCCAAGGGCTGCGAAACAGAACAATAAGCATATTAAAAAACAACAACGACAACATCCCAATAATAATCCCGCCAAGAATGATAAGCATATTAATTTATAAATTTAGGCTAATAGCAAAAATGTATTTCTGCGAAGTTAAAGGACTCCAATTTCTGGTTAGTCAAACTAATTACTTCAGTTTTCGTGAAGAGATCTTGTGAAAGAACTAACATTCTGAACATATTTTAGTTTCTCTAATACTAAAAACAAATTTGTCTCTTCCTGAGGAACAACTTACAATGAGATGAGAGTGAACTCATAGGCCTTTTCCTGATGAGAATTATATTAGCCTCAACATATAAAGGCATCGAGATCCTTTCAGCACAATCTGAATAGCACCCGTAGTGTCCCATGTCATTCAGTTTCACTGTCAAAACGTCATCATTTTCTCCACCCTGTGGGCTCAAAAAGAAAAGGTTAAAGAAGAGTTGGAGATTATTGTATACTTAATTTTGCAGGCACTCCAGAAAGGAGATGAACAATTCTCATAACTGTAAATTAGATGAGCTTACTCGCCTGATATGACAACTGTTGCAAGACACTGTTGCAAATATCAATTGTTCCTCGAAATCTGATTCCATTAGCTTTAACCTGGAAGTGTTTTGAGATGGTAACATATGTCTGAAGTAGTTGCCACTGATGACCTCTCAGCTTTAGTTCAGTTTTGCTTATTAGCTCAGCTGGTAGACTCGTTATCAAGTATCCATCATTGACTTCCACAGAAAATGTGACAATAAAGTTTGAATCTTTACCTGAAATATAAGTATACCAGAAAAGAAAGTGTTGAAATGGTCCTCCAAATCTATTAAAAGTTACAGATAAATGTATTCTTTCATCCCTCACAAAATTTACCTTTTATGAAACTGCAACATTCAAACAAAAAAGGGAACATATAACTATTGCTTTGTTCTAATCTGATTTATTTTGTTCATCAACTGTTAGAATCTGCACTTTATGCTCTCTCACACGTTCAACTACAGAACTTGCGTTACTTGTCGTTAAACATGCTTAGCAATTAAGTGTTCTTGGCACGAACAGAAAATTTCTAGTTCCTGCATCTACTGTGTAATAAATATAATGTTGCTAGTACCGGGGAAGTTTAGAAGATCTGGATCTCCAACAGAAACCTCGAGATTGTCTCCATCTGTGTCAAATATTTGCTGTTGATCATCCCCATTATTCCTCAGCAGAATAAGTTTTGGTACATTGATGAAAGGAGGATCATTAATAGGTTCCACATAAACTGGAACATCCAAGTTATTTTTACCATTCGTGTTGCTTGCAGAAATTCTAATAACATCCTCTCCACTGAAGTTATCATTTCTGATTAAAATAAGGAACAAAATTAACTGTAAGTAAGATACTTGAGCATAAATCTTATAATGTTCACAACAACAACAGAGATGAATCCTCAGCATGTGTTAGTTCACATATCCATCAAGCTACTTGAACATTAACATTATAATGCGCAATTGCAGATTTTAACGGCAAATTAGATAATAAAATTGCAAATAACAGAGGAAAAAGAAAAAACAAAAGTGCTTCACTACTTAAATCTTTCAGCGGATACTTCTTGATCTTAATCAATGTTATGTAAAATTATGTTTCTGGGACAAGCACATTGGACTATTGTAAGATTTCAGATTGCATATGTTGATGAATGTACCATGAAGCAAACTA
The DNA here is from genome assembly GCA_024703695.1 of Erythroxylum cataractarum. Taxonomy (NCBI): domain Eukaryota; kingdom Viridiplantae; phylum Streptophyta; class Magnoliopsida; order Malpighiales; family Erythroxylaceae; genus Erythroxylum; species Erythroxylum cataractarum. Next base: position 9,901,907 of record JANJEY010000234.1, on the reverse strand, counting down.
AACATATATACATATAAGAATCTACGTAATGAATAAGAGAAGATTATGATTCAGTAAATGGTACCCCAGGTATTGAACTGACTGAAGAGCTAGATTGATTGCTTCTATGCAGCCCTCTAAGACCAAACCTTTTCCCTGATCACCCCCTTTCTTTACAGAAAATTTACTCCAAATGGGCTGCCAGAACTGCATCAGCATAGGAGACAAAAAGAAAGTTCCTGATTGTGCACTGAGAGTAACAAATATGTTCTCCGTTGGATCAGAATATCTCATCTCAAATCCAGAAAAGCCTCTGTAATCATCAATTATAGTGATAGCTAAGGTACAATTATTATGGAACAAAATTATGGACATCAAACAAAACTTCAACGACATTTTGTACCTTACCCTAATTTGGGACTTAACAAATCTTCAGCTGCTTGCAACTGACTTGGGAAGGAAATGAAACGAGGGGGGATATTCTGAACAGAAATGTTTACAGCTGCAGAAGCAAGATTGCCATTTATGTCGGATATTGTATACATGAAAGAATCATTTCCATAGTAATCCAAGTATGGAGTGTATCTAAAGAGTTGTCCACACAGCAGAAGTGAACCACGATCCGGCTGGCAGATATAATGCATAAAAGAAAGTGAGTTTTTGAAGGAAAGTCTTCCACGGAAATGCTCACAGACATACATGTCAAAGAAACAGAAACTTGTGAATAACTGCATAGGTGAATGTTGAAGCATACAGAATTTTTTCTTACTTCAGAGAACTCAACAATACTAGCATTGTTGCCAGCAAAGTAGTCATTTGATAGAACATCAAAAGCAATGGACTCATCCTCCCAAACCGAGATCATATCATCGTAGGCTTTAGGAAAATATTCACCTGGGAAACATTAAATGAAGCAGTTACATTATCAAAATGAACCCAACCATAGAAGAGCAGCATAGCAAAATTATTTGTTCAAAGGACAAAGAACATTTCCAGAAAGGACCTGAGCATATGCTCTGAAAGCCCTCAGATTCATCCTGTAGCGTTAAGAAGTTCGACACTAAAGGACAGTTAAACTAAGATGATAGCTTCAGGCTTCAGAATACGTAGTGTGATTCTGACCTACCTCAGGTAATTTCATATGACAATATAAGCTTCGGCAGCATACTGCATTACCCTTCATACACAACCTAAGTAATATCTCCTTTTCTCATTGTTTCATTACTTTTCATACTTATTTCTTACAGAAATCTGTTTCATAAGAATCATCACTTTACAATTGGCCATGGAATCTTCAGAATTCAAGAAATTGTCAAACAATGTGCATCAAGTCTCTTTCTGAGATAATACTAAAACTAAGTAGCATAAGAACAGGAAATGCAACTGGAAGTGGATGCACAGCATTGGCAAATGTTAAGAATTCAAGAATCTCTCCTTTTTTTTCTCCTTAACATGATAGCTCATCAACAAAGCAATGTAGGAGCAGAAAAAGTCAAGTAGAAACATTAAATTGGACCAAGTACCAGATAAAATAATGGCCGTTTCAATATCTAACGTGAACATCTGATGCTTGTTAATGAATTAAAGAAATGATATCTTGCATTTTGACACTAAAAGAAAATTTAACATTATCTTGTACGAGCTAGTTGTTTAAGCAGTCTAAACTCTCAAACTTGTTAGCAATTACAAGAAGGATAAGCCAGCTTTCCTTGATATACAAAACTTTGTTATGAATTTGTTCGTATCTTTACTTACCACTGTAGGCATTTACCCCAAAAGGGCAGGGTGAGAAGCGCATGCCATCAAATGAAACACACATTTCATAAGTTCCAACTTCCTTGACCACATAATTACAAGAGTATGAACCATCATTGTTGTCAATAAATGTTCCACTTTCAAAGCCAGACTTGTTAACCGAAGCAATCTCTAGTTTCAGCCTCTGTTGCTGGGTAGAGACTGGATTAACAAATGAATCCATTAGCTGCACTACTATTTCATTCTCAACCAGCTTTGGAACCTTTGAAGCAAATCGCCTAACTCCTGACATAGATATGGTAACCGCACCTGTAAGCATGGGGACAAATCAGTCTTGAAAATA
>JANJEY010000234.1:9889082-9899730 GCA_024703695.1 Erythroxylum cataractarum | reverse complement strand
GCAAAGCCAGACTTGTTAACCGAAGCAATCTCTAGCTTCAGCCTCTGTTGCTGGGTAGAGACTGGATTAACAAATGAATCCATTAGCTGCACTACTATTTCATTCTCGACCAGCTTTGGAACCTTTGAAGCAAATCGCCTGACTCCTGACAGAGATATGTTAACCTCACCTGGAAGCATGGGGACAAATCAGTCTTGAAAATAACCGGAAAAGAGAAGTAAACAGAAGTACCTATATATCTGGAAACATGGGGCAAAACAATCCTGAAAATAACTGGAAAAAAGAAGTAAACAGACGTACCTATCTATCAGCATTCGCATGAGCACTTCAAAAAATGTAAAATGCGAATCTGAACTACTGTAGGTTAACATCTCTTAATATGCTAGCTCAGTCATTCGATTATTCAGATGAAGTTTGAGATGTAATTAAGAAACAGATACAATATCAAAATATCTGAAAAAAGGAAAATAATCTAAGAAACACGGACACGCGATACGACACGGACACGAATACGGGGACACACCAATTTCGAAAATTTGATGGACACAGACACGACATATATATATATATATATACTAAATAAAATTTAGAATTAAGAAAAAAAATTCAGAATTTATAATATGATGTATATTGATTAATGCGTTTCAAGATTTTCCAAAATATATGGAGTATATATTCCATTAAGTCTTGTCCAAGCAGTCTCCAAACGTATCCAAACTGACAAAAATTATTTTTTAATTTCAACACGTGTCGGACACGTGTCTACCGCGTGTCAGGTGGATGGCTGACGTGCTACATAGAAAATAATAAAGAAGGATTGCATATTTCATATTGTTTTAAGTAACTAAGCAGAAGGAACACGTAGAAATTGGAAACATTCGGTAGAAATTAAGATGAATACCTTCTTTCACTTCCTTTCTGAAAGGATGACCTCCGTTCAGAACAATATTTCCGCATAATACATAGATTTCATAGATCCCACTCTTCTCAGGAGTATAAATTACATTGAAAGCATTGGCAAGAAGTTGTGGATTTCCATCAGACTGAATGGAGAAAGGGAAAGATCAGAACCTGAGTGTTGAAAGGACACATACAAAGGGCTTGTCACCGTGTTGCTTACATGAGGAGGCGATGCAGGAGCAGTTTCTGATTGGCTGATTGAATTACGAGCCCTATCTTCAGTAGGTCCAGTACCTATGCCATAGATCATGGTTCTTATTAAACAACTAATGCAATCAATGTAAAAGATTCCATTCAATTCCATTACCATTGATGATCGGGTGGATGCTTGGCTGTACAAAGTATGAAACAAGCTCCTTGACTATCTGAACTTGTATGCTAGCTACTTCAACAAAAGTTGGATACTGAAAAATGTCATTCAAATAAACTAAAAGCTGTACAGTTTCACCAGCAACTGAACTATTTAAGCCTGATCCATTGACAATGCTTGCTGATCCATCGCAATAACCTATTGATTTAAGGCATACAAAAATAAATGTTGTCAGAAAGAAGTATCAGCAAGTTATGCATAAGTTTAAACAAGCAATAAATAAACATATATGTCAAGTAGTGCAAGGTAAGAACTAAACGATACTAACCTATAAAAACAGTATATGCTAATGGCATATTGGAGATACTCATGTTATGCTGCGAATCTGATATAATGAGCAAGAAGTTTCCGGGTTCTAACAGACTGAAAGACAATAACTGAATCCCTGGATCCACTTCTTTAAACATTAAATCAGAAACTGGTATAGACAGATTTGTCTCCTTTTGAACAACATCAGCATCAAATTCATATAATCCTGGAACAAGGTTCCCATATTGATCCTGCTGGTGTATAAAAATTTCCATCTTAGAATATATCTGCCATCTGGTGGTTTTAAACTTCCATTTTGCAAGGCAATTCGAAACAGCCAGAGGTCCTGACAAAGACATGATGACAGGATATGTAAATGGGACTCTGAATCCCAAATAGGGAAGCACTTCCAACATAGGAAGTAGAGCTGAAATGAGTTCTTATAAAATACTTGGCTTTATTTGAAAATTTTACGAAACTTAAGATTAAGATTGATGCAACTAGATGCGATGAGCTAATAAAGGCTACTGCATGTAACCTGCGTAGACGATGAATGGAAGTGGAGAACCATTCAAAGAATGGTTTCCTCCATTTACAGACAACAAAAGATTTCCAGCTTTTGCTGCAATGAATTCGATGACAATGTTACCAAGTTCATTCCAACCCATATGAGTGACATTCGGTGCATCAGCAAAAGAACCATTTGCAAAAACTGCTGAAACCGTGAAATTGTAAGGGTTTAAATCTTCCCAGCTTGAAGAAACGTTATTCCCAAATGCATCTCTAGGAGCAATCACCACTGTGGCTGTGTCACCGGCTTCAAACTGATTCATTAGACCCAGCCAGTAAGCAATGCAGACCGATGGATGTATTCTCCCTTAAACAAGACAAAGGCTATCAGAACAACACAAATCACACTCATATACGAAAGTAAGAACATCAATTAGTTCCGTTCCTATAAATTATGAAATGCATCCAAAAGTGTAAATTCAACCTGGAATTACTTGGAAATGGAGAGATGAATCAAATACTTTGAAGAGGTCATCATTGATGAGCACATTAAATATCCCAACTCTGATTGGAGTGAAGAGAATTCTCCACTGGCTAGTGTCCCCTGAAGTATCTAGGAACACCCCAGAAATGAAAGAACTGTTTCCCATCTTCTCATTGACTGTGATTGCAGGCCTGAAATCACTTTTTCCAAGCGAAGCATTTTCGAATGTTCCCAACACTTTGATACTTATGGTCGCACTTTCTCCAGCTCGGAATGTGTTGTTATCGTTCAGCCAACTGAAAGCAAATTTGGGCACTTCTGCTCCAACTTCACAAACAACAACTAAAGAGAATCAATCAAATCTCCATATCATATTAACTGCAAACTGTGAAGAAAAAGGAAAAGGATTTTGATGAATACCTGAACTTGGAGATTGATAAACAAAAGCTACAAGGAAAACGAAACACACAAACGACTTGGATGTGGCACTTTTGAACTTGAACGCCATCATTTGATCAAAACAACTCCATTTCTGCCTCGTTCAAAGGTATTAGCTTTTTTTTCTTCTTCCATTTTCGCGGGAGCAGTTGCTCTTGACCGTTAATTACGGTTAAGGAAAGTAGCGTCAGTAGTTACCAATTTGATTCCAGTCATGAACCGCCGTCGTATCAAGTCTCATTTAAAAAAACCAACTTTTATGCCGTTTCCTAACGTTTTTAAAGATCTTATATTTTGACTATGCGTAAAATATGCCCTTTAGATATTACTTTATTGAATTTTTATTTTATAAAGTTATGATTATTACTATTATAAAAAATCAAAATTATTATTTCAACATAAATAATTTAAAAAATTCAACTAGAAAATTAAAATTAAAAAGGTCTATTTAATGTATTGTTAAATTAGAAAAATCTTTAGATTCAATTGAAATCGTCAGGGAGTTCTCAAAACATAGTGAAATTATAAAAAGTATATTATTATTTATTAGATAGCATTTCTTATCATATCCATGTAAAATAAAAGTAGGAATGATAATGAGTCGGGCTGAATTAGAGTGACTTGACCTAATTTATTATTTTTTTTTAAAAAATTAAAACGACGTCATTTTGTCATTGTCTGTTAGGCCTCGAACCGGACCCGGATCCAGTTGTCAAGCCTAAACAAAAAAGAACAATTGTTCCATATGAAGAGGTTTATCTTAATCAATAGGAACATTTTGAGAGTTTTCATTTTATCTTAAAGCTAAACATATTATAACAATATCCTCCTATATCATTTATGATGAAATGAAAAAATGCTTGATCTGCTTGCCTGAGCTGTATCCTAACTCAACATCAACAACAATAACAATATCCAATAACAGTTGTGCTAAAATGCAAGGTCTGGATTTGAACTCAACAACAATAACAATAATACTTAATGAAAGCCGCGTTAGACTGCGGGGTCTAAAGAAATCAACAATGTGTTTTATTCTTATGGACAAATAAAACCAAAAGATGCAACTAATCTCACAAAGACCGTCACAATTACACTTAAATTTAGAATTATAGACAGAGGAAAGCAAATTGGTTATTTTAGTGCTCACTAATCTCCACTCCTACTGTATTTGCACTTCCAATATCAACTCTAAACCAGCTCTAGCATGTCCAGTGTTATGGCTATGTAAAGACAGGACATCCATCAACCTTGATACCTGGTGCGGTTGGACAAGTTGCAAGAGGGCAGTGATCAAGCTGAGTTCCCCACCATTTTAAATTCACACCTTCATTTTGCAGAGCAAAGAACAAGAGAACACCCATGAAAGCTGTCCCAGCGTCCAATGCTGCTGACAGAACGTAATTGTATTTCTGCCACCAACGCTTGTTGAATCGGAAAACGAAATAGTTGAAGATGGTGCCAGTGATGAGCCAGCTTGCTATGTTGGTTGGAGTTGCAGGTGGCATTCCAGCAAAGCCATAAGATATGACTGGTATGTTTATCAATGGAATCCATTTCTTTTCTGGGAACATTTTGCTCAATATCCAAACAGGCACCGGCAAGAAAGCTCCAATGAGGAACAGCCATACCAAATTTCGGTACAATCCTCCAGGTCCGAAGAGCCGCCTTGGTCCAATCAGGCCCCAAATTACAGAAGCATCAAAGGTGACTCGGTATTTGGGACAGGTCCATGGACTATCAGGATGAAGATTTTCCACATCACATATGTTATCAATGTTATCCAACATCCACCAAGCAACTGCAAGATTGACTACACCAGCAACTAAAGTTCCTACCAACTACAAAAAAACAATAACCATATCTTCAGTATAACACTCTGCAAGAGCAGAGGTAGCAATTGCTAAAGCGGATATGAGTTCCTTAGCTGTAATACCTGAGCTACATACATGCACCGAGGTGGGATTTTCATGTAATGGCCAAGTTTCAGATCAGATAAAAAAGAGAGAGCATGGATTGTACTGATTCGTCCATAAATTTTGAAAAGCAAGTTCGCGATCGGTCTTCCTGGTAGGACATACCCGATAATAAACTGTGCTATTATGTCATACCCAGGTTGCTGCAATATAAATACAGGAACATTCTTAGTTCCAATATGCACTCAGTTTCTCGTTTAAGGTCTAAATCAATAGTTACATTGGCTGTATTACCTGGTTCGTAGTTGCTTGAATGACTCCAATAGGAAGTGTAACAACCCAAGCCAATCCAAATGCAAATATCATACCCCACCAGGGCAACTGGACATCCTTTTTCCATACAAAAGACATTAGTAAAGACGAGGCAACACTCCCTACCAGTAGAACGTAGAACCACCATTCAGGCACTTGCTTGTAATTTCTCATTAGTTTTGCATGAACATCCAATTTCATGTTCTTCATTGCTGATCTGCTTTGCCTCCATATGTCTCTGGACAGCAGAAAATTAAACAAAGGCATCTTTGATCGGCATTCCAATCAGAAGGCAATATAAATTGATGATATATGGGAACTTTTGAACAATTTGTTGCATATGAAACTAAACTTAGAAGGCAGCTTACCTTCCATGAAAGAGTGCCACATGAGTTAGCGTTGCTGTAAATCTTGCAAACCCCGATCCAATTGACAATGCAAACAGAGGGCTAAGATACAGCTTGCTGTAATTATTATAAGCAGGAATATCGAGTTCATAATTTGGGGTTAAGATCTTGGTGGTATCATATTTATGGCCAGTAGAAGTGAAAAGTTGGTTGGAAAAAATAGGAAACTTCCTGGCATCAAAAGTGTTGAACTTCCAATAACAGATAGGGACTATTATGTAGATGAACAAGATAAATCCAACCCCAACATTAAGAATGGAATGCCATGGTGTCACAAGGGGGCTGCCATGATAAGCAGAAATCCCAGCCCAATCAAGGGTAAATGCACCAACCCCTAATCCATGGTAACCTGAACCTACTTGTTGAGCTGTGATACTGTGAGGCCACACCCAGCAGACCCATGAGAAAAATGTCAGGATTGGGAGCAAGTAGCCAGGAAATGCATAATAGATAAAGCTTGCTGCCATGACAACCACGAAAAATCGCATACGGCTCATGCTTTTCTTGTTGAATTCCTTTTCATGAAGTGCTCTGTAGAAACAAATTTTACAAAATGAGTTCTCCAGCAGATAGAAAATGTTTTGTTGAACGTTCGTATGTCGCAACTATAAACTTCATCTGTAATAAGTTCTTTATGTATGCAAGTGATTCTGCATGATTCATTGACTTCATGAATCTAACTAAAAATGGTTTCCTAGCAACCAATAGCAAATTAAGAGAGTATGACATTTTTTCAGTTGCAGTGACTGCCAAATGCCCCCTCAATGGAATAACAGAAAGCAAACCTCAAAACAAATTCTCAGCTGAAGGACATGACAATTCATGCAAAGAAAACAAACTTTTAACATCACTACCTTACACATTTCCCAGACTTTAGCTCTTTGAATTCCAACCACTTGAATCTGAACTTTGAAATTCGAAGGTTCTTGCTTGTAGAAAAATTAAGAAATATATATATATACTTTTTTTGTTTCTAAACTTTGAAATAGGGAACATACACCTGGTAACCAGTTTTCTAAAAATTCCAAACTCGTTAAACAATTGTTTTGATAATCTTGTTATGTGGACTGGACTACTCTTTTTATTATGTTTCGTTAACAAACGAAACAAAATATAAAATTGAGCAGTCAATGAGTGCTCTCATTAATTATATTTAACCAAACAGTTAGTGGAAAATATTGAAAGCCAGGCAAAGGTTTATAAGGTAAAGTATGAAAGAATTAGAAGCCAGACCTGAACAGAGAAACCTGAGCCACGTTTGTAGGCCACCACATCTCAACAGGATCAACCAGGTACCTCCTCAGCATACCAGCCCATCCATAGCCTAATATCTACATTAATATAGCCAAATATGAAAAGAAAAGGTTACTGAAACTTGTTCTAATATAAAGTTCGTGCAGAGAAGTCCCTACACATAAGACGTGAGAGAACAAAATGGCTAGAAATAAGGAAAACGTCCAGCCTTCACAATCCAAAGAAAAACTTAAAAAATTCAACAGAAATAGAACAACTTTTTCATCCAAAATGTCATCTTTTAGCACCATTCAAGTGCTTCAGAAGATTGGGAAATTAATATTATATTTAAGTGAAGGAACTTGCATAGTGATCAACTTGATTTGCTCTTCAGAAACAAATCAGTAACCTCGGTAATTTTAAAAGAGACAGTAACACAAACCAAACCAATTTCATTTAAAAGATCTCAACTTTATCAATCTTAAACAATAGGTGCCAACACAAATTCAAAGTAAGAGTTCACTCAGCAAAAGTCAAACCCGAAAAGGATAGGGGGAAGAAAAAACATAACTGTAATTTCTTACCTGAGTAGTTTTTTTTTTTTTTTTTTTTGAAAAGATTCTTACCTGAGTAGTTAAGATTATGAAAATCCCACAAATGAAACTGAGGCTCTGCTTATAGTAAGCCTTCATGACAGTAATGGCACCAATAGAGTAGGCATCACCACTACCATAAGACACTCCACAGTTAGCAAAGATAGTGATGATCACATGCTCTTTGATATTAAACGGTCCAGGATTCAAAGTAAACCCCCAACCGAAGATCTTATACTGTGTAGTGGGCAAAACCCTGGCCAAAAACTTGCCAATTGGCAAGACTGCAATCTGCATTAGAATGGCTGAGATGGTGAGAGGCTGAGTGCGGTAAGTGAAAAAAGTGTTGAGGAAGATTAGGACTATGCATGAAGCAAAACCCAGAAACCATGCACGAAATGTCAACACTGGTATTGTTGGATCATCAGTTTCAGGCACAACTAGCGCTACTTCTTCTACAGGGCATCTCTCATTTTCTTCTGCAATGTCAACTCTAGCCTTTTCTGCGTCTACACCTCCATAGCTCTGGTCCATGGTAGCCATTGACACAAAAGAGAAAGCTTGCTCAAAGATCCACTCTTATCTGTGATCTGGGAGACTAAAATACGTGGTGAAAGTGAGTGAGTGTGTGCAAAGTACTTTGAAGTGTGTAATATACCGACAAAGGTTACTGCTTGGCTAGGGAAGCGTGAAGGAGGAACGATACAAAGGAGGATTAGGTGGGCATTAGTTTAGTTCCGTGACAGCAACTCCCTTACAGGAGTACAGATCTTCTATCTAATATTATAGTATGTTATTGTGTTTAATAAATTTTAATTATTTATTTATATAAATTTTGTATAAATTCTGCATAAATTTAATAAAATAAGTAATTAAAATTTTATAAAATAAAATAAGATAAAATAATATTAAACAAGAAATATTTTCATCATTTCAAGAAAGGATTTTGTTCTTCTTCAGTCTTCATACATGACTCTCCGCTCCTCTCCTGAGAGTCACGTGCTACATAAGACCTGACACACTTTTGTCTCGTTATTACCAAAAGCCACAACATGTCTTTCTTTTGCAATGGGCTGCCATGCTGGATAGTTACCCACCGCTCTAGTGGAAGAAAGTGGCCACGTAGGACAAAAGCTCGTGGGCCACTCATGTTGACTAGGTAAAGGATACGAGCAAAGTGGATGAAGTCGTACGTCCTTGTCTTTTTTGGTCTAAATACAACAAATTTGGTTTTGGCGATGCGTAAATTTAATTAAAAAATATTATTTTATATTTTTAATTTTATTTTTCACAACCTAACAAAAACAAGGACACTTTATGCAACAGAGAGTTAATGGTAGAAGACCCAATATTCTTTATCACACCCATACATCTTATATTTTACACAATCTCACCATATGTTGTGTCTTATAACATGTTCTACTTTAAATGATAGAATAGGTGAATTATGTCATTTTATAAATATTATGAACTATAACTTAATGAGTTAACATATAGTTATTAGGGTACTAACATATGTCATAAATAGAATTAATAGATTATTAATCATCCCATTATAGTTATTAAACATACATTAGGTAATTCAATTAATAGTTATACATGTGGAATTAATGTTGTGATTAAATTAGTCCATACATATATTTCTAACAATATATTTGTTAATTAGTTATATCAATTATTTAAGAAATCTCATAATCTTTAAAATTCTAAAAAATATAGTTTTCAATTTTCTAGAAAAAATTCCTTCATTAAACTTCAGTTAAAAATAACGACAGAACACATATAATATGATATTAAACATGGATTAATCAAATGTTACTATTCTTAAACTTGGTTCGAATTATTTAACTTAAATTAATAATTTAAATAATTATAACAAATTATTATTTTTAATCAAACTTAATTAATTATGTTTTAACTTAAGAGTTTGGTTAAATTATCATATGAATACTATTTGATTAGTATAAGTGTAATGTTCACAAGGAATGTAATTTGTTTTTTTTTTTTTTGAACAAAGTCTAAGAGAATAAACTTTTACGAATAACTAAAAATTAGAAAGAATATTTTTCTAGAATTTTAAAAATCAAAGTGTTTTTAAAGATTTCTAGTTCATCAAGAAATATAATTTTAAGTTTAGATTGAAGAGTTCATAATATAATTTTTTAGACTTTTTAATTTTAAATCACATTTAAATTATTCAACCAAGTTTCTCAAATTTTAATCAAATTCAAAATTCAATTAACTTAATTTTTTATTGATTTTCATTATAAGTAGGACCAAAATGATCGTTATTAAGAAATTCAAACTTAAATTACTAAATTTTACCCCATTATTGTTTGGAGGTGGTCTCATTGTAACTTATGATAATGACTTTGCTTGAAGTTGTAAAGAAGTTGAAAGCATGACATCATGAAACATCAAATCAATTACAGAATCTCATACAATATCAAATCAGTTTTTCGTACAGAATAATATAATTCTTCTATAATTTTATGCTTACAAACTTATGTGTCGTATCTGTAGATAGGTTAATCAGCTTAGATATAAAATGGAAGCCTAAACCGTCCTTGATTTGACAAGTGCGAGTACAAAAGAACTGAGCTTGCAAAGACAGGCTTTACCGGGCCACAAGTAACACATATTAGAAAAATAAGTAGAAATGTTTTTAGTAAAAGAACAAAAAATAGAATTTTTATTTTTATACAATTTGGTTCATAGTTTGAAAAGTATCCCTAGATTACTACAGACTGTTCATAAACAGTGACAAATTTCAGATACTCAACTTCAAGCCAACTTTTAACGCACTTAGTGACAGAAATCAGATTCGACGCCTTCATGAAAGTTGTAGATATAAATTTCTAGTTTAATACGAATTTAACTTCATCTAATTTAGATACCTACAGAGAAAGATATGACTAAAATATCGAAACCTATCTAGTAGAACTACCAGTTTCCAACATCAACCATAGCATCACAAGACCTATTTATAATGAAATAACTTACAAAGATGATGATCCAAGCTTCAACAAAGGTCCAGAAGTTGAGAGAGAGAGTAGGAGAATGAAATTTTGTTTGAAAGAAGCCAAAGTGAGGGAGTAGGCTGCTGAAATGAGCTGAAGTGCTTCAGCTATTGCTTTGCTAGGTGTCCTTAATGCATCAAGCCACATGTCTTAATGCAT
>JANJEY010000234.1:9874656-9886083 GCA_024703695.1 Erythroxylum cataractarum | reverse complement strand
CCATTGGCCATTGCGGTTGACTTGCCCCAGTCTTTATAATCTTCCCTCTGAACCTACACAGGACAAATCCACTGTGCTAAGCATATAGCTTAGTGAGTAATAACTAATCTACACATGAAGTGACAATTCATCATACAGAATTATATAATAGCATAAGCATACATTAAAAGTTTGCGTAACATTAAATCAGACATAATGCATTTCAGAACAGATTTTTATACTTATCAGAAATGAATATCGCAAAAGGGTATGAACCCTTTAGAATCAAAACACAATTTTTGTTTATGTTAGAATCAAACATATATCAGATTACAAAATCAGAGGACTGTAAATCTATTTACAGACGCAGGTAACGGGACTTATACAGGAGAGACCGAAGTCTCAACACTGAAGTATCTAGGAGAAACGAAGTCTCAACACCGAAGTGTCATAGGAGCAGTTGCAGACCCTTCTAGGCATGCCTATTTATCCACAACTAGGACTCAACAGTTTTAAAACAAAACAAAGTTATTTCAGACATTTCATGCAAAGCAAGTAGCACTTCAATATCACATTCAACAATTAATACCTCGGACATTCATGTCTGGAATCAGTACACAATTCAGTACACATTCATCATTATCAAATTCAATTCAGTAATAAACAAAACAAATCAAGGTGAGACCATATTAGGTTACTCACAAAAGTTACCGTCTAAATTACTTAGAATTGCTCCCATTTACATATTGCCTTGAAGTCCCGACAATATCTGGAAGTGGTCGTTCTATGCGTTTCTCTATAACATTTAACACATATATAAATCCCTATTGTGCATGATTAAGAATTCATTAATGTATATTGAATATGTATAATGCATGTTCATGACAATTCTGGGTATCTTATTGTAATTTTCATCATCAAACCGATCAGATATCAAAGCCCTCATTAATAACATTTGGTACTTATAATTTGAATCAAAATAAAACAATGTGAAATTAATTTCATAACCTAAGTGACCACTTCAGATTTTCTACCCATATGATTTCGGGTCAACTTTGCATAATTAATCCGGTAGGATAAATGAAAAACTTAGGCAACACTTCCTTTTGTAAAGTTGTTCTATAGTGTCTCAAGTTTCTAATGACTATGAAATAATCCAATTTGATTCAGTATTCAAAGAGTTATGCACAAACTACCACAGATTGTACACATTTGAACTTTTAGCTAGTATATGATCATACCCTCTATTTTCACAACTCATATCTTTCATCTCAGATATCCAAAAATTACAAACTTTATACCAAATTAAAGATAAGAGAATAAGCTACAACTTTGGTGAAGACACCTTAGTCTAATTCGGCCTATATCAATACAGTTTACTCAAACTCTTCAGGATATGATTTCTGTCCCTGACAGTGCTTCAACTTCAGCTATAACTCATTTACATGCCAATTTTGAAACTCTTAGAGGCAGAATTAAAATTTGACTTCTTCAAAAAAGTTGTAGAAATATGTCTCAAGTTTAATATGAATCAAGAACCAACTCATTTTAAGATCTACAGTGAAAGTTATAACCGAAATACCAAATCAAGTTCAGTGAAAACATTTCATTTCTTCCAGCTTTTCCACAAAACAGACTTTCGGGTCAATGTTACACGGTCTTTTTGACAATGAAAATGAAGGATTCAGGCCAAACATTCTCCTACACATTTTTTCCTTTATGTCTTAAGTTTTTATTGACACCAATTGTATTCAATTTGGTTTGATAGTTTGAAAATTATCCCTAGATTACTACAGACTGTTCACAAACAGTGACAGATTCCAGATACTCAACTTCAATCCAACTTTTGACACACTTAGTGACAGAAATCAGATTCTACGTCTTCATGAAAGTTGTATATATAAGTTTATAGTTTAATACAAATTTAATTTCATCTAATTTTGATACCTACAGAGAAAGATATGACTAAAATACCAAAACCTGTCCAATAGAACTACCAGTTTCCAGCATCAATCATAGCATCACAAGACCTATTTATAATGAAATAACTTACAAAGATGATGATCCAAGCTTCAGCAAAGATCCAGAAGTTGAGACGGGGAGTAGGAGAATGAAATTTTTTTTAAAGAAGCCAAAGTGAGGGAGTAGGCTGCTGAAATGAGTTGAAGTGCTTCAGCTATTGCTTTGCTAGGTGTCCTTAAGTTATCAAGCCACATGTTTTAATGCATGCAATACATCAAGCCACATGTCTTAATGCATGTAATGTCATTTGGCTAATTAAAATGCTGCCACTAGTCACCTATAAGACCAGTCCACATGTCAATCATCCAATGGTGCCAAGTGTCTCTCATTCATTGATCCATTTGTCACTCCATAATTTGTCTCTTAATTTCTTTATTTTTATTAATCTAAATTACCTCAAATTTTCAATAGCTTTCTAAAACATCCTAAATGTCTCCAAAAATGTAGAATTAATAATAATACACACCAATTTAATAATCCAAGACAATAAATCCATAATTCACCAAAATTCTAAAATACCCGAAATACTACGAAAATCGCCAAATCACATTTTATTCGCGTTAACAATTCAATTATACCCAAAATGTCATGAATGCATGCACAAATATTGGTATGAGTCCAAAAATATATATGCTCAAATATGCAAAAACTCAATTATGCCAAGCATACCATGCATTGAAATTCCTTAATTTTCCTAACCCCTAACTTGGGGTGTTACACTTTCTCTTTAGATGATGCTACAAAAGATTGGTTATTTTATTTACCACCAGGTTCAATAAACACTTGGACTGAATTAGTTCGTTTGTTTTTGGACATATTCTTTTCTGTATCAAGAGCCGCCTCAATTAGGAGAGACATATGTGGTATCCGTCAAAAGGAGATTGAAAATCTTTATGACTACTGGGAAAGATTCAAGAAGTTGTGCTCAAGCTGCCCTCAATATGATATTTCTGAGCAATCACTTATTCACTACTTCTATGAATGCCTTTTGCCCACGGAAAGGAAGATGTTGGATGATGCAAGTGGCGGAGCAATCATGAATAAAACACCCCGTGAAGTTAGAGATTTGATCTCTATCATGGCCTCCATCTCTCAACAGTATGGCATCAGGAATGATAACTCAAGAAGGGTTCATGAGGTAAACGTCTCTTCTCTTGAGTCCCAAATTTCACATCTAACCGCTTTGGTGCAGAATATGGAGATCAAAAATCAACAACCAACCAAGTTTTATGGTATATGTTTGCATCTGGGACATCCCACGGATATGTGCCCATCATTGCAAGAATGGGAGCCCCAACAAGTGAATACAATGGGAGGCATGATGGTGCAGCCAAAGTATGATCCTTACTATAATGTTTATAATCCAGGACTAAGAGACCATCCCAATTTGAGTATGGGCTAAGGTCACAAAATTTTCAGCATTATTTGCAAAGATCATATCATCAAAACCAATCTTCTTCATCCAGATCAGGTATGAGTCTTGAGGAGATTGTTAAATCTCTTGCCACTAACACTCAACAATTTCAGCAAGAGACGAAGGCAAGCATACAAAATTTGGAGAACCAAGTTAGTCAGCTTACTACTTCTTTAAACAAGATTTAGTCCTAAGGAAAGTTTCCATCACAGACGGTTGTGAATCCCAAGCAAAACGCAAGTGCAATTACCTTGAGGAGTAGAAAAGAGTTGCTAGACAGTCCACCCAAACAATCCTCGAAGCAAGAGCTTAAAAGAGAAGAAGAACAAGAAGTTGAAGTGTCGAACGAAGAGAAAACTGAAAAAGGCAAATCTGTCCAGCCCAAACCACTTGAGACTAGACCCCCATTCCCTGAAAGATTAGCTAAATCGAAGAAGGAAAAAGAGGAGAAAGAGATATTTGAGACTTTTCGCAAGGTTGAGGTGAACATCCCTTTGTTAGATGCCATTAAACAAGTGCCCAGGTATGCCAAATTCTTAAAAGAATTGAGCACCAATAAAAATAAGTTAAAAGGCAACCAAAAGGTGAGTTTAGGAGAGAATGTGTCTACTGTAATTCAAAGAAAATTACCTCCTAAATGCAAGGACCAGGGTATGTTTGCAATTTCATGTAAGATAGGCAATGTAGGAATTAAGAAAGCCATGTGTGGCCTTGGAGCTGCTATTAATGTCATGCCATTGTCTATATATTCCTCTTTGAATGCTAGTCCCTTGAAGACCACAGATGTTATTTTGCAATTGGCAGATAGATCGATTGTGTATCTCGAAGGAATCCTTGAAGATTTTCTTGTCCAAGTGAACGAGTTGATTTTTCCAACATATTTTTATATCCTTGACATGGAAGATGATAAGTCTTCCAACTCTTCAGACATTCTTTTGGGTAGACCATTCCTTCGTATAGCAAGAACAAAGATTGACATCTACGATGGTACTCTTACCATAGAGATTAATGGAGAGGTGATTACTTCAATATCTATGCTGCCATGAAGTATCCTAATGACATGTCCAACATCTATGGTATAGACATTCTTGAGCCTTTAAGTCATGAAATATTTGAATTAAGTGGATTTGATGAACTTAACACCATTCTTTGTAAGCATATTGATTTGTCCAGTTTGAAAAAATTGGAAAATTTTCTTGATACTAATGAGATTTTGCAGGAAACAGTGTATGAATTAGAGGCTCTCAAACCATTGAGGGATGACACAAAAATTTGTCCATTACCATCTTCTAATGATAAACTTTTTCCCTCGATTTTGCAAGCTCCTAAGTTGGACTTGAAAATACTTCCTAGCCATCTCAAGTACATGTTCTTAGGGGATGGAGAAACTCTCCCAGTGATTGTCTCCAACAAACTAAGCAAGCTTGAAGAGGAGAAACTGATTCGTATGTTGAGAGAATACAAGGAAACAATTGGACGGACCATAGCTGATATAAAGGGAATTTTGCCCTCTATATGTATGCATAGAATCCTTTTGGAGGAGGATAGCAAGCTGACAAGGCAAGCACAAAGGCAATTGAATCCACCTGTGATGGATGTTGTGAAGAAAGAGATTTTAAAGCTCTTAGATGTAGGCATCATCTACCCAATTTCAGACAGTAAATGGGTAAGTCCTATACTGGTAGTGCCCAAAAAGACAGGTATTACTGTGATCGAGAATGACCATGGTAAATTGACGCCCAACTAAGTTCAGAATGGTTGGAGAGTTTGTATTGATTTTCGGAAGTTAAATTCTTGCACAAGAAAAGATCATTTTCCACTTCCGTTTATTGATCAAATGCTTGAAACATTAGCTAGTTGAACACACTACTGTTGTTTAGATGGTTATTCAGGCTTCTTTCAGATTCCAGTAGCACCCGAAGATCAAGAGAAAACAACATTCACCTGCCCATTCGGCACATTTGCCTATAGGAGGATGCCATTCTGACTTTGCAACTCTCATGCCACTTTCCAGTGATGTATGATAAGTATTTTCTCTGACTTTGTCGAAGAAATCATTGAGGTTTTTATGGATGATTTTACTGTAAATGGAAACTCCTTTAATGAGTGATTAGAAAATTTAGAAAAAGTCCTAGCAAGGTGTTTAGAGACAAATCTAGTTTTGAATTATGAAAAGTGTCATTTTATGGTTGATTAAAGACTAATTTTGGGACATGTCGTATCCGCAAAAGGGATTAAGGTTGATCAAGTGAAAATTGATGTGGTTAAGTCTTTACCTTACCCCGTAAGTATACGGGAAGTTCGATCTTTTCTTGGCCATGCAGGATTCTACAGGCGCTTTATAATGGATTTTTTAAAGATATCTCAGCCTCTATGTCAGTTACTGCAAAAAGATGTGGAGTTTGTGCTCAATGGTGACAGCAAGAAAGCTTTTGATACAGTAAAGGACAAGCTAGTTTCAACACCTATCACTCAACCACCCAAATGGGAGTTGCCATTCGAGATCATGTGCGACGCTAGCAATCAATCTGTAGGTGCAGTCCTTGGGCAAAAAGATGGAAGGGCACCTCATGTTATTTATTACGCGTCTAGAATGCTCGACAATGCCCAATGTAACTACTCCACAACAGAAAAGGAACTCTCGGCTGTGGTTTTTGTGTTGGAAAAATTTCGCCCGTACCTACTCAATACCAAAGTGATTATATATACCGACAATGCAGCCTTGAAGTACTTGTTCACAAAGAAGGAAGCCAAACCCAGGTTAATTCGATGGATTCTCTTACTCTAGGAGTTTGACATAGAAATACGCGACAAGAAGGGCTCAGAGAATGTTGTTGCTGACCACCTTAGCCGTCTCCCTTCGAGTGAGCAGCCTACCCCTCTGAAGGACGAATTTCCAGACGAGTATCTCTTTTATATCCATAAAACAACTCCATGGTATGCTGACATTGTTAACTATTTGGTTTCTAGAATATTACCTGATGAATTGTCTAGAATTGAAAAGGATAAGATAAAAAGAGATGCTAGGTATTTCATTTAGGATGATCCTTGTTTGTGAAAATATTGTTCTGACCAGATTGTTAGAAGATGTGTTCCTGAAATTGAAGTGCCTTCTGCTTTGCAATTTTGCCATTCATATGCATGTGGTGAATATTTTGGTCCTAAGAAGACAGCTAAAAAAATTATTGAGTGTGGTTTGTTTTGGCCAACATTGTTTAGAGATTCTTATCTATTTTGCAAGTCTTGTGAAAATTGTCAAAGAACTGAAAGTTTAGGACATAGGAACCAAATGCCACTCACACAAATTCTAATTTGTGAAATTTTCGACATAAGGGGTATTGATTTTATGGGTCCATTTCCTTCATCTTTCGTTAATACCTATATACTACTTGCTGTGGATTATGTCTCTAAATGGGTTGAGGCAAAAGCCACCCATACTAACACTGCTAAAGTTGTAGTGAATTTTATCAAGGCCAACATTATTGTTAGGCTTGGGATCCCAAGAGCAATCATCAGCGATAAAGGCAAACATTTTTGCAACAAGGTGGTAGAATCTCTTTTCAAAAAGTACAACATCAACCATCGTACTTCTACCGCCTACCATCTACAAATGAATGGCCAAGCTGAAGTCTCCAACAAATAGTTGAAGTTAATTTTGGAGAAGACAGTCAACCCCAACAGGAAAGACTGAAGTATGCGCCTTAACGATGCACTTTGGGCTTACCGTACAACTAACAAGACCCCCATTGCATGTCACCTTACTGCTTGGCATTTGGGAAGCCTTGTCACCTTCCAGTTGAGTTGGAACATAGAGCTTATTAGGATGTCAAGAATTGCAACATGAAGTTTGATGAAGTTGGTGAAAATAGAAAATTACAACTCCAAGAATTAGAAGAAATTAGGAGAGAAGCTTATGAGAAATCGAGAATCTATGAGGAGAAGACAAAAGCCTTCTATGACAGCATGATTTTCAAGAAGCATTTTACAATTGGTCAAAAAGTTTTACTTTATGATTTTCGGTTGAAATTATTTCCCAGTAAGTTGAGGACCTGCTGGATTGGTCATTTTGATGTCACTAACTTATTTTCACATGGTGCAGTGGGAATTCGAAGTTTGGAGCTTAACAAAATTTTCAAGGTGAATGGGCATTGTTTGAAACCTTTTTATGAAGGTTTTCAACAGCACAAAGTCGAGGAAATTGACCTCGAACACTCACCTGAACAACTTTGAAAAAAAAAGAGTTGTTGAGCCTCAGACACTATACAAGGTCGCTTATTAGAGGCAACCTAATTTTTTAACGCACTTTCACATTTTCCGTCATTTATTTCATTCAAATTTATGTTTTATTGCAATTTTCAAATTATTTGCATTTTGGTCCTTCAACTTTTCTTATTTACACTTTCATCTTCTTCCACCTTATAAAAGTTTTTTTTCTCCTGGCGTGCACTGCTAATTATCCTTTCAGACAGAAAATGAGTGTATATCGAGCATAAATGGTGGGCAAGAAAACATTAAATAATAATAAGAGAGAGCTGGAACAAAGATACCTTTTCTGTGGCTTAGCATTGTCCACATTTTAAAAGAATATCAACTTTCAACAAGACAATGCCACCTCATTAAAAAGCCCTCGTTTCTTTTATGTATTTCACTCTTTATTATCTCCACACTTGTTTACTTCCCAGCAACATCGCTAGCTAGCTCGGCAGAATGTGTGTTGCCAAGATGATGGAGGCAAGCTCGGTGACCCACCGCAACCTCCAAGATGTAGTCAGTGTTTAGTCCACAAACAGAATGCAAACGATACAAGAGGTACTTTCTTCCCTCTTCCCTTCATCCATTCACTAGCGTTTTAATTTGTGGTGAGGACACTGCAAGGTTTTGTGTGGGGGTGGAGATCTGACATTTTTGTTGTAAATTTGAGCTTCTATTTTTGAAGAGTTTTGATGTGCGTTGAATGGGGAATGTCCGAAGATTTTTTAGATTGAGACTTGAATTGAATTTGAAATTATGTGCTGAGAATCCATGAGGAATGATTCTGATATTTGTTGTGAAATTGATGTTTGTTTGAAAATTCTGGCATTTATTGATATTTAGGAGAATTTTATTCTTTTTGAGCTGATTGGTTCTGGGTTTTTCCTGATAAACAAGAAGTGAGCTGAAGTTCTTGACTTTTCATGGTAAAGACATGAGTTTTCGTGTTAATTTTTCATTAAAAAAACAATCTGATTTTTTTCCTGCATATTTGGGATTGTGATCTCTGAAGCAATGGTTTGTGTTGATTTTTTGAAATAATAATAAGGTTTTACATGTTTATACATAAACCTGCATCATTTGACGAAGCTAATAGAGCCAGGTCGGTGAGCTACTTGTGGTTTCTTTGATCAAACTGAACCTATGGGAAAAAGCTAATTAATAACCCTTGGTGAGATTTTGAGCCTTTAGAGATTACATATATTTAATCTCACGATTTCTTCTTATGCGTGATTAGTTCAGCCATGCAGTTTACCTCTAGAACTTGCATCAAGTACTTCCCAAGGTCACATTTATTTTGCATTTAGAACAAGGAAATGATGAAGGCAATTAAGATTTAACCACTTAGCCAAAAAGCCTACACAAACATTAATCTTTAGTTAAACCCCTTTGAGCCATGAAAGCCTATTTTCTTTCTTGATTGAACCTACATAATTTAGACGTTTATCCTCCTTCCTATCCTTATTTGAAGAGCCCATGGTGTGTGATACTTGTTTCTACTTAATTTTGCTGAAAAATCTTTAATTGCAAGAAGTTCACTTGAAAATTTTGTGAATTGTAAACTATTGTGTTGCTAGAAAGTTGGTACTATATGAATAAAGTTACTGAAAAAGAAAGAAAGAAGAAGAAAGTGCAACCCTTGAAAATTTTGTGAATTGTGAACTATTGTGTTGTTGGAAAGTTGGTACTACATGAATAAAGTTGCTGAAAAAAAAAAGAAGAAGAAAGTGCAGCAATATTATGATGAAAGTCTTATTTGAGCTGCTAAAATTGAAGTAAAAGAGTGTGGGTTAAGAGATGATACTCAAGTTTTTGGAAGTGAACCCTTGTGCTTTGATATATGGTTGATTTTCAGCGTATGGATGTGCAGAAATTTTGTGTGCATGCTCTATGTTTCTCTTTAATTTAGCCTCTTTCCTTTAAATTTTCCTACCCGTAAACCCAGACCCATTACAACTTTTGTCAAGACCTTCTGATTTTTGTTCTGTCTGTGATTATGTAGTGGTGGAGGTTAGACAAAAGTGCAAGATTATGGTTGGTGGCTGTATTGTTTTGAACTTGAGAGTCTAAACACTTTTAGCCTAAACACTTTCGAGCGTTAGAGCAAAATCCTTGTGAGAGCTAGCCCTTGTGGTACAAATGGTCTGGAACTTTCAGGAAAACTTGTTCACTGTGGTTTTTGTAGCTTTTATGCAATTGATAATGTTTTATCTACTTACATGTGCAATTCTTATGTTCATTTGGAAACCCAACAGTGATTTGCTGATTTGAGATTGTCCTGGGAAGTCTTTAAATTTTTTCTTTCCTAAAAGTCCCTTACTATTTTCTAACTCTGTTTTGAACGAGGACATCCAAAGAGTTAGTATGGGGGTATTTGTTAATAAGAATATTTGCTTGATTTTGGAACTTATCTTGTGCCGATCAGGATAAGATCGAGCAGATTTTATTATTTTGATTGAGTTGGCAGATAATATTCTGTTACGGAAATATAAGGGAGATATTTTTAGAAAAATAAAGGAGATCAACTGAAAATCAAGGTGGATCTTGCACCCTGAAGCTATAAAAGGTGGAAGGAGCTGCCTGTGGAAAATATAATTTTTTTGTTTTTTTAATTCATTATTGTATTATCTTTTCTAGTTTTCTCGGAGAAGTATGTTTAAGAACTCCAAATTTGTTCTTACTACAACATTGATAGCTTAGTCTTCTTTGATTGAAGGTACAATCAAGATTGGTTTCCAAGTTGTGAGATTTTAGCCTTCAAGTAAATTCCTTGCCAATATTTATGAATTTCCATATTTATTTTTAAGGTTTTTCTTGATTGTTGCTACAATAGGATCCTTGTGATAGCATTTGAGATTAACTGGAAGCTAATTAACTAGTTTTAGTCCGTAATTACTATTACTAGTTGATGTTAGTAGCAATTTAGTAATGACACACTAAAGGAATTTCATAATCTAATTTAAATAAACCACATGACTGAGTTTTTTTTGTTAAAGTTGGGTTCTTCTAATTCTTAATGTTGTTGACGAGTTAAATTCAATGAAGCGTCTTCTTGGGTTGTTTGTTAGGTAGGATCGATTAATGAGCGTCTCTTGATCGACTAATATTAATGAAGAATTTTTTGTTAGAAGCATGTTCAACAGTTATAACCAACTTATTGGATAAAGAATATGTTTAGTTATCAATGATCAATTTTAGAAATCAAGACAACGTTTGTGCTTTCGATTGAGTTTCATTACCCTTGTTTGCAACTTTTATCTGCGGCAATTATTTTCCTTATTTTTCTGTTCTTTATTCACAATCTGAATTTTAATATCAAATCCCCCTTTATTTAAATTTTTTATTGAAAGGAATTGATAGTTATAACTCTTTGTGATTCGACCCTGTTTCACTGCTATTACAAGTTTTCGTTGTTTTAAGAACAGGAATTATTTTTGGTAGCATGACGATCTACCATTAATCTTTATACATATTTTTGCATAACCAATTCTCTCTATGGAAGCAATTTATGAGTCCATATTCCAAGTGAGCTTGCAAGGTAGCTAAGCCCATCTATGGTCTATAGTTCCAAAAGGAGATTGTGGAAGTTCACCCATATAGGAAAAGTGTCTACTTTACCTCGATCCATCTCCATGTTTAACTGCGATTTCTGTATGAAGAGAGGTTGGTCTCCAATGTGACAAGTGTAGCGCCCCCTTACCATAGGGTATCCACCGGAACGCCCGTAGGTCATTCCGATAAATATCCCACGACAAGAGACC
>JANJEY010000234.1:9844487-9856457 GCA_024703695.1 Erythroxylum cataractarum | reverse complement strand
TTGTTTAATATATTTTAAATAATTTTTATATGTATAAATAATTTTTATTACAAAATAAAATATAGTTAAA
This sequence comes from Erythroxylum cataractarum, assembly GCA_024703695.1. NCBI lineage: Eukaryota > Viridiplantae > Streptophyta > Magnoliopsida > Malpighiales > Erythroxylaceae > Erythroxylum > Erythroxylum cataractarum. The sequence continues at coordinate 9,856,387 of JANJEY010000234.1, read as the reverse complement.
ATTAAAACTACTTTTTATTTTTATGTTGTCAAACAGTCTATTGTATGAAGCCCATTCAATTTTTTTTAAATGATTGTTAAACAGTCAATTGATTTTTTAGAGAAGCTCTTTTTAGAAAAATTCTATTGACAAAAGCTTTACTTAAAAAAACTCTACTGATATAAGCCCTTCTAAATAGGTACTGAACCACCTGAACATTAATTGAATTGATCCATAAAAAGCTCTAATTTAACCACCATTTCAAGTAACACTTAGTTTATAGAAGAAGCCAAATGATGTAAGAGATTACAATTCAAATCAAGATCATAGGAGATCAAATCATAGTAGAGGAACAAGTAAAGAAAGAGGTGGTAGGGAAAGAAGTAGAGGTAGAAAGAAAAGTCAAGAGAGAAATTTTAGAGGAAATTACGAAAAAAGAGATAGAGGCAGAAGTAATAGTCATCAAAGAAATTTTGGAGGAATTAGAGGCAGAAAAAGATCAGACATAAAATATTTATCTTTTAATGAGAAACTTTTAAAAGAGGTATACGTAGAGCAACTATAAAGTTTTATTGTGAAAGGAGCAAATCACAAGATATAGAAGTTACAAAAAAACTTTGTATAGGCTAAGACAATCATCGATAGCTTGTTATGATAAAAGTAATAATTATTTTGCTCAAAAAACTGTCCCAAAAGTGCAAATAAACCAACCTTATACGTGAAGAATGACGATTCAAAATTTATGTTTGTGTATTTTAGAATTGATGACATGATTTATATGGAAATTCAATTTCCATAATGAAGTTGTTTAAGGAGTCTATGGTGCAGATTTTATAAAGGAAATATGTCAATAATTTATTAAAGGTAAAAATAATGGACTTAAATTATTATTTTAAATCGAGTTTAATTAGTTCAAATTAAATTTAAGAGTTGATTTAGATAATTATATCATTAATATTTGATCGGTCAATACAAGATGTTCATGTTAATTTTTTTTTTAAATTTTTTTACGAAAATCTAAAAGATGAGTGAGAACTACAAGAAGTTTTTTTATTTTAATTTTTTTAAATTATTATTATTATTATTATTTTGGTTATAAAAAAAATACAAAAACTAGCCTAACTGACGCAGAGATCTACGATACAAAAATCGTTACTAGTCCCGAGCCAGAAGAAGCTGGAGCAGAGGCTGAGGCTCCAGCTTAAATTATTTAAATTGCATGAGCAAGAGATCCGTGTCTTTTATATCCTTTATTAAACACTTTGCCATCCTTTTCTAAATGACTTCTGATAACAATATGGTTATGTATATTAATTTTCTTCATTAAGGGAATACTTGGTTAATTGGTACGAGAAAAAATGAATGGACAGACGAATAAAAAAAGATAGTTGGTAATATATTATAATTAGATGAACAATATTTTTATATCCTTTTTTATAGCAGTACTTCCTACCTCTCAATATAGTAAAAAATGGAAGTCATATTTATTTCCATTTCTAACTATATTCATTATAATTTTATTACCATTCTTCCAAGTGAACTAAGCATACCTTCGGTCTCCCTCAATTAGACAGGATTATCATGAATCAAAAGCCTGGGTGTATTTACACAGAAATGGTAAAAATCAGAACTATCAAATTTATAAATTGCTTGAGATCATATAAGACTATACAGTATTGCTGATGTTTATATTTGAGACATGTATCATAAAATTATTAAAACTATGCAAAGATAGCTGATTCGGTCCAAATGTTCAACTTGTTAAATTAAGCTTAAGACAGAATTACACAAAGAGAATCTCTCGGTTCTATAACACAGAGATGATTGTACTAGCCATGCCAATATCTTATTATAGTAACCACAGTAAGTGCTTAGAAAATTTGCTTAGAGAGCTCATTAAGCTAAATTTACACCAAAAAGTACTCTCATTAGCTTAATTTTACATTACAGAGCAAGCATTGGGGTTCTCGTCACTGAAAATTTGAGGTGGATAAGCATAATCCAAGAGGGCAATGGATGGCAAGTACTCAAAGCGCTTGATCTCAGTAGTCTTCTTATCATCTTCAACTTTGTCTGCTCCTCCTGCTTTCTTCTCACCTTCCTTTTCTTCCTCTTTCTTCTCCTCTTCCTTCTTCTCTTCTTCTTTCACTATTGACACATGCTTTCTTGTTTTCTTGTACACATCTCCTACCAGCTTTTCTGGGTCAATCACTCCTTTTACTGTTACTTTGGCACTAGCTAGGTCTGTTTCCACCGACTCTACACCTGCATGGATTGTGCCATGCGTTATTATGAACAGATTCAGATTCCAAATTTGCTAAGTATTTGAAAATAATGTTAAAGGTTATGGAAAGCTGTACCTTTAACCTTTCGAATTTGTTTCTGCAGACGTTGAGCGCAGGCTTCACAATGCATTCTAATGTTCAATACAACTGTTACAACAGCAGGAGGCTGCCATGCACAGAAGCCATTAATAAACAGTAAGATGCCAACAACAAAAATGGAATTTAAATAAGCACACACAAAACATTTGTTATATTAAATTCTTTTACAAGATCCCATGTGCGAAAAAGCAGTACTAGGAGGACACACTTAGTTTCGTTATGTGTGTCTTTCTTTTAACTTTTGTCTGCTTTAACTGGCTTTTTACCATTGACTATACATTATCGAGCCTCTGCCACTGGCACAGCGAACCGTGGCCATAAGAAGCCAAGAAATCCAATACTCAACAATGGCTAGATAAAAACAAGTTTAGAACACGACAGGCATTCTCGAGACCTGATAATTAGTGTACAAAATACTATGATCACTTCATGCTCTTTAACTGTAAACAAAAAAGAACATAACTTTGTTGAGTTGAAGGCCAAAACTTCCAATACTTAATTTCGCTTCCCACCTTACCCACAATATTGATGATCTATGTTGCCATAGTTGTTAGATCATCGTGACCACACCTAAAAAAAAAAAAAAAAACCTCATGAAAATTGAACAAAAACCCTTAAGTCGGGTCCCCTCTACCCTAGTGAAACGTGCCACCATGTTGCCCACCTTGTTTTGTTTCAGTCATGTCAGCCTGAGCAGGTCATAAGTTTTAATTTCCAAGAGGGTAAGTGTTATAAAGGCCAAAAATGCCTTCTTTGCGGCTTAACTACACCAAACTTTCAACTGACCCTGGTCAAAAATTTCCACTGCCTATACCAAACTACTCACAAATGGAGATTGAGATTGAGGTGCCTAATGGAGTGTAGGTTTGGAATTGAAGTACCTCTTCTTTTTTCTCTTCCTTTGGTTGTTTGTTTTCATCTTCTTTGGATTCTTCATGGGGTTTAGGCAAAGGAGAAATTATCTCTACTTTCCTGCCACTTTTCCTTTGCAGCCTCTCGCATATTTTGATGGGTTCTGCCATTTTGCCTTTCACCACCACCTTACTGGCTTTACTGTCTGTGGTCACATCTTCAACCCCTGCTTATTTTGATCCAACATGAAAACAAAAGAGAAAGAATCAAACTTCATCTAAAACCATTTGAAGATTGCTGAGAATCTGAGATCATACAATGGTGTTTTAAGTACTCATAAAGGGTACAGAAGATGATTAGTAGGTGTTAAAACAGCAACTAGTTTATAGTGACATGCTACAAACTAATAACTAGAATCTCTCTTTTGGTAAAGGAATCTATCAATATCAAAGAAAAGGTTATTTAAAGAAGTGAATATTCATTACTGTGAAAATGGCAAAGAAAATTAAGGACACTCTTAACTAGAAGTTGATAAAAAATTTAAAATAAATATATGGTGAAAGAGAGACTAGAGACCTTCAAATCCTTTCAAAGCTCTAGCAATTTTTCTAGCACAGGCCTCACAGTGCATATCAACCTTCAGAACAATCTCAGGAGGCTCTTCTTTCTTCTGCTCTCTGCCTTCTGCTCCTTTCTTTGCTTCGTCTTTGTTCTCCTTTTTAATTAACAACCAAAACATCAGATCTATGAACACAACACTCTGAAACTAAAAAACTGTGTACGTACATAACATACAGAACAAAAAGAAGTATTTTATATTAATGGGGGGCTCAGAAACATATGAACTTACTTCACCCATTTCAGAGATGATTCTCCAAAGTACCTTACTTCAAATACTCACAGAAGCAGAGCTGCTATGGAAAACCAACGAGAGTAACTCAGTGCCTCTCTATTTAAGAATTTAAGCAACGTCTGATGTGGATTTGTTTATTCCAGACATGTGTGTGTCCTTTTGGTGACTCAGACATGTACCGTGTACCATATCACAACACAAATGTAAAACATGTTGATCTCAAGAAACGTCTTTCAGATATATAAAACTAATTAAGCAAGTTTTATACAACAACTTAAGTTATTATAATAAAATGATTACTTAATATAATATTAAAATTTTTATAATCAAGTGATCGTAAGTTCAAATCTTACCACCTTATATTAGACATCTAATTATCACTTGAAATAAATATAGTGATAATTAGATCGGATTATTGTGATTGAACATTCAAACGAATATTTAAGAAATTAATAATCTGAATCAAACCTACTCTGATACCAATACTCCCTTCAAGTACAACTAGAAGTGGACATCCAGTTATCACTTGAAATGGATACAATGATAACTAAACCAGACCATTAAAATTGAGCATCTAAACAAACAACCAAAAAATTAATGCATTTTCTAATATAACATTGGTGATCAGTGACTATTGTTGTGCTCACCATTAATAATAATATAAACAGCATAGTTTTTAGAAATAAAAATTTCTTTGATTTACCGTAATGATTACAAAAAGTTACCAACTTGATCATATGTACCTTTCTATATATTTAACAAATTTTTTGAAACTTCTCGAAACATCATCCCATGTATCTAAAAGGCAAATCCAAAATCTAATCCCAATAATAACATCATGCAAGACTCCTGCTTAGGTTTAAAATTTAGAAAAGTTTAGTAATACACAGTCTTATTTTTATATAAAAAAAAATAACAACAACATCAATAACAATATCTAACGAAAATCTTACAAAAATACCAAATTTTGGAAGTTGTAGTAGTATTCAGTTTTATCCCTATCAAGTAGAGAAACTAATAACAACAATGACAATAACATGAGTGTCTCATAGAAATGCAAAGTCTGAAAAAGTCCATAGCATGCAATCTTATCCTTACCAAATAGAGAGGCTAATATCTAAAGTATGTAACATACTTTAACTTAAACTTTAAAAAATTAAAATATAAAATATTTGTTTCATAAAAAATTAAATGCTTTTTATATATATGCACATACTTTTCTTTTGTAATTAAATTAAAAATTTTGATTTATAAAGAGAATATTTTATAATTATAGTATGTGCAAAATGAAAAGGCAAATTTTGATGAAATAAAAATAAAATTAGAACTTAAAATCAAACATAATAAATTAGTGTTTAATTCGGTGTAATGGAAATGTAAAAACCTACAAATTCTAAATGTTTTGTGCATCATAAATTATAAGTCAAGAATTCATATTCATCATATTGATTCTTATGATTTATCTCATTTTTCATTAGATTTTTATTAAAACAAAGGAAATTACAAGGGGCAAAATTTATGAAATAATGACTTGAAATTCAAATACAATCTCATATTTAGGCATGCTCAAGTCCTTTAAGTATAGGGCTTGCCCTAGACAAAGTATCCAAAAACAGGAAAAGGTCTCAATAAATTTGAGAAAAGATGAGCGAATAAAAAGGATAAACTGTAGTGAAAGAACAGACACTATAGTTTGATAAAGTCGATCGTTTTGTCATGAAGTGGTTGCTCATAATACTTTCTCATTGGCTTTTCCATTCACGTGCTTTTTCAGATTGCAAAACTCCAAGAAAAGGATATCGATTAGGTTTCCTTTAATTACAACCCACCAGGATAACCTTTCTTTCATTACATTTAGTCTAAAGACAATATGATTGTGTTCTTGAAACGATCCATTATTACAGATTCCATCAACAAAACAATCAATGTATACAAATTAAGTGGTTACAAATTTTACCATTCATATAATTTTAGTGGATTTGAAGCTTCCAAATCTATGTTTGAATTCAATTTTTTATATTAGATTTGGACTCACGTATCATAATATAGTTTAGTTTATTCTATAGCTCTATTATTAAATTTTTTATGTTTGACACTTAACAAAAAAAATGCATTAAATAAAAGAATAATAAGTTCTGAAGTATCATTTTTTTTGAAATTTTTTTAATTCAATGTCAAATTTTTTAAATACTCAAATTTCACAATCAAAGGTGGTTTTATTTGATATTAAGATTTTAAAGAGTCGGTCACATAATTGAAAATTTTAAAAGATTTGACACAGAATTGAAAAAAGTCTCAAAAAATTTAGTACTCTAATTATGCCGTAATAAAAAAGAAAAAGGTGATATTTAATAAAAGAAAATAAGTAAAAAGGGATCTCATTTTTAATAATATAAATACTTTTACAATGACTTATAGATGCATAAAATCACATCACTTGTGTCCATCTCATGTTATAGGAGTTTACATATTTATCAAAAAGTGCCCTCGGCTTGATGGTTGAGAGCGAGACTTGACTTTGGTTAGGTTCCAGGTTCGATTCCATGCTAGCCCCTCTTATAAGAGCTTGGGCAGCAGGGATTTTACCTATAGATGGTGAACTAGTTGGACCCTTAATGATGAGGTGCGCCCGCTTGACCCGTCTGTGAGGTGGTGCGTCAGTTGGACCTTCAAAAAGATGTGCCCGCTTGACTCACCTAAAGTTTCATCTAATCCAAAAAAAAAAAAAATCAAAAAGTACAACCAGTTCATATCAGTATGGATGTCAAAGGATGGCAGGTGAATGGTTACAAAGGAGAACGGAGCCCACAGTTCCTGATTCCAAGCCCCCACCCCAAGGTGATATACGTGAGAAGTCCATCTTATTGTGGTTTTGCCTGGTAGTGCTATTATAGTATCTTGGAAAGGAAAGGGAAATGGTTTCAGAGAGTAGGACCCCCTCATCATATAGTATCCACTCAGTGATTGACAAGCGCGATGATGGGCACTATCATCTGCCATAGGTCCTTCAATAAGATTGAATGTCGATGTGAGAAAGGAAAAAAGGGAAGGGTGAGGGGAAGATAAAGAGAGGAAGATGAATGACTTTTGTACGTTCATTTCCTGTCTTCACGTAAACAAGTTGACGCAAGTGGCCAATGAAAGAATCTCAACGACAGAGTTCAAGAGTTACGGAAAGATGAAGAAAATGTAATTTTCTTTAAAAATACGAGATGAATGTATCAAATGCAGTGGATCAAAATTAAAAAATGGCATTGAAAGGAATCAGATGAAAGGGAAAGGAAAGGAAGAGTTTGGTTTTCGAAATGATAGAATCGAAAAGTCGATTCGGAAACCTCATCCTGGAATCCTGAAAGCAAAAAGTCATGACAAATATCAGAAAGACAATGCATAAAATGAACAGTGGTCCCTCCGAGAATTTGTTAAAAAGAAAAGAAAAAGTGAAAGAGCATAACAATTACTAGATAGAAATAAGGGTTTGGGATCCATATATATCTTGATCAGTTCCACTGTTTCAGGAATGTACATGCATGCAACGTTTAATTTAAGCACTTATGTGAGCCTTTTTGTCTTGGTTTTCCTTCTGTGAAATTGAACTAATGAGATCTTGAAACGAGGATAGTGTTGTTAGTAAACAATCAAATATATGGGTATTAATTTAGATGTATCTCACAGACTTTATAGTTCATTGATAAAGAAAGCCATGCTTGACGTCCAGCTCTTTCAAACTTTCCATTGTATTAGAAAATCATGCAATATATATGAGCAGGTTGGAACCTAAGTAGGTACAGTCAAATGTAGTATATTTTTACATTGAGAATGATGTTAAATGAGATCCAACCCTCATCTATCCTATCTCTTAATCAGTTGAAGATCTAGCTGTTGCCTAGTCATTCTAGGAGACGCCTTTCCGGTCGAATGGTCTACTTCTAAGAGATCATTTGATGAATCTAACATTCTTTCCTTTAAGAAAATCTTGAAGATATACTTGAATTCAAGAGTTTCACACACTCTGTTTTTCATTCATTCATACATACATCTTACAGGGAGAGAAAAAGGGACTGAAATAGTCCATCATTGCCTAATAAAATGAAAAAGGAAACTATCAAGTGATTACGGAAATCATGTACAAAAAATATTCTAGAGATATACATCCTATAAATACAAAGGAATCAAATCAATTCTAATAATGGTAAACTCAATAGATATTGTTGTAGGATATGGAACATTTGACTCCTAAAATTAGCTATCAAGATTTCTCAAATTGTTGAACCAATTGCAAGAAATATGTGATGTCGGATTAAGAATTTAATAAGAATCTTCGTTCAAATCTCTTATAAGTAATGTTCAATATGAGGTATTTATTAATTTATAATTTGGAAACATGTGATTACTTGTGTTTATGTGTCATTTTGAGTATAAATCTTTGGTGATAATTATTATTTGAGTTTGAATTATAAATAAGATATTTTTAAAGTATAAACCTTAGTGCCTAGAATTAGATATTATATACAAAATAAAGTCACAAAGTTAAATTTTGCATTAATTGGATTATTATTTTTCTAAACTTTTGAATAAGGATAAATCATGCTTAATCAATAGAAAATTAGTATTTGTTTAATGGGAATTTTTTTCGACAAGGCCTTTTATATGATCAAATTATTCTTTGATTGATGTTTAGTTCGTTGATATGTGTTCTAATATTATTTTATTGATTTTTTATACTTTAATTTGAGTTTTAAAGATGATTCCTTAAACTATCAGTTGACCAAAATTTTAGTGTGGTCGACCAATATCTTTAAAATTCACTCCCTTTTTTATTTTCACTGAGTTTATTAATCTGTTGGTTGCTTATCTGATCACCCAAATAGTCTCGTTGGCCAACCAAGGTCCTTCGACGGACTACTAATGTCTCTTTCAAGTAAGACAATTAAGTTAGCTTAAAATAGTCGATATACAAAGGTTAACCTCCTTTGCCTTGCTTATGCTCTCTTTTTCATGTTTAAGGCTCCTCAAATTCTTTGATAACTCACTTGGACATTGGCAAAACATTCAAGTGTAACCATAGCAATCAAGTACCTTGGCAAGACATTGTAATGGTTCAAATATTGTTTCTTTTTTCCATATATCATAATAATTTGAACTCACAAAAATACCCAACCTCTCCACCTGCAGAACTCATCCATCTTGTTCAACTGTGCACAAGGAAGTAAAATCATGAACTTCTCAACAAGAACAAATCTTTAAAAATTCCCTAGTTCATAAACACTATTATTAGCCTTTTAGTTCTTTCTGAACCAATTTAAACATCATTCTCTAGTCAACATCCAAACTATAGGTTTTTATGCAACACATAAATCACATAGCATCCTCCCAAAAGCCCCCACCATTTTCAACAAATCCTACTTTATAAGCTTTGAATTATCATGTAGAAAAAGCACCCAAATCGGGAAGTTCTATATTGATCTAACCCCAAATGCTACTAAGTTTGACTTGAAACATTTGACTTGACTCGAACCGATCTGACTTGATTCAATCTTATTAGACTCGATTTGACTCGAACTGAAAAATAATTGACCTAAATTAACTCGAGAAAAAGCCCAACCCAATTTACCCTTAAAAGGATAATCATATGATTGAAAATTTTAAAAGATTTGAGTATTAAATTAAAAAAGGTCAAATTTTTAACATTTTAAATCTATATATTATGCCTAAAATAAAAGATAAAAAGTGAAATTTAATAAAAGAAAATAAGTAAAAGGGGGCCTCATTTTTAATAATATTAAATACTTTTACAATGACTTATAAATGCATAAACTCACATCACTTGTGTCCATCTCATGCGGAAGATAAGTAATTTATTGAGTCACTATATGGATTTTGGTTTATAAGAGTATATGAATTTATCAAAAACTACAAGTTTTTAGTAATTGAGATCAATATGTATGCCAAAAGATGGTTATAAAGGAGATTAGAGTCCACAGTTCTTGATTCTAAACCCCCACCTCAAGGTGATGATACATGAGAAATCCATCTTATGGTTTTGCCTAGTAGTGTTATTATAGTATCTTGGAAAGGAAAGGGAATGGTTTCAGAGAGTAAGACCCCTCATGATATAGTATACACTTAGTGATTGACAAGTGCGATGATGAGTGTTATCATCTGCCATAAGTCCTTCAATAAGATTGAATGTCGATATGAGAAAGGAAAAACGAAAAGAGAAGGGTTTGGGGAAGAAAGAGAGAAAGATGATTGATTTTTGTTCGTTCATTTTTTGTCTTTGCATCAAAGACTTCAAGTAAAAAAGTTAATACATCAATATGAATTGTTTCAAATGAAACACGATGAAAACATTTTTAGCATATATACTAGATTCATGGATATTCTTAATACTCTCAAAGGTCTTGGAAATATCTATACTAATGTTGAATTAGTAAAAAAGTTGCTTAGGTCGCTTCTAAAGACATGAGAATCTAAATTGATAGTATTAAAAGAAGCTAAAGATCTACTAACATTACAATTGGAGGAACTTATTTGATTTCTCTTCAAGTATGAAATGAGGCTCCAAGAGACACAAGAAAAGATGATGCTTTCAAAGAAAAATAATTTAGGCTATGTTTAGTTGGAAATAAGATTTTTAATAGAATGTGATATTAAAAAATTGATGATTGCGAGGGATGAAAGGTTTATAATGTAATAAAGTAAAATGTTATTTGAAAAAAGGTTTCATGTAATATAGTTATTTATCATTTTATATTGCATCATAAACCTCCCAAATCAAAGGTAACTTATTTTTACTATTTAGAATGGAATGAGATGTAATGTGAAACTCTCCCCTTCCATCCAATTTCATTCAATTCTATCATAAACCCTCATCTCAAACGATTGAATAATATTATATTTCATTCCGTTAATAACCACCTAACCAAACATAGCCTTAGTGTTTAAAGCCTCAGAAGAAGAATCAAGCAAAGAGGAAGAGACATCAACTAGTGAAAATGAAGAAGACATTGGCTTATGTGCTAGAAAATTCAAGAAGTTTTTGAAGAAGAAATTCTTTAAAAGAAAGGACTTCAAGGAAGGTAAAATTGATTTAAATCCTCTAATATTGCTTACTTTGAATGTAGAAAACTTGAGCATATAAAATCACAATGTCCTCGTCTCAAAAATATTGAGAAGTATGAGAGAAAATATAAGAAGGAGAAGACGAATGAGAAGAAAGAACTAAAAGCATCAAGCTGGGATGACATAAGTAAATCCAAAAGCAAGCATTCAGAAGAAGAAATAGCTCATATGTGCTTTATTGGTATTGTAGCATCCCACTCCCGCAAGACCCGAACCTGATATCGATGGTGATATCCGAGCCCATGTCTCACGAGGGTGGTATGCTAGAGCAGTCAAAACAGTTCAAATACTGAGTATGACATTTTTAAACATTTTTTAAATCGTCGCAAGCGCGTAATTCAGAATACGATTTGGGTTCACGTTAGTTCGAAATCATTTTCAATCGTATCACAATACCAGTCATAAAAAGGCCCGCAACAATATTGAACACTTTCAGAAATCATATTACAAATACGACAATAACCCGTTAGGACCCACTGAAATAAAAAACACTAATTTGCGGAAATCGCAGAAATACTATCTTTACACAAAACAAAATAACTCTAAGGCAGACGTGTACTGATCTCAACCTCGAACTCTGATTATAAGCAGTAGACATATTCCCGTGTGTCTAACGGGGTACTCTTCAAGTCCTGAAAAATAATTGCAATGTTGGGTGAGTTTGCGAACTCAGTGAGAAACCATCATCGATGGTTCACTCAACTCAT
>JANJEY010000234.1:9739813-9752664 GCA_024703695.1 Erythroxylum cataractarum | reverse complement strand
AATATGGGACATTCTAACACTCCCCCTCAAGTACAACTAGGACTGGACATCCAGTTGTCACTTGAAATATACTCAGTGGTAACCGGACCGGGCCGCTGGGACTGAACATCCAGACGGACAACCGAGAAATCAATAATCCGGACCAAACCTGCTCTGATACCATAATGAATTTTTAATATGGGCAGAGTGTAGAGTCCACTTACAAGAATTGAGCTTGGGTCAACTAGTGAGCTACTCCACCTATCACCAATTGGTTTTAGGATGGAATCTCACTTGGACTTATATGTGATATAATTTTCCTTCTCGTGTGGGACTGTAGGCCCATTATAAATTCTAACATATATTAATAATTATGTATATTTTAAATTAATTTATTCAATTTAATTAAAAATTATACACTGAACTAATTTTTTTAAAAAAATTAAAACCTTGTAAATTATTATCCGAGTAAATATGAGCATCAAAAGGGCACCTACCATTTGTTCTAGTCCTCCAACTCCAACAAAAAGGCAATGGTTAACCAAGATGACAACTTTATACTTTTACCTACTTCTACTTAATCACGATGTTGTGTTTCAGGGTTTTTGTTTCGTTTCGTTTCAGGGTTTTGGTGGCGAGAAGAAATGGCAGCACCAACCAATACAATTTATGTATATTGCTTATTTATTTAGTTTGAAACTATTGTCACAGTCACAGGTTGGGTGGCAACTATATATTCAAACGAAGCCATCTAGTATATATGCATCATGTTTAGAATATAGTCAACATCAATAATCAAAACCATTGGGAAGTAGAGAGATTCATGGTGTAAAGAAGGAGATATTGTTGGTGGCTTATCGTTTTGTTAAAGAAAATTTAAATTCTGAATGTGATAAATTTGAGGAGGAAACTGAAAACAAAAGTGACCGTTGCGGTTAAAAATGGAGGAAGAGATAATATGTAAGCCGGCTAGGCCGGCTCATGAAACGTGCCTTTCGATTTTGCTTAGAAACAAGGGAACGTCCAATTCCTCTCTTTGCGGTCAATTTCTTAAAGGGACGGACTCTTTTGCTAATAAAACCCCATGAACCTCTGCTTCTTTGTTGTTGGTATTGGACACCGTGTGTGCTTATAGTTTTGAGTGCATTCGAAAAGTTGCAGAAGAAAGAAAGAGAAAAGATGGTGAGCTTTTATGAGGATCAACTAGTAGGGGTTGGAAAAGTAGAAGAAGTTATCAATCTTCCTCGTCCCGACCCTCTTGTGTTGGAGCTCAACCGTTTACAGAACCTCGTCAAAGGTTTAACACTTTTGTCTTCTGATTATCTGACGTGTGCTATTGTTTTTCCTGTTTCCGCAGTAAGTTTTCTTGTGTATTTATTATGATCAGTGCAACAGTCTTTGATCATTTTATGCACTATCGTTGAGTTTCTTTGATGATCATGATTTGGTGCTCTGTTGAATGAAACTTTGATAGGACATCTCAAGTCGTTTATGCATAGAACTTAGGAGATGAAAAGAAATATTATTTGCTCTGTGGTTTTTGTTCAAAGAGAAGAAAATGGATACTCTACCTGAATTAACAATCCATAATAAGCAATGCTAAGGAATTCTGGATACTCTACCTGAATTAACAATCCATAATAATTAATAAGCAACGCTCAGGAATTCTGGTTATCTTAATCATTTCTGGAATCTATTCCAGATAGGGACAGAGAGTTAGGAGCTGCTCAAGGGGAAGTGAAAGCTTTGAGGGCAACTGAAGCCTTGAAGGACAAGGCTATAGAAGAGGTACTTTCTCAGAAAAACAAAAAATGGGTACTTAGGGAATAGGTTTAATATTCTTAACAGTATCAATGATAGCATTATCTTGTTTTCTTTTTCTCTTATACTTTTGGTGCAGCTCCACAATGAATTGAACAAACGAGAAGAGAAACGAAGTGCCACTCAAAGTCTTCTGGAGCATAAGGTGTGCATGTTATTACAGAAATTTTATAAAGATCTGGTACTAAGTTGGTGAAATTTTCTTTGTAGAATCTTGAAATAAAAAAGCTCATCAACGAAAAGAAGGACGCATTGGCATCACAATATGCTGCTGAAGCAACTCTCAGAAGGGTCCATGCGAATCTGAGGGATAATGACTCTCCTCCTATTGAGTCTTTCATTGCTCCTCTTGAGGCAGAGATCAAGATGTACAAAAATGAGGTACGCTTGAGAGGAATTCATATATTTCTGCTACCAAAAACAAAATGTTTTTAATCTCTTCGCCCTTTTCAGATTGCATCATTACAGGAGGATAAGAAGGCAATGGAACGTCTGACCAAGTCTAAAGAGTCTGCTCTACTTGAAGCAGAGAGGATCCTGAAAAGTGCTTTAGAAAGGGCACTGATAGTTGAGGAGGTCCAGAACCAAAACTTTGAGTTGAAGAGACAGATTGAAATCTGTCAGGTATGGTTCCTTGGAAAATTATATTGTGTTTTGGACAAGGACAGACAATGAGGAGTTGATGCTGAGGGGAGTTTTAAGTGTGGCATATGCAGGAGGAGAACAAAATTCTGGATAAAACAAATCGTCAGAAGGTTTTGGAAGTTGAAAAGCTGAGTCAAACCATCCAGGAGCTTGAGGAGGTCATTTTAAATGGTGGAGCTGCAGCCAATGCCATTCGGGACTACCGGCGACAAATTTCCGTGCTAAATGTAGGTGTTAGAGTAAACGAACTCTCTCAGAATTATGAGTCAATTTAAGTACATTATATGAATCTTCGAGTAGGGATAGCATAGATGTAGTATTGACACCTGACCCTAACCCAACATTCCAGGAAGAGAAAAGGATGCTTGAGAGGGAGCTGGCTAGAGCCAAAGTCTCAGCTAACCGCGTTGCAACAGTTGTGGCCAATGAGTGGAAGGATGAAAATGACAAAGTTATGCCTGTCAAACAATGGCTGGAAGAGAGAAGGCTGTTGCAGGTATTTCCTTTGAAACTGAATTTATGGAAGTTTAGCCAGGATATGTTCAAAATTTGCATGATTTACATGTCCTGCCTATAACCATGTCTTTCCTGTTTAGTACTACTATATGCGTTTCTTATGTAGGGAGAGATGCAACGACTGAGAGATAAACTAGCTGTAACAGAAAGGACAGCTAAGGCAGAAGCACAAATGAAGGTGAATTTTCACCATCTTCTCTTCCATTTTTTTCATCTGAATCTATTTCCATCTTAACCTGTCAGCTAACTGTTAATATCAATACAATTTAATTCAGGAGAAGTTCAAGATGAGACTAAAGACATTAGAAGAGGGTCTAAAGCATGCCTCCATTTGCTCAGTGAACTCAAATACTTTGTATGGATGTGTTAAACCTGAAAAGACCACTAACGTCTTAGGATTCCTGACAAGCAATGGAGATATAAAAAAGAGATCTTCCTCACAACCGAGGGGTTCCACCTTCAGCAGAAACTCTCCTTTGCATCAGCCAACAACAGAAATTGGAAAACTAAATGACAGCTTCAAAAATAAATATGGTGCTGCAGAAAATATGCTTAAGAGAGGCATCTGGGCACCTAGAAGCAAAGTTATTGATAACAATGAAAAGGAAAACACTGTAGTGAAGGCAAATACTGATGCCTGTACTGATGAGCGCAAGAATGATAACACAACAAATTCATCAGAAGTAAAGAACAAGGGTAACAACAGTTCTGATAATGAGGATGTGGTTTCAGGGTTTTTGTATGACAGACTACAGAAAGAGGTCATAAATTTGAGGAAGACCTGTGAGGCTAAAGACAGTAGTTTAAATGCTAAAGAACAGGAAATCCAGGTTGAGTAACAGCCAAACTTTCTTGCTATCTCTAACTATAGCCTGTGAGGTATTGACTTCAAAAGGTTGATTATTTTGTAGATGCTCATAAGGAAGGTTGATACATTGACAAAAGCAGTTGAAGTGGAGTTCAAAAAAGCCAAGAGAGAAGCAGCAGCAGCTAAAGAAAGAGAACTTGTTTCAGCGAAAGTTGAGCAGCAGATCAAAAAGGTTGCAAGGACAAATTCACCAAGAAGGTACGAACCCTCTCTTTTCGTTATGGTCAATCATCTAATGATAGAATAAAATAGTAACCCTTTTCAGATGTGGACTGGAACAGGTACTGCGTTTAGTTTCCTGAAGAATTGTTGGATTGGATCAAGTTGTAGTCCACCTGAAATTCATTTCATTCAAACTACATTTCTGGATTTTTTTAATGTATATGCGGTTCTCTTTTTCTGATATTAGCTAGCTGAAATAAAGTCCTGATTTGAATGGAAAAGAAGGTTCTGACATTGTACATCATAAGACAGCTGAATTGTGTTTGAAATTTACACGAGTGGTTGCAATCTATTTTGGCTTGTATATACTGATGTCTAGCAATTATGAAATGCACGGTACAATGGTAGTGATTTCAGACTCGCAGAGAAGGATGCATCAGTTGAATGTGATACAGATCTTGCAACATATTATGAATGTTAATGCTCATTGAACCCTGAAAGCCACTTTAAATGGTTCTTCCAACTTAAGGATAATAATAGATCAGGTCGAGTCCCCAGCCCCTTCTTATACAAATATGGTGCATTACACCCTGGCTTCATTTTTAATTGGACCAATTCATGAAAAGCTAAACATTTGGCAGTCTTCCTGGTATGGATCAAAAAGCACAGGAAAACTAAAAGAGCTCTGGATTTGCTTTGAACAAAAACTTTAAGCAACTAGAAAGCCTATGTAGTATCTTCTCTTCTTCTAGGAACTATTTCTCTACCGTCATTAAATTATACTTTCAGAAACTCCCTGGAATCAAAAGGGCAGGTAAAAGAAAACTTTCTGGGAATCGCAATTTGCTTAAAACTTCTGCACCTCCTGAATCGTAGCTAAAGATGGCTGCCATTTTCTTTCTGCTTTAGACTTCAACTCCTTCACATCTCTCAACAGCAACTCCAGCTGTTTTCTTGTCAACAAAATTTTGATTCTCTGCATTCCACAAGTTCCTGACTTGCCTAAACCCACTCGCTTGCAAGCTGGGTCTTTAATTGGTGGCATGAGATAATAAACCTCCCCAGGATCTTGCTTGGTTCTGAACTCTGCTTTTCCTCCATTGCAGATGAGAACTCTGGTCTCCCCAGGTTGTGAGCAGCAAGGTAAACGTATACAATTTCCCATTTTAGCAGTGAAGAATATGAACCAAAGACTGGTATAAATGAATATATAGTAAGCTTTAATTGACTCCACTGTTGGAGGCAACTCATCGTGCAACCCATCTCATGACTTCATGACTCTCTCCAATATTTTAGGAAAAAACAGAGACTTTTCATTTCATTACTTCGAATGCACTATCTTTGAAGATTTTTTTTTTCTTTTTGGGGATGTTTTAAGGCAAGTCAAGTCAATGTAATTATGATGAGAAAGATATTGTTTAAATGTGGTGTCAAAGTCAACCATTTTCTATATTAGCTAAATTATTTTTAAAAACTACAATATGTTTTTATTTATTCTTAAATTTAATTTAATTTTTTTAGGGATAAATTTAATTTAATTTTAAAATATATAAACATATCTTTTATTGAATTTATCTCTCTATTAAAATTGCTCCCCTTAAATCTTCACTATTGTCAGTCTGCAAAATTAATTATTCCTTATTAGGCTTATAATCAATAACTAACCTCTTTTTTTAAATATTTAATAATATTAGAAATTTAAAAAAGAATATTATTGTTTATTTTATTAAATTATTTTTATTATCAAGACATTAACTCAATTTATCCTATTCATCTAAATATTTTTAAAATATAAAAATACTTTTTAGAGTCAATAAATTATAAAATTTCATTTTAATAATTTTGTGGTTTTTATTTAATATACCTCTTTTTTTAATTTCTAATACTTAAAAAGAATAACACTTCATTCAATAATTATGATTTTATATGAATAATTATTAAAATAAAAAAATTAAAGTGGTACTTAATTAGTGAATTTAGAAAAGATTTAATAGATAAGGAATGAAAAAAAAGTAGTTGATTTTATATCTGTAGGAATAATATTTTGACATCAAACTTTTAAAAAATACTTGATATCTCGAAATATGAAAAAAGTGAAAATTATTTCTGAATAATGAAGCAAGAAATTCTCTGTAACACTTCCTTTTTTTATTAATATTTTTAACAATAAAATATAATTAAGTAAATTTGAATTAATTATTAATTAATTAAAATAACATTACTTAATTAAAAATAATATTGCAATATTATTAATTAAAATTTAATTAATTAATTAATTACAATATATTTAATTAAAATAATATTACAATATAATTAATTAATTAATTAAAATATATTAAAATATGATATAAAATGAAAATTTAACATTCAACTACTATCATTAATAATAATTTTATGAGTTAAAAATAGTTTGTTCATTTTTATAAACTTTTAACAATAGATTATAGTTGTTCGTTTTCATGTACTGTTAACTGTTCATACCGCTTCAAATCGAAGAAGTGAAAAAGTGCTACAGAATGAGAAAGAAGAGAACTTGAAGGGTTTATGTGATGCTGTATCTTCCATTTTTTCTACCGGTAGGTTACACTTTACTGTTCGGCACAGTCCTAGGATACTTTTTTTTTTAGTTCAATCTATAACTATCCATTTTATTACCATTTTCCTGTTTCACAAGCAGGGTTCCTGAGACTTTACTGTTTATTTTATCATGAATTTCGAACGTTTCTAGTTTGATACCGTTATTATGATATGTAACTTCGTGAAAATGGGTAATCGGTAGTTTTGGGTTTAGGTTCTTGTTTAGTGAGAAATAACCCTTTTTTTGTACTTGTTTTGATTATGGCCTTTTGTGCTCTTTGAAGGTTTTAAAGTGTTTCGGCTCTTGAGGTAGTCAAGTCTTTTGGTGAAGGCTTGATATAGAATTTATTTGAGTTCAATCGATGGCATCCTTACCGGTAAAGAACATTTGGATTAGGAGGCAGCAATGTCCTTGCGGGGATTGGAAATGTTATGTTAAGTATGAAGGAGAAAGTGAAGAAATGCAAGGGACATCTCAGTTGGGAAAATTTGATGCTGGTGAATCTGAGGCTATGGTATCCCCATATGTGGGAATGGTGTTCAAGAGTGATGATGATGCATTTGAATATTATGGGAATTTTGCTCGGAGAAATGGATTCTCCATAAGGAAAGAGAGGTCAAGATTGAGCCCACAATTGGGTGTTTACAAGCGCGATTTTGTTTGTTACCGTTCTGGGTTTGCACCACCTCGGAAAAAACCAACTGGGGAACACCATAGAGATAGGAAGTCAGTGCGCTGTGGATGTGATGCAAAAATGTATTTGTCCAAGGAAGTCATTGAAGGGGTTTCTCAATGGTTTGTCGTGCAATTCAGCAATGTGCACAATCATGAGCTTTTGGAAGATGACCAAGTGCGGCTTCTTCCAGCATATCGGAAAATTCAAGAGTCAGATCAGGAGAGAATTTTGTTACTTTCAAAAGCTGGTTTTCCAATTCACCGGATAGTAAAGGTTCTAGAGTTAGAAAAAGGGATTCAAGGTGGACAGTTACCCTTTCTGGAGAGGGATGTTAGGAACTTTGTCCAGAATCGTAAGAAAATTGTTCAAGAGAATGATGCTTTACTCTCTGAGAAGAGAGAAAATGGTATCATGGAACTTCTTGAAGCATGCAAAGCTACAAAAGAGGTGGATGAAGACTTCGTCTATGATTTTACATTAGATGTCAATGATAAAGTTGAGAACATTTTATGGTCGTATGGTGATTCTGTTCATTCATATGCCACATATGGTGATGTGGTTTATTTTGATACCAGCTACCGTTCAGTCACATATGGTTTACTTTTTGGAGCCTGGCTTGGAATGGACAATAACGGGAAGACCACATTCTTTGGTTGCGTCTTGTTACAGGATGAAACTCCAAGCTCCTTTGCATGGGCCTTGCAGGTTTTTCTACTTTAATCTGTTTTGTTGGTTTAAATTTCTTCAAGAAAATCTGACGATTTTTATTTCTCTTGTTTTTATGCAGGCTTTCATCCATCTTATGAAGGGAAACTGCCCGCAGACCATTATAACTGATCTTGACCTTGGCCTTAAGGATGCTATAAGAAGTGAAATACCTAATGCCAAACATGTCATTTCCATATGGAGCATTCTGGCCAAGCTCTCCAGTTGGTTTCTGCCACTTGGCCTTCAGTTTCGAGAGTTTAGATCTCAGTTTGATGAGTTGTATCGTGTTGAGAGCTCTGAAGATTTTGAAGTGCAGTGGAATCGCATGATTTCCATGTTTGGACTTAGTTTGGATAAACACATTCAATTATTATATTCTTGTCGGTCGTCATGGGCATTATGCTACACAAGAGGCCATTTCTGTGCTCGCATGGAAACTTCAGCATACATGAAGTCTGTAGATGTCTTACTCAAAAGTATCTGTAGTACAGAGATATGTTTGCGCAGCTTCTTTGATCAGGTATCAATTAGAACAAGATTCTACAAATCATCAATTAAAATTTGTTTTATTGATCCCTTTTTTTTTCCACATTTTCCTGGTGCACTAGCAGGTTGGAGTGTCTGTCAACTGTCAAAACCATTCACGTCAAGATATGCAATATATACCTAATAAAACATGTATACCTATTGAAGAGCATGCACGTACAGTTTTTACACCATTCGCCTTCAATGCATTGCAACAAGAGCTAGTGCTAGCAATGCAATATGCTCCAGCTGAAATGGCTGATGGATCTTATCTTGTACACCACTTCAAGAAGATCGATGAAGATCGTCTTGTTATATGGATACCAGAGGATGAACAGATTCACTGCTCTTGCAAGGAATTTGAATCTTCAGGAATACTCTGCAGACATGCTCTTAGAGTATTTATTTTGAAAAACTACTTTCAGCTTCCTGAAAAATATTATCGAATCAGATGGCGGCAAGAAAGCTCTCAAGTTTTATATGAAAATCAAGACATTCATGCTAATGGTGATGAATGGCTTCATGAATACCAGTCTCTTATAGACATGCTATTCACAGAGTCGTCCATCACAAAGAAGCGCAGTGATTTTGTTCGTAGTGTACTGCCAAAAGAATTGTCAAGGCTTCTTACCGAAGTTAGAAATATGTCAGAGAGTGATGGAGCTGCTGTGGACTTGACACACTCACCATTCCATTAACACAATATTGATGGAAGCTAATGGTGATGAGAACAAGGAATGGAGGCTGCAGATGCTTGTTACACATATTGACATCAGTCAAAGGTATCAACAATTTTGTGGCAGGAAGACTTATAAGTATGTATTGAACTTATTATTATTTCATATGAAGAAAAGTATTGCTATTTTTTCATTGATATCTGCTAAACAGATGCAAAGAATGTGAATTGGAATGAGTTGAACTAAATGACTTCTGTACAGTGTTCAATATCTAAATGTCCTTTTGCTTTCCGTATTGAGAGTATGAAACAAACTTATGACTAGAACTTGCTTCTTGTCTTTGTTCTCCGCTTATTAAGTTTTGCTTGATATATTGTGATAAAATAATATAAAGTACAGTCCTTCATGGTTTCGTCTGTTTGTTTCGTGTGTTAAAAAAGGTTAGTTAGAGTGTTGGCTACAACATAGTTCAACAAAAGCAGAAAATTGTGAATTTAAGGAAGAAAATCAAATGTTGGAATTTGGTGATTCTCCTCTTTTTGTTTAGATATATGAAACGGTCATGTACCTTTAATTAAGCCGTTAATCTCTTAAAGGAAGTGATTCAAGATCTTAACTGAGATGCCTTAGCAACTTGAATCATGTTCTTACTTTTGTGAGTTTATGCTTAAATTAATGTTTTTAATGTCCTGAAGTTTGCAAGTTAGTATAAAGATGCATATTGGTTGCACCGAGTATGGTTCCAATTGTTGTTCTATAGTTTACTTGATTACAGGGCTGGAGTGTTTAAGTCACCTGAATCCTATAATGTGAAATCCAATTAATTCTCAAGGATTGAGTCCCGCAGTTTTATCTGATCGCTCCAAATTTGACTTTATTTTTGTTAGAATTCTGCAGTTGGCAATATCTGTGTTTATTAATAGCTATTGTCGTAAATATATTCTTTCATGTCCATATGCTTTACAGTGTTGGAAAATTTGAGCTGAGTTTCTGTCATATGTGCTTTAATCATATATTTTGAACATTCAGTGGGTTACCGTGCTCAAGCATAAAGGATCTAATAGTTTAATCAATTGCAGATTTGTCCGTGGCTATTATGTCTTGCATGTTGGAGATTCTGCAATTGGTTTGCATTGAAGTTTAATGAAGCTGGATAAGTGTACGTTCATTGCTAGGACGCAAGTTTAAAGTTTTAATCAATATTTACCTTTTCAGAAATCCACTGGAGCTCAAGAAAAGTTATAAAAGGAGCACCGGTGAATCTTTGTACTTGGCGCTGCCATCTGGTTTCTTACTGAAGTTTGTACTATTTCTTATGTAGAACTTTTGTCACTTCACCTTTTAAATGGCATCGTATATTTTATGGCAGAATCGCAAAATGATAACAGTTTCCAGGCGTGGAAGATTCACCGGTGAAACGAGCTTTACCATTGATCTGCTCTCCATGCTTTTGGCCAGAATGATCATGTAAGCTTGCCAAGTGGTAGCCCCCTCACCATGGATTTCAAGGACCCATTACCCCTTTTTGTACTGATATTTGTACCGCCAGAATCAGGCAAAGCGGTTGGTTTTCTTTTCAGGCTGATCGCTGAACTGTTCCATAATGGAATTATTGGCAATAATTTTGGCACTCACCATCTTGTCTCCATTTGCAGACAGATAGAAATGGCTTCTGCAAGTTGCAAGCTTCTCATCCACCTCTCCCACTCTAAGGTCCTTCTGGACAGTGACCATGATATTTGCGGAAGAACTTCTAGCCACATGGGCATGGCAGCCTTATGAGTGGTCAGTTTTCTGAACTCTACAATGTAGAAGCTGACAAAAGGGCAATGCTTATCTGCTTGCAAATATTATGCACTCGTCTTGTTATTATCATATAAATATCGACATCCATAGTTTTGTTAATTCCTGCTGTTGATATTTTAGCATACATGATCTTGTTGTACGATTGTTTATCTTTTCATGCAAAGGTTGGACCCTCATCTTTCTGTCTCAGTTCACAGGTAATAGCTCAGTTGGTCATTGGTAATGTTAACTTGGGATAAGGACCATGGTTTAAATCCCGACAACGGGAGGAGTGGGCAGCAAGCAGCTGGCTAAGATCAGATCTTGATTTACCCCCTCTTTATCATGTCAGGTTAGGGTGTGGGGGCACCTGGGTGGGCGATTTCACCTTTTAGGACAAGTTAATCTTGGCTGTTATGGTTCCAGTAAGGAAAAGCTTGACTGAAAGGGAAGGAAAACACGTGGAAAGGAAATAACAAAGTTCTAATTCTATAATCTTGATTCTTATAAGAACTATACTTGTAATGGAAATAGTTGAAACTTAGTATAATTCGCATCTCTACTTGTACTCACTTTGATGTACATGATCAATCCAAAAAGAGGAAAAAGGAGGAGCAACGAAATTGTACAGAAGTTGAAGTTAGCATTCTCTGCACCCTTTTTTTACTGAGTTTATGTTTTAATTTAAGCAACTTCACTGATTAAGCTAATTTTAGATCGTATAATTTTTTAGTTTAATTTTTAACTATTTCACTCAGATTTATTTTAATAACTTTTGGTGTTAAAATTTGATTAATTTATTATTTAATTAATCTAAATTAATAAATTATAAATATATAATTATAAAAACTATAATAATAGGATTTATTTTCCACCAACTTGGAAGATAATGGTTGAACAGGAAATTAATTTCCGATGACCCCATTCTAGTTGGACGACCGACCATTTGACCATGTTTTTCAAACAACCAACCATCACAGCCGACTTGCAATTACTCATCATTACGACTCCAAAATATTTCAGTTTTCTCCTTCATATAATTATTTATTTATGTTGAAATGTCTTTGATTTCCATTTTTACCTATAATTAAAGTACATATAAAATTAATTAAATATAATAATATTGTGAAGAAGGTATACTGGTAATGCACAGAGAAATCAGGCTTCTATTGCATTTGCTTGTGAACAAAGAGAAATGAAGAAGAGATAGAACATAGACTTGACCTTCCATTTCTTAATAAAAAACGAAAGCGAAAGGTCACAAATTCAACAGCAGAAGCTAAGTAGTTGTTAACTTCAGACAGCTATGAGTTGCTGCCGAGCTTCAATCCTCATCTCTTCCTTCATCTTCCTAATGAACTCCTCGAATTTCCTGTTCAGTTCCTCCGTACTCACCAACTCTTCATTTGCTTCCATTGATGGTGCTTCTCCTCCATACTCGTCCCCCTCTTGTTTCACTGTAAAAACTCTTTCTTCTTCTTTTTCCCCTTGTTTCACATCATCTTTTTTGATGGAGACTTCACCTTCTAATCCTTTAACATACGTAGTTTCTTCTTCTTTCTCTTCTACTTTTTTTGGAGGAGGTTCGAGTAATGACCATTCTTCTCTCTTTACTTCTTCATTATCTTCATCAACAAGCAGAATATCATCTTCCAAAGCCTCAAAACTTGGTGAGGTGACTTCGTCCACATCATCAGCTATTGCGTCTACTACACCAGGCAACTGAGAAATATCAGACCCGGAAGAAGACGATTTCTTGGCAAGAACAGCAAGAATCCCATTACAAAGGAGGAACATGTACTTCCTATCAAGTGTACGTGAAAGCAACCAGAAAAACTCTGTAAAGAACTGCGACTTTGAAGGGATTGGGACACCATATAATATAGAGAAGAGGATCAAAAGCTGCAAGCT
>JANJEY010000234.1:9689452-9710049 GCA_024703695.1 Erythroxylum cataractarum | reverse complement strand
GTAAACGGGTAAACGGGTATGGGGGGTGGTATCCCCATACCCGCCCCGATACCCGACGGGTATTGTTGTTAACCCCCATACCCGCCCCACGGGTAAAAATTTGCTCCTCATACTCGCCCCCGTTCGGGTAATTTTATCGAGTACCCATCGGGTTCGGGTACAATTGCCATCCCTATGTGTGCCCTTTGACTAAGGGTAATGTGTGGTGGCTCCACAAGCCTTGGAGTCAAAAATTAAAAGAACTTTTTTCGAGTCATAATTTAAAAGAAATAATGTTAAGCATGAGATCCAATTTCACTTTTGAGTATTATGTTCCAACCAATGAAAATACTATTAACATTAACCTTAAATTAGGTACGAATGTGGTTTGAAATATACTAAAAAGGTAAAATTTGATGCCCCATCGACCCTATCAACTCAGGCTGACTTGTTGATCTAGGGATAAATTGGATTGGTTCGGGTTCAATTGTCATCTTTATTTCTTACATATTAAAATATTAGGGTTTTCATAACAAGTTAGACAAATTTGTTGGAAATTTGGCATTTAATTAGGTACTAGGCTCCAAATTGTGAATTTGTTAATCTATGTACTCTTTAACGAAGCCGCTTTATATGCTTAAAAGAATTTGAACTTACACATATTAATTTGCCATCGTTTGATTTTATTGTTGTTTTTTATTGATTTTTTTTCATATATATATTTTTTATTTTTATGTAAAAAAATTTATTTAATTGTTAATATCACTTTAGTCATACTTTTGTCATAAGCAATAACTACTAAATATGAGTTTGAAATAATTTTATTTTCTTTTAATCTCTTATTAATATTTATTAAGTATAGATAACTAATTCATCATATTTTTAAAAGAAATATTATTTATTAAAATCCATAAACTTTGAATTCCAAATTTTTTGTTTTAAAATAAATTTAAAAAATATTTTACACAATGAATGATTAATTTAATATTCAATTGTTGGATTTTAAATTAAGTATCAAAATAATTTTCAGTTTCTTAAATAATTTTAATTTAGGTATGTAAAAAATAAAATTATTAAAGAATAATTAAATTATATTGGCTATAGTTTTATTACTTAGGATTGAATAATTAAATTTTTTTATTTAGTTTATAATAAAATCAAAATTACGATAAATGAATAAACAAATTTTCTTTTAATAATAACACATAAAGTGAAACAAAAACTCAATCAAATAATTTTTTATGTAGAAAACATAAACTAAAACCGTAAATTATAAATAAAATCAAGCTCAGTTTTATTTTTAAAATTTATAGTCATTATATAAGCAATAAGTAATAGAGATGTCAATTTTGACTCGTAGTCAAGCCAAAATAACAAAATGATATCATTTTGTAAATTAAAAAAAAAATAATGATGAGTTAGCCTGGCCTAACTTACCAATGGCCCATCTGGTTACGGGCCATCTGATCAAGGGTCGGACTAGGCTAGGGCAATTGACATCCCTAGTAATTAGTTATTAAATAATGAAGTTGTAGTTAGTATTTTGTGCAAAATTTGTGAGTAATTAAAGATCATATTTTGTTTAGGTTAAGTTTTAGCATCATAAGTAGAATAGGATTAGCTTGCCAGTGGTTATTGTATTATGTTTTTTGGTCTAATAGGAAAAAATTATATTGTAAATAAAAACATCAGCAAGACCATAATTATTATTTTTATTATTGAAAAATAAAATTTGATGCTTTTGACAAATGCTCAATTAAAAAAAAACAAAACATATGATAATTTAATCATTTTAACTTTTAAGTTAATTCTATTGAAAATAATTACTTAACAAAATTTATTTGATACGTAAAACTAAGTCAGATTGATTAATTTAACTGTAAAATTTTTTTAATTGAATTTTTATTTTTTCATTTAGTTCAATAATTTTTGTTGTTAAAATCAATCAATTTATTAATTAAATGACAAATTTTTATAAACTAATCAATTTTTATATAATAACATAAATTAATTAATTTTTTATTTAATGTTTATTTTTAATTAATTTTTTTTTTATAAATAAGGACAATCTTTTTTGATTATTTTTCAAAATTTTAATTTTATTTAATATCTAACTAAATTTTATAATAATTTAAATATCGTTTGAACCTTTTAAATTTTAAATTTTTTGTGATACCAGTTTAAATCGAAATCATAATAATTAAAAACCTAATCCTAACATGAATTTGATTTTAATAAATTAATTCATTAATTTATTTACAATTTAAAATAAACAAATATCGGGGTCCCGTTGAAACTCTTTTAAATCTGGAAAACCCCTAACGCTTCGAAAAGTCAAAACCCTTGCTCGGTCCACTTCCATTCCTATTACAGCAGTTAAAACGACTGGCAAGAGCAGACCTCCTTGTAGAGAGTTGCTCAACTCGTATTCGCTCAAATTCAGTACAGTCGATTGTAGAGAATGCATTATAGGAAGCGGAAGACTGATGGGAAAAGAAGCTCCTTCTCTCGGAATCAAGCGTCTTTCCCTGGTACTCATTGTTTTCTCCCTAGTTTTCTACCCTTTTATTTTTTATTTAGTCTTCTGGGGTACTTTCGGTTTTTGGACAAGAAGCTGCAGTATTGTTGATACAGTGGGACTGCTTTTTAAAAATCTCAACTTTATAGCCGTTACCCAAGTATAGTTCAATGGTTTTCTGTAGATACAGGGGTGGCAATTTGTATTTTTGCTGTCCTTTTTAGTGGTAAATTTATGGATAAGAAGGAAAGCTTTCATTTTTTGATGAACTATAAGAAGTGCTAATCTGGGAATTCAGGACTGAAGAGGCACAAAACGTGTGAGAAGTTTGAGGCGAGTAAGCAAGCCAAAAAGGGTCGCTTTGTTGAAGATGAGATTGCCCGTAGCCCATCTCCAAGTTCTTCAGGCATGTGTACCTTCCCTTATTCGTTTTATTTCCGTGAATCTTGGAATTTACCAATATGTTTTAGTTGTGTTTTAATCGACCGTTGTGGGAATGCAACTTAACATAAAATTTTAAATGTAGGGATATGTCTCTTCATAGAGAGTGGTGGACTCAATTACAAAAGTTTTGTAAAGTTGATATTTGAATTTGCTTGTTACAGGTGATTTGGTGGATGAGAAATCTAGTGGCGCCCCTTCAGCAGTTTCAGTGTATAAAGAATCATCAATTTATGATAGCTTGCTAATGACACTGCAATCTTCCAATGTATCTCTTGCTGATGCTTACAAGAAGCGGTAAATGCTATGATTTCGTGAATCATTCTTGATTTTCCTTTTCCATTATTTTTAGAAAAAGGAATTGCTTTTACTTTCTCAGCTATTCTTTTATGCTGCCCTTGTTCCTTTTTTGGTTGAATCGTACATGTTATGCTGCTACTTTTCTTCTTTTGTGTGTGATATATTGCTTTTTTCTTATGCACATTGAACATCTAATTTTGATACTTATGGATTTTTTATTGTGTATTTTTATGCATAAAGTATGTTTATTCATGCTGTTGAAAATGACCAGCTTCAGACATTTTATAATGCTAATATTTTAAGGTCTGAATGTTCTATACACATATATGACTCATGGAATCAAATGTCAATTGCTAATTATCAACAATTCTTATCAAAATGTCCACAAAGGCGAAGTTTGTACGTGAGATCTGACATGTATTGGCAATTGACATGTTTTTTTTCTAATATAGACAGAGAGAGGAAGGAGGAAAAAGTAGCTCAGAAGATGATGAAGATGATTTAGAATCTCTTAGTGCTTCAGAGAATGGAGGTACTGAAGAAGGTAAAAAATGTTCTTGTATTTGATACAATTTATTTGTGAAAACCTATAAGTTTCAGTTTCTGTTTTCAGGTTTGATGTCCTATCTTCATCTTCTTTTGACCATGCTAACTTTTTTTCTGACAATTTTGACAATGTTACTGTTGCTTTCATTTTTTAATATAGCTGTGGCAATCTTTAGTATACGTCTATTTTTTGTTTTCCCATCCTCATATTGGAGGAAGAATTGTCAATGCGCTCAATTTTGTTCAAGAATCATTTAATGCCCTAAATGTCTACAAAAAGATCACAGTGGTGCAACATGATACATGTTACTTCTCACTTTGTAAGACATTCCCTTCTTTGAAAACAATCATTTAACTTCCATTCTTTCCCTAATCTTTGTGTTGTCAGTTCCAAAAGTTTGATCTTTAATGATCTTTCCCTGAATGGGATTAACACTCCCAAACAGATATGCAGAAGAGTTTTGATACTGTATCTTTTTGAAATTATGGTATTGGGAAAGGGGGTTGCATGTCTGTATTTTCCCATTGTTTAACTGAAAATTAATTGAGCAACAAACCCATATTTTTTAGTTCCTCTAGGTGAAGGAATGTCCTGTGAATGAATTAAATGATTGTGTTCACCAGCTTGCTCTATGATTGGAGAACAGTTTCTTTTGGATTCAGGATTTGAAAAAAATGAAAGGAAGACTCAGTTGGTAGACTCTCCAGAAAAAAATGATGAATTATTACATAATAAAGTTCCACATAACATTTTTAGCTGTAATCTTTTGCTGTATTTTGCAACTTCTTTTCTGCTTGCAGGAACTGATAATGATTCCCTTAGAAGTGATGACATAGAAAGCAACATGAAAGAGCCTGACAATAAAAACATTGTTGATGAGAATTCTGAATCGGAAAATGATACAGAGGCATCTGACATAGAACAAGAGTGCAATAAGGCAGTTGATACGCAAGCTGCTTTGGATACAGGAATATTGAGAAGGTGCTGTACATTGGTTTTATTGTTTTTATGGTTTATTACCCATTGTCTTCCAATTCTTACTTTCAGATAGATATCATCTTGTGTGAATGCAAGATTCAGATGTATCTTAACTCTTAAGAAAGAGTTTACATACGAGTGAAAATGGGAAAGGGAAAAACTAAACATCCTAGAAACCTCACGGTTATGGAGATTCAGAAGGTAGAACATATTTTAAGATAGTAAAAGAGACAAATTTATGGAGATTAAGGTGGTGAAAGCATGTTAAGATGGTAAAAAGAGACAAAATTTACTCATTGTTATAGACTTTGGTTGTGAGTTGATCAATTCATCATGAAGTAAACATTGCTAGGATCCCTAATTGTCAATTTGGATTGGATTATGTTGCTCACACTAAAACATGAAAGCTTGTAACAAGTTCCTTTCTGCTCTGTCAATTGCACTGATTGTCCGATGTTGAAAATTGCCTGCTTGGCATTGAATTTATTCTTCTTATATTACATGTGATGTATTTTTAATTTCTGACTGAAACTCATCTTTGATAGCTTATGTTCTTGTGTTCCATAAGTTCTCATATTTTACTGTAGTGCTCTATGTGCAGTCCTTTCCATATCCACTTGGATTACAAGTTATCAGAAGAAGAAGCAAATAATCTGTCAAACAAAAAACAGAAATATAGCTGGGAAATACCTGCTTTTGATATGCCTAATTGCAAATGGACAGGGAGTGGAGATTGTTTCCTAGAGGTGCTTTCTTTTTTTCACTTATCTATTCAGTAACAATGGTTTTCCTTTTTTATTTGTAATTGGCTCGTGAAGAGTGGTGGTAGTGATTCAGAATTTGGAATGGGGCAAAACAAGATTCTACACAAATTTGTAATCATGTTATACTGGGAATTAAAGCTTTACTTTGTGTCATAGCCTCTTGTTTCCTTTTCAAACGCTGTCAATGTTCATCAAACACTTTAATTGATACCAAAAAACAAAATTAAGGTTTTAGTATTTTCTTCTCATCAATGAAGAGATTATCTGGTCCGGGATCTTGCAGGGGGGCAGGGTGGTACCTCCAAACTGTAGCCTGTAAGTGGGTTAAAAACATTGTTATTTTCAGGTTATTCCTGGAAAGCTCTTACATTAAAATGGAAGATGCATGTGGTGTAACTTAGGGCCTTACCCTAGGTTGGAAGCTGATTAAACGTCTCATTCTACCACCATGTCGGAACTGGTTCTATTTAAGCTGTACTTTCTAGTTTTGAGTTTATAATTGAATAAAAATGTTATTACTTGTGCAGAAATCTCACATGGATCCTGGTTATGGTCTCAAGCAAAGTTTATACAATTACTGGCTAGATATTTACAAGATGGCAGGAGGAAAAAAATTTCATTCATCTAAGCAGAGATACTTCTTCTCTCTTTGTAAGCCTCATATCCATAGACACATACTGTTATTCAGTTCTGTTCATTCATTTGTTAGAAAGACAGTACATAATATTGTCTTCTTTAGAATCTGACTGAAGAAACCTGTATACTACAATTAAAGGAATCTGCTTCAGACCAATGATTTGACAACATATGCCTAAAAGTTTTGTCACTCTAATGTACTTGAATGGCAGAGATGAAGTTATTTTTTTGTGTTTAAATTCTTTACTTGTCCATATGGATGCTGTGTTAATAGAAGAATATTTGATTGAGAACATCTCTTATTTCGCGTTGGTGATGAAGAAGAAAATATTTATGTGATGCTGGTGGGGGAGCAACAAGTTCCTTGCCTGGTATTGGCGGCAAAACTTGCTTGAATCGTATGAGGATGACCTCAAAATTTGACATTTTGCTAATGTGGTTGCGACATCACCTCTGTTCGCTTCCTGAAATCCTGTAACTAATTCTGAAGCATTTGCCCATTTCTTTTCATCTTTGCATCACAATTGGAGAATTTATGACATAGTATGTTAATTAGGTTTCTTACAATTTTTATTTTGTTGATAATATGGAATCCTGTTTTAATAGGCAGCAGTTATAGAGATATACTACACTCTAACAAGAAGCCGTTTTATCACAAAGGCTTGGAAGAAGACTCGAGTTTCATGGATGCTTACCTAATGCATTCAGTGCGTGTCATTGCTCTTGTTCCTGAGATAGTTCTTGTCTTATAATTGTGGTGTCTTATACTGAATAAATACAAAATATCATGCAGCTGAATCATATTTTCAGAACAAGAGATCTTGTAAAAAAGAATGATTCCAAAGTGGTCAAGCATAAGGAGAGTTCCAAAGATGAATTTATTGCTGATGATAATTTCCTTGATCATGGTTTTACACGTCCAAAGGTAGTCTCTTGTTTCTATGTATCTGCTTACTACTGCTGAGTACACTTGATCATAGCACTGAATTTGTCCAAAGATACTCCTGTTGAAGAGTCATTTCATATATTTAAGATCATCTTCTCTTCACTTGCTGCTTTCTGTTTTCATGTGGTCCAAATCTAAACTAAACTCTTATGGTAACTGAGCTGGCATTTTTGTGACCATGTTTATTTGTTGAGGACTTATCCCTACTTTGTTAAATTAATGAGTTTGTGAAGTTTCCTTATTGTGAGATTAAACTGAATGTGTTTCCATTGCCAGATTTTCAATTCTTTGTTTAAAAGGATTAGAAACTATATGCATTTACCTGGTTGACTTTGAGATATGTTCCTTTAGAAGTTAATGCTTTGAATTTCAACCTCTGATTTTGTTTTGTACCGCTATGCTTTCTCAAGTCATGGTCTGTTTACGTGGTAGAAATTTATGGCCTCAGGTGCTTATCCTATTACCAATGAGACACATTGCACATCGAATTGTTAAGCGGCTCATAGAATTGACTCCTCAAGCTTACAAGGTATACTTCTTTGCTTTCATATTTGCTAGTGTATCTTTGAGTGCAATTCAGGCAATAACTAATATTAAGTATGACTATATCTTGTCCTTGTTCGAGGAATTTCTAAAAATTCTATTTGAAATCTATTGTGCTCAATTTGCATTGATTTGATGGATGTATATAGGATTTACAGTCTTCTGATTCATTGAACAAGCACTGGTTCTCTATGTTTATCTTGCTTAGGAGTCTAGATTCTCCATCCTAAAATTTGGTGGGCCATAAATAGAGGGATCAGGGTTGTTTCTACGGTCAAGGTGTGGGGTACACAGTGGAACTTACCATCATTCATCTTCATGTTCTGATTGTCACCTAAACATTTTTCTATTTCATTTGCTCATGATGAGATTTGAATCTCTACACTGTACTTCATTCTTGGCCCAGCTTATTAATCAGGTGTCTTTTTTTTCAAATGTTATTAATGCTGATTTGTTCGAAATTTCTATTTTGATCTATTGATCATATGCTAAGCTTGTATTTATTATTCAGGTTAATGTGGATCACATTGACCGTTTTGTTGATGAGTTTGGAGTTCAAGATGATGAAGAAAATATGGGAAACAAGTCTTCGAAGCCAGCTGATTATCAAGCTCTTTTTGTTGGGAAAAATACTGATGACAACTTTATGCTGGGAATCAAGTTTACAAGGTAAATCACTTTTTTATTGAAGGGTGGCATCTTGTGACGAACTATACAGTTGATTTTTCATATGAGTATATTTATAGACACACACACACATACACACATTTTGAGAAAGGTTCTATGGATTCTTATCATATTTGGTTCGTTTTCTTTAATAATGTCTTTTTTTTCTCTTTTGATTTTTATTTCAGGAAGAGCATAAAGTTATATAGTGATTTTTATTCCTCAGACATCATTATTGCTTCACCTCTCAAATTACATGACGTAAGCTGCTACCTTTACCATGAAAATTTGTGTAGCGTAATGTATTTAGTTCCACATGATTCTCTTGGCTTCTGTTGGGTTGTAGATATTTCATATCTTGTGGACATTATTTCTTCACAAGGGTGATTTGGCTTGATCTTTTCTGAAGATGTAACTAATGCCTAGAACTTCTCATCTGTGTTGGTGGCATTCATGCTTTCTGTAAATACACTTTATGAAATTGGAATTAAACTGTAGATAATATTTGAAATCTGGAGTGCTTTTCATCTGCAATTTGCTAGAAGTTAATTCTAACTTAAATTTATGATTTAATTACTGCTTGCATGCTATTGGAATAGTAGAAAGCGGCATAGATTTTGTTGTTTCGAGATTCGGGTTCATGCTTAAGCATTTTGTTTTCTTTAATGTAATTTTCCAGCTTGAGACACATAAAATAATAAAAAAAACTGTGCAACTTTCTACTGCAGTTAACAGAACTTTATTTTTGTCAGAAAATTGCCAAAGCTGAGATCAATAAGGAAATTGATGTTGACTATCTTTCTTCTATAGAGGTAGTTTCTTTGCACTAGTTTGCCTTTAGGAGTATTCCTTTTGATGCTTGTCATTTTTTTGATTTTCTGTTTCTGTTAATTTATAACTAATAGATTGAGTACTTTTCATTGGATGAGCAGGTTCTAATCATTGATCATGCAGATATCATAGCAATGCAGGTAAATCGTGAATCTGGTGATTTGGTTGTTATATTCATCTTGATTTCGAAATATGTTGTTATATGCTGTTTTTCTCACACAATGTGCACCAACCTAGAATTGGGCCTTTCTAACTTCTGTTGTTGAGAAATTGAACCGCATACCTTCTAAGCAGCACGGGACTGACATCATGCGCATTAGGAAGTGGTATGTCTACTATTTATCCTGATCGATGTCATGATTATCAATGTGATGCTTTAGATTTTAAGGTTCATCGTTGTACAGAATCCTTTACAGAAGTTATAGTTGTCATATTTTTCTTTGTAGCTTCTTTAAACTATTAATTCAGTGATGCATGCTTTTCTTGTTTAGGTATTTGGAAGGGCATGCAAAATTTTATCGGCAAACTATACTTCTGGGTTATTATGTTAATCCAGGTAATTCTATCCTCTTCTTTTGCTCTTTCAACTATTGGATCTAGACATCAGGTATAGGAAGTCCCAAGGCTTGAAGTCTTACATGTGAAACTATGGCATTAGTACAGAGCAATTGACAAATTATAGAGATTAAGTTTTTCCTTGGTTTTACACCTCCATTTTTGTGCATGTACATCACAACATCTATGTTTCTCTTGCCTTTCTGAGAATGCTGCATTTATTTCTATTTCTTGCTACTTCTGCATGTTTGCGTTATTAAAAAGTTACTAAGGCAGGGCAACTGGTACTTTTCCTAGAATCCGCATTGAGACCAATTATAATCAAGTTTCTTTTTTGTTTCAGACATTAATGCTCTGTTCAATCATCAATGTGTTAACTACCAAGGAAAGGTACATTTTTTGTTTACTCCATTTGCTAAATCTTCCAGCTGCATACATCTGGACCATAGGAGATAGAGCTAGAAGTTGTTATTTAAGGGCAATGAGGGACTATATAATAGCTGAATTCCTGCCAGTATCATAGGACTGGCTTAGCTTACAAAGATTGTTGTCTTTTAATGCATTCACTTCTGCTCTTAAATCATGTCTCTCTCCCTGTGTTTCACATATTACTTGGGCTAAAATTTAGTCCAACTCATGGATGGGTTAGAATTCATGTTCACTATTATCTTTAGTATAATCAAGTGTACCTTATATCTCTGATTCAGCAGTGTATGTAGTTGCATCAAGTGAAAACCATACATATCCTCAGTAGCTTACTCCAGTCAACTCTTTTGTGGTGTTCTGAAAAATTTCACCATTGCATACTTCATTTCTCAAGAGTATGCCTAAAGTGTTATTCTTGTGACACCAGTTGAACTATTTTCTATCAGATCTTCGAACTATAAATATGTGAATCAGAATGGATCTGGCTCGTCTTGTGCTGATTGCATATGGCTTAAGCCATGGTTTTGTACATGTTGAATGAATATGCACAATATTTCATCCATATTCTAATGAATAATCAACATCCTCATTACTTGGTTCAAATGTCTAACAAAGTCAAAGGGTTAGCTAAAACAATTTTTTTGATGATATTAATAGGTAAAGTTGACGTGTGAGTATAAAGGCATGCTTCCCAAAGTCTTACTTCAAGTGCGACAGGTATGTTCAGTTTACTTGTTTAATCTACAGTATGTCATTGGTTATTCATTCACTTTTTAGACTTTTTGACAAATAATTTCCTCGGGGCTTTAATTGTCAAACCCAAATTCATTATGGGAAACTAAACTGAAACTAGTTTATAATTCTAAACCTTGGCATTGGCTACATTTATCCTCTCTCTTAATTCTAAACCTGAGCATTGGACGATAACATTAGTGAGATTGAAGTATGAGGCACCTTTTTTCAGCCAGGAAAATGTTTACAGATATAATTACTTTCTGGATTTCAATAATTGGACAAGATAGATGTATCAGAAAAAAGATCACCAATGCATGCGTTGCATCATGGGTGCATCCGTGTGTCTCATGTCTTGCTATATGCATACATTTCCAATGATCAAACACGTCTTTTATATTGCATTACCCTGTAGCTTCTCAGTTCATTAAGACATAGTCTACAATAATTTGGTTTCAGTTGCCTGATTTCTTACTTTGGCTAGTAATATGACCAATGCATGAAGCCAGTAATTTTATGTATGTAAGTGTTAATCTTTTGCGAATATTGACTTGCCACAGATTTATGAGCGACTTGATGCAAGCTCGGTGATCGATGCTGATGATGCTCGACTTGAATATTTTACTAAGAAGGTTGTTACAAAATTTACAGTTCGACAGAAAAATGTTATCACACTTTCCTCCTTCTGGTTAAGGCCATAAAAAGAAGATTTCTGCTTTCTTAACCTTTTCAAAAGCCAGACTTGTTCAGCTTCCTTTTTAACTGGCTATTTAAACATCCTGTCCTTCATATATTGGAAGCTCTTCATATAATTTTCTTTGGGGGTTTAATATTAGGAAAATGTAAGGATTGGGGAGAAAATTCAAACCATTATGTGGTTAATGACAAGATACTCTCTTTTATGTGTACAGGTGTTTCCAAAGATAAAGGATGCTAGCCAGGTACATGCTCAGTGTTGGAAACCATTAAATTAACCCTAATGTGTTTGTATGCCATGATTTAACATTTTGTTTCAGGGGGGAACTATGCTATTCATTAGTTCTTACTTCGAATATGTGAGAGTTCGCAACTTCTTGAAGTCACAGAATGCATCCTTCTGCCTTCTTTCAGAGTAGGAAACCATCTTTCTACCCTTTAATCATCATTTAGTTTCCATGTCTTGTTCTCCCTTGTTTTTTTTTTTTTTCTATTTTAGGGTATGCTTGTCTTCAAATGTTATATTCACTCTTTTGGAATTTTGAATTACCACACTCTTTCTTTTCAGATACACCAAACCAAGTGATATATCTCGTTCACGAGTTTGGTTTTTTGAAGGAAAAAGGAAAATTATGCTTTACACCGAGAGAGCTCATTTTTACCACCGATATAAGGTACTTTGGAACTGCTGTTACTCCTGCCATAGATCTAGAAAGCTTGTAATTTTTCTGCGTGGTGTCTTTTTAAGTCTGAACATTTACCTTATTTGTGACTGAAGTTGTAACGCGTTTGTTTATCAATTCTTTGTGAAAAGATTCGTGGTATTCGAAATTTGATCATCTATTCTCTCCCTGAAAGGAAGGAGTTGTATCCCGAGGTGAGCATTCTTCCTGTAATAGGTTACATTGGCCATCATTGGTCTTCTGACCTAGTGATGGATTCTTCTTAATTTATCTGTACACTTCTCTTTCTTTGTTGCAGGTGCTTAACATGCTTGATGGGGCACATGACACTGACTGCACAGTTCTTTTTTCTCGATTTGATCAGCTTCGGGTAATAGCTTAAAACTCTTCTGTTGATTTAGTCTGCAATGATCATATTGTTTGGTTAGCTCCCTAGGAATGTACCAGATATTTGTAATATTTTACCCCGTCCTGGCTATGTGTTATTTACGTGGATGTGCTGTAATTCCTATCTTGGCTGTCTTAGCTGGAGAGAATTGTTGGAAGCACTTCTGCCAGAAGGATGATCACTTCTGAAAAGAACATGTTTGTGTTCTGTTGAAAGACCCTGTTGAAAGACTTGTAGCAGTTCTGCCAGAAGGATGATCACTTCTGAAAAGAACATGTTTGTGTTCTGTTGAAAGACTTGTATGCGCGCCTGCAATTACGATCTGGTCGTCTGTCTGAGGTGAAATGAAGATTATAATTTATGCAGGCTGCCATTGATTGGAAGAAGACCAGTTAAGAGAGGGAGTGTTCATGATCACGGTATGCTTGGAATTTTTTTTTTCTCGTCGGGTTTAAAGCAGCTTAAGTAAGAGTCTTCAAACTTCAAGCATCATATTGATGATCTCTCTGTGGATGAATGGAATAACAATGGCTGATATACATTGTTTAACTATGTATTTGATATCTTCTTTTGCTAGGCCCTTGCAAGAATAACCATTCCTTCATATGTCAGCTCCTGCTTCAACCCTCAGCTTGGCTGGTGGGAATCAGTTTTGTTTTTATATTAAAATTTCCTTTTTTTAATTTATAAAAAAGCTGATTACAGAATTCTTGTATCTCCCCAGTTCCTATCAATTTACTTTTAGATTCTTAGTTAAATTTGTACATCGTACAAATAACTAATAAAACATCAAATCGCAGTCACAATCTCATACAGAAACGCAAAAACTTCTCAATTCAATTCCAGGTCTTGGATTGAATATCCAATACACACAAGATCATCATGAAACTGCGAATTTATATGGAGAAGGAACCCTTTTTACTCTCCACCGGCTCGCTCTTAAAACCTTTCAAATTAAGGAATCTCCTAATATAAAGTTCTCCAATGCATAGATAAAGGCATGAGATACATATCTATTATCTACTACAGATGTGGAGAGGGCACACAATTAAAAAGTAAAATAAAGTTGAGGTTTAAAATTGGACTAACAAAAAGAAGACAACTTAGGAACATAATCAGTGGCTAAATTTCAATAGATGAAAGGCTAAATCTAACACTTAAACATGGTTTGAAGGCTAAATTCCTGAAATCAAGATACTATGATGGCTAAAAAAGGGTATCTAAACCTTTTTCTTCCCTAACTTGTTACCTTTCTAGCAACTTTTTCCACCACATAATTTCATCTTTTGGCAAAAGAGTTATTATTATTTTTATAGTTTGCACAAAGCTATTCAAGTTACAAAAGTCGGGAGAGAGTCATCGATTGTACGTAACCTTCCTCCCTGATCATTCAATCACAAAAGAATAATCTTACCAGTTTTTTTAAGGCTCGTACTCATGTTTTCAACAATTTTAGGTATCAATAGATTGGTATCATGCTAAATTGGTTCTTTGTTATTTTGTACATCAAGAATAACATTGAAAATCAAAAGAATAAGAATGGAAAAAAAAAGTGCATGAAGAATGTTAAAAGTTGTAATTATTCTTAATGTAAATCGAAACACTTGAATGGACCTTATTAACTCTTTAATTCTCATTATTACATACAGCCGTTATCTTTCACAAGAAACGTGAAAATCTCCATCTCTGTGATTTGTTAGTGTCCTGTAAGAAAGGGACAATGAGGTCATATGAACATGCAACTAAATGAATGCACGCAGAGCTGCATGCAAAGCGAAGTGACCAATGATATGGGAATATTCAAACACGATCCCTGTGAAGATATTTGAAGAAAAAGCTTTTGGTTTTCTTTTTTCTTTTTAAATCTTAGTTGAAGTTAACGAGGAGGAAGTTGCATGCAACCCTGCATGAGTAACTACTGCTATATCTACATTCTTGAATGTAGCAGACGATTTAATATTAAGGGGTGAGGAAGGAGGAGATTAAGTGGTGCGTGTGGAGATGAGTGACAGATACAGAGAGAGAGAGAGAGAGAGAGAGAGAGAGAGGACCAGGCAAAGACAGTAAATTACGCCGCTTTGAAAAGCAGGTTCCTGATGCTTTAATGGCGGCCCTTAGTTTCTGTATAATAAACAAACACAAAAGGGTCTGGTCATTATTTATAATCACAACTTGACCGCCTTCTTTTTCTCTTTTCCAGATACTAAGCTTTTCTGTCAGGATTTGACTCTTTTGAGTCTTAAATTAGCTGCCATAATTATGTAGCTATTGCCTGAAACAAAGTCTAAATGTTTCTGGGGAAGAAAGCGTTTCATTACTACTCTCTTTAAACAGTTTTAATAAATGCCAACTGCTTTGAGTCAGGTAGTGTTTCGACTGGTGCTGGTGTTTCTGCTTTCTCTTTCAGTCATATCACGTACGCAATATCTGATCTAAACTAGTGCAGACAAAGATATACCATTCTTGAAAAGTAATATTATGATTATAATAGTTGAAACTCTTTCCGTTTAGAAAACACAAGCGTGCATATCAAGTAAATAGGAACATAGATCGAAAAAGTTTGCGGCAGCTACGTAGAAACTATGTCTAATAGTAATCTAATCACCATCCGATTCTAGTCTTTGGACTCTCGTGTTATGAATGCACTTCCCTCGCTCATTTAGGAGCCAAACCCCCCTCGATCTCCACCTATATTTATGTGCGCGTGTGACTGTGTTTACACTTCACAGGACACTGACCACAGATTTTTGTTTTTTTCCTAGTCCTTGTTGAAGTATATCTAATCTCACACTCGTCTCTCTTCAAGGTTGTAGGAACAGTACACTCATGGTATCACACTTTATGTTCTTTTAAGTTTGTTCTTTTAAGGTAAACGTATGCATGTCCGTATCTCTTTCAAGTGCTTATTTAGTCTGACGTTTCTAGCTTTCTGGTTCATTACAAGGCATATATACTAAGGGGGTCGATGATGGTTAGAGGTTGGAGGTGTCTTGATGACCGAACACCTGGAATGATGCTTCTTTTAGTTACCATATTCAGTTCTCTACTAACAGTTCTTCTAGGTATCATCTGTCCCTGTGCTTGTTCTTATTTTCAAGACGTTTACTTGTGAAATGAAAGTTGTTAGAGAAAAAATGGAAGATGATGGAACGAACAGGTCTTGGCAATGAGAAGTCAGTCAAATTCGACATTATCATATAATTCAGACGAGTTTACACTTCGTCTGATAAACTCGATCCATGCATGTCTACATGATACAGATGAGTAGGACATTGCCATGTGTTGTCTGTAGCCGATAGAGTTGGTTCCAGTTTAAGGCCCTTGATCCCTGGGTTTATAAGTTGCTTTGATTAGTTAAATTGTCCAAGTTCAATGACATCAATTCAGGTTTAGATCACAAAGCATAATAAGTTCGGAGATGGGAATTGTTGGTTGTGCAGGCTTTGCTACGAAAAACAGAATAAAAGAAAAAAGAGTTCATTTCCCAGATGACCATGCATGCACGCAAACTATCTAGTATTCTTTTTCTTATGTTTAATTGAAGTTTCTTCATTTTGGCTATGGTTTTAAGGTTAAAGTTTTTG
Organism: Erythroxylum cataractarum; assembly: GCA_024703695.1. Lineage (NCBI taxonomy): Eukaryota > Viridiplantae > Streptophyta > Magnoliopsida > Malpighiales > Erythroxylaceae > Erythroxylum > Erythroxylum cataractarum. Next base: position 9,693,836 of record JANJEY010000234.1, on the reverse strand, counting down.
GCTTTTGTATTTGGAAAATGAAATAATTAAGTTACAGTAACAAATGCAGTGTTGGAGTTATTTCATGGAGAAACAGTAGTTGTTAGCCAGGAGGTCGCCATTAAAAGACTAGCGTTTTCCAAGGAAAACAACACTCTCTCCGCTAGGAAGCTCCTGCAGTCTACAGGTAAACTAAAACATCTCTTCTTTTAAGCATCAATAAGCAACTCATTTCGACCAGGACAGACTATATATACACCTTTCGTTGCTCATGTTCACTGATCACTGAACTTGCCAATGGGTACATACTGATCACTGAACTTGCCATTGGGTACATTCATTCTCGCACAAATCTTCATTGATCTTCTAATTGCCATCATCATGCAAGGGGACTGAAACTGCAAAATTCTTGGGTCTCATTCTCTGATTTTGACACTGATGCGCCGGAACTCTGTGCCCTGTAAACAGATTATGGAGATGCAAACCGCATCGGCACCACTTGCTCAAGGGATGATATAGCAATATATCAAGGCTCAGCATCACCACTTCCTAATGGAATCCCATCATTCAATGTTCAAATACTGAACGTATGTGTCTCTGGTTGTAGTATGTCTAACATTCACGTTAGCTGTGGATGGTTTAGTTCAGCCCGGTTGATCAATCCAACCGTGTTTCGCCGAGTTGAATATGATGACTGCCTTGTCAATGATGGCGAGGCTCTTGGCCCTGGAGAAATTCTCTCCTTCCAGTATGCCAACAGTTTTCCCTATCAGTTATCAGTCACATCTGTAACTTGTTGCTGAGGCAACTTATAGCTGCTTTAAACCCAATTACTATGAATCCAGAGCTTCAAAACTTATTGCAGGAAGTCATAGATTATGCTTGTAGCTGGGTTGGCTTGACTCTATGAACTAAAGAAATCGAACAGGTTATGCCATACAATGACTGGCTCAAAAGTTAATGTGATGTTGGTAAAGATAGTCACAAGGGAGTATATGACTCTAGTATAAAGCACATGTGCTAGACTATGATGCATAATGTGCTAAGCTAACTAATGCACCATTCCCAAACTCAGAATATGCAGAAATCTAGCTTACCAAAGTTCTCTGCTAATCTAGCTCAAATTGTATCTTTTATTTATCAAATGCTTCAGAGGGTCTTGGCAAAGAATAGAGTTTAGGTTTTTTTTATCATAATAAACAAACTGAAAGAACTAACGCTTTCTTAAGCCACAGTAATTTCCTTTCCCGATAGATATAATGTCAATACAGAACGGAAAACGAACTCAATCCCTATGATCAATAGAAGATTTCTGCAAGAAATGTTTGGCATTCACAGCTTATTCAATTCTAGTAACAACAGTGGAATGTTGATACTGAATGGTAAACATTGGAAGTTTTGAGTGCTCAAGATTTCCATCCTAATATTCATAATCCTAACTAAACTCGGATACACCAACCATGGCATACAACACCTGAGAAACTATGTACAAACTGCCCCCAAAGATAACAAGGAGGACTGCTGATACAGGGTTCTTAATCAATTCGACTATGGGCTGTAAACAGAGCACCTGTACTTGCTGTAAGTGTATACGGGGCTTATCTCCTTATATTTTCCCCGAATTCTTCCATCAATGCCCCTTCAGGACCTAAAGTTTGATCACCCATCCCAGCATAAGCAAAACACCCAGAGAAGCAGCTCCCGACACCACATATCTCGAATGCCCATTTGGAAAAACTTGAAAAGCCTCTCTTTTTGAGACATTTAGACATTTTTCCATCTGGGTTTGGGGTCCATATATATGTGATTGTCTTTATGTTTCAATTCATCAACACCTACAGCAGGATGCACCAGAGTTTTCCCATAGCTGCTGTTTTTGCAGGCTTGCTGTCTGGATAACTGGGCTTCTATAGTTGAAAAGTTCTCTTCAGAGGTGTAAGAAATAATACAATTTCCAGTTGGTTTGGTGAGATTGGTGTATTGTGGGAGGTAAATAATACTGTAATCTAAAAACAAATTTGATGTTCATGGCTGACTCACCTTATCTGCAAACCCTCTGTCATTTGTCAAGAATGCAGGGGCTAAATTTCATTTTTACCATAATTATATGATAATAATGAATTTTTATATTCTTGAATATATGTACAATGTTATTTTATTTAAAGCTAAAATATATTTAAATATTCATTAAAATTGTAAGGGTTTTAATCTAAAATAAAAGTAAATTTATGTATTATATACTCTTTAACACCTTTTTCATCTATTTTTAGAATTCAAATTTCCACATTGTTTTCTTTCCCATTTTTTCATAACATAGTTATGAAATGTTGTTATCGCCACATTCATTATATCTGATGTGAAGCATACTTTCATTGTTTAGTTAAATTCTAGAAATAAAGTGTGGGAAAGAATTTTCATATATTTTGATATATTGAATAGGAAATATACATAATTTTATACATGACATTACATGAGAAAAAATAGGAAATTAAATTTGAAGCGTTATCTAAAGCTATCTAATGGAATCTCTGAATTTAAGAGATTTCAAACTTATTCCATCTAATATGTTTACAGCTTATCTATATCTCAGTATAATATATTTACACACTAACCCTTCTTCCAATTTTTCTTTAACGAAATGTCTATCAATCTTAATATACTTGTCCTATTGTGTTGTATAGGATAATGAGCAATATTGATAGTTGACTTATTGTCACAATAACGCTCCATAAGACCGTCTCATTTGACTCTCAAATTATCTAGAATAATCTTTAGTCATAGTAGTTTACACAATCCTTAAGCAATAGCCCTAAATTTTGATTCTGCAAATGACCTTGCTACCACATTCTGTTTTTTGCTTCTCCACGTTACCAAATTACTTCCAAGAAAAGTACAATACCTTGTAGTTGATCTTCTATCCACTATAGAACCTACATTGGTGTAAGCTTCTAGAGCAAGAGCATTGTTTTTCTTAAACAAAATTAATTTTCCTGGATTGTCTTTCAAGTAATCTAGCACCCTATAAACAACTTAAAGATGAGGTTTTCTTGGATCATACATGAACTGATTGATCACGCTTATCGAGTATGTTATGTCTGGTCGAGTGTGAGAAAGATATATGAGTCTACTAACCAGTCTTTGATACATCATTTTATCAACAGTTGGTTCTTCTTTAGCTTCTCCCAACTTATGGTTTGGATCTATTGGTGTAGGGATTGGCTTACACCTAATCTTCCCTGTTTCTACCAATAAATTAGTCATGTACTTTTGTTGAGATATAAAAATCTCTTGTGTGGAATATGCCACCTCAAAACCGAGAAAGTGCTTTAGTTTCCCAATTTTTTTTTTAATCTCAAACACTTTTATTAGTCTTCGCTTCAATTCATGCTTCTCTTTCTCATTATTTCCAGTCACTATGATGTCATCTACATAGATTAGAAGAGTAGTAACTCCCCCTGCAGCCGAATGTTTAATGAAAAGAGTGTGATCATCTTGGCTTTGTTTATACCCAGACTCCCTCGTGACTTTCGTAAATCTCCCAAATCAAACTCTAGGAGATTGTTTTAACCCATAAAGGGCCTTCCTCAACTTCCAACCTTTGTTACCTTTGTCTCCCTTAAATCCTGGGATTTTTTCATCTAAGTCTCCATGGAGAAATGCATTCTTAACATCATATTGTAAGAGCTACCAATTAAAGTGGATATCTAATGATAAAAAAATTCTCACAGTGTTCATCTTTGCAACTGGAACAAAAGTCTCTTAATAATCAATCTCATAAGTCTAAGTGTACCTTTTGGCCACCAATCTAGCTTTATATCTCTCAAGAGATCCATCAGCCTTATATTTGGGTGTGAAAATCCAATTACAGTCAACAATGTTTTTCCCTTTCGATTTATTAAGAATCTCCCATAACCTATTCTTTTCCAATGCATTCATCTACTAGCTCATAGCATCCCTTCATTCCTTTTTTGACAATGCCTCAAAAACGGTGTTAGGGATAGTAATGGTATTTAAACTCACAATGAATTTTTGGTAGGCTGGTGACAGGTGCTTAAGAGAAACATAGAGAGATAATGGATAAAGTGGTCGCTTAGTGCATTTTCTAGTTCCTTTCCTAACAATAATAGGTTCAACAAATTATGTATGTAAAGGTGAGTCAGATCTTACTATGATTTCATTGCTAAAGTCTGAGTTGGATTCTTAGACTTGTTGTAACACCCCACTCCTGTAAGACCCGGACCCGATATCGATGGTGATATCCGAGTCCGTGCCCTGAGAGGGTGGCGTGATTACATCACTCAGTCAAATAACAGTAATAATTTTTTTTGAAACATACATACACTTACGTTATATATGTTGCGGAAAACAAATCTTACAAAACATGACCGGTAAATAATGTGATGAC
>JANJEY010000234.1:9647176-9659406 GCA_024703695.1 Erythroxylum cataractarum | reverse complement strand
CTCTGGGGCATTTCATCTTGAAAACTCAATAATGATCAAGTTCTTACCACAGATTCTGCAGCAAGTTTACATATTCTCTAAAATTTTTGTTTCTTTGTTTAGCAGCTGTAGTTTTGACCTTAATCCCGTATACTTGAGCAGCATTACAAGCCTTCGAGTATGTTCAACAAATGTAATCTCAAATCTCCTTTACAATGGCAAGAAACATGCATGTGGCACTAATCATGTGACCCATAGAATCCTATAGCTAGGATATTATCATGGAATCCTCCTCATCCCATCTTCAAACTTTGGGTTATCCTTAGTTAGTCTTGTTCCAAGAGGATGACTAAGCCTTCCTTTGTCCTTGAGGTATGTGCGGATAAATTGAGACCATTTGAGATAGTTCTTCCCATTAAACCTATAGGAAGCTCGAATATTTTATAAATCTCCACTTTTTTTAATGGCACTAAATTTTTCTGGAGGGTTAGATTTGGTTCAGACTGAAGTTTTAAGAGGTTGACATGATGAAGAAGATACTGCAACAATTAAGGCTACCCGAATAAGAATCACAGGAGGAATGCAACGATGAAAGCTAGAACCCACAAGAGAAGAACCAAAAACAAGGTTTCAACAACGTAGCAATGAAGGCTACTTAAAGAACAAATCCCATAAAAAAGAAACCCCACTACTCTAATACCACGTGGGAACAATTTTTCATATATTCTCATATAGTGAATAGGAAGTTTACATCATCATATAGAATATTACAAGAGAGAATGGGAAAGTAAATTTGAACGGTTACTTAAAACTATCTAATAGAATCCCTTAATTTAAGGGATTTCAAAATTATTCAATATAATCTATTTACAACTTATCTATATCTCAATATAATCTATTTACAACTGATCAGTATCTTGACAAAAAGGAAAATTAAATTGAAAATGAATATTTAGATCACCAATAAATATTTATAACTAAATCAATAAATATTTGTCAGCAAATAATAATTTTGCTGCATAATATTTTGATCACTACCTAGAAACAAACATCATACTCGTACTAATAGGAATCACCATAGTTTACAATTCAATTGAAGATGAAGCATTTTCCTATATCAGATTAGAAACTCTTTCTAATGTACCAAAAGAAATGATAAATACTGAAAGACAGTTGGTTTTGGCTTGGACTACAGAGAGCAAGTATGCACTTCTGTAAATTTGTAACTGGTTAATTCCTTTCCTCGATAAATGCAAGTCTTTGTGTTGGTAAGATTGATGCTTCATGTGTGAGGTAAAGCTAAAGTAAAGCCAAGTGTTCATTCCTCTGAAGCAAAATGAATAGAATGAAGAAAACTTCTACAGTTTGACTGAGACCAAGGATGCAGCAGTTTCATGGCGGAGCAATCCCCTTCTTCACAAGCATGTCATAAACTCTATCAACTTTTATGGGTTCAATCTTGAATAAGGGATATGCATCAGATTTCTTCGCAACGTTGCCACTGAAGATTTCTTTCGTCATCACCTCTTGCATTTTAAGATAGAGAGGTGGAGAAAGCTTGATCTCAGAGCATAGGCGTTTTTCCTGCCACAACATACAAATAATCAGGTCTTAAAAAATATATGAAGTGAAGCATAAAACTGCAACTAAAGAATCTAAACAATGTATGTACCAGAGAAGTGTAATTAATCATTTTAACTGCCAATACAAACAGCAGTCTAGGAAAAATACATCTATAGCTAATAAACAATCAGCCACATATGTACACATAAATTACAAAATAAGAATCTACCACTTACAGTTTCAGACAGTAATTGTATCTGAGAAAATTGGGTAATGTCCAAATCATTAGCATTGCTTGAAGAGACCTGTCCAGGTCTTGAATTTGAATCCCTGCCGGCAGACTCTGAAGCCAAGAATGCATTTCCTTGATTGCTTGGACCAGGTTGAGCACCTTCTTTTATTCTCCTGGAATTTTCTTCGGTTTCTCTTTTCCTTTTATGGTCCAGGTATCTATCTGCCTCAGCTGATGAACGACAACCTGCAGCTTGAGCTTCCTGCAGTGTTATCACAGTTATGACAATCAGTCAGACATTTTCATGTGGAACATGAATTCTAGATTTATAAGGCCACATATGAGTGATCATCACGATAGTGGAAGTACTTCCACTTCCTTTTTATGCCTTTCACACCTTATTTTTATAGACAAATGCAGAACAAAGACAGTATGCCACAAAATTTACTTTCTGTTAACAAAGAGGTTTTATAAGGCCTAATAACTCCCAAGCAGAGCATCATATACCGGTAAGTATAGATGCAGTCTCGGGGATGAATCATATACCTTAAGTTCCTGAAGTCTTTTCAGCATTCGGCGCTCAGTGATAACAGTCTGAAGAAGATCTTCATGCTCTTCTTTGGAAAGATATCGCATGAAGACATCATAGCGCCGACATAATTCCCTCTCTTCAGCAGACAAGTCCTTCTCAAAAGGACTTGGATGAAGCAAATTTCTTTCTAATATGAAATTCTTCCTACGCTGCCTCTCATCAAGCCTGCAAATGCCAAATCATATAAGCAAAATAGTTTAGATTTACATGCAATCAACCTGTTAGTAAAGCTGTCAACTGTCAAAATCAATCAACATAAATGAAAAGCAAATATCAATAACGCAACATTATGCAGATACAAAAGCAAGTTATTAATTTCTCCACAAAATATTGGTTTATCGTTTCTCATTTTTACTGCAAATTCATTATTAAGTTATGGAAAAACCTCTTTGAATAGATTCGGAGCACACGCAATTTGAGCTCTCGCTCTTCTTCAGTGTCTGCATCTTTAAATTCCATCTCAGCCAGCAATTGCTCAGCATCATTGTCATATTCAGGATCAAATTCCTGCCTTTTTGGGTTATAACCACTCATTCCAATTAGAGATGGGCCCTCATTTACAGAAGACAATGGTTTTTCCCCTTTAGGATCCTTTTCGGTCTGAGTGTCAGCTGTGTTAATAAAAATGATCGACTCAAAATTAATGCTTTCATCAGAACTAGAGTGAAATTGCTACAAGCAGTTGACATCATATATGCAGACTTGTATATATTACAAACTTATAAGCTAGACGTATGCAAGTGAACAAATGACAATGGCTAAGATAAATCCAGTTCAGTCTATAGCATTACAAATGAAGCACAATGTCATAGGTGATTGATACATCTTCAGACATCTCCTAAACGTAACATCATAAATGCCATTGTGCATTCCATTTTAGCTATACTACAAAAATAGAGGTACTACATATTGTTCAACGAGATCATAACATTGTGCATCATAAATTAACTTTAACTCGATGGATCCAATGTCTTCATAACTGCAGCAAAAGCTGGAAAGATAAACCTAGGCAGAACAACTAGTTCATAAACAAGATTATAAATTGGAATGAAACGTCTGCAGCTATTTGCAATGATAAGCCAACACACCTGCAGATGGTAAACGATTAGGGGGACCACCTTTATGCATTTCTTCAACTCTGTATCCATTGAAAATAAATCTAGCATAAGAAGGTATATAACCTATGTAAATAATGCACATATGAGAAACAATGACACCCATACTTAATCCTTGAAGGAGAAAATGGAGATTCCTCCTTCACTGCATGCTCCCCAAGTGATGAAGACCCTACAAATCATGAACAATTTTAACAAGAAAATTCATGAAGTAGAGAATTAAGACAACAATTAACATAAAATGCAGCCAAATCAGGACATTTGCAGGTTTGCTGCATAAGTCAACAATTTCTTGTTTGATACGAGGTAACAGTGAACTGAATCCATTACCGTATTGTGGGGAAAGTTTACAGGCATTCCAATCACTCAGTGGAGAATTGAAAGTCCAGACCAAGAAAGAGAAATGGAGAATAATAAGTGTCATAATGTACCTTTTTTGTCCTCTGCATGCCCTTTGGCCATGGCAAGAAGCTCATTTTTGTTTTTTCCAACAACATGAGACAAGTCCTACAGAAAAGAAAAATCAACAACACAATGTTTCGAACACATTTTAAGGTAAAATTTTACTCTCTGAACAAGAAACAATATCATACTGGCAGAGGGAAGTTTGGAGAATTCAAATAAACATTTGTATAGTGTTCAATGCACAACTCTTTGCTCTTTGTCCCCACATGCTCAGCAACTTCCGCCCAGTTTCCCAAGCCATACATTTCAATGCCCTAGAACCAAAGTTACATAAATCAGAGGAAACAAATATGTTATATACTTCTCACAGAAAAACTTCCATCGAATGAATCATCTTTAAGAAAAACATAAATAAAATCACCTCTAAGAGTAGTATCTCATCATCTGCATTCCAGTCAGGGCAGATAAGAGGGAAGGATAAATTATCCTGCAAAAATGAAGAACAAATTTCCATACATTATAGACGCAGAAGTTCTGAACTAAACAAGTTAGGAGCAAGAAAAGAGACTAACCATAACCCTGTAAAGGTGATTGCATTTATGAGGGGTCACTTCAGCCCCAACACTGAAGCATTCTATGCATAGATCAAAATCAGGACATACAGCACATTTGATGCGGATCTTTCCTGTTATATCTTTGTTGCAATAGTTGCAATGGTATAAAGCCCTCTTACCATCACTTGTTCCTTGACCTGATTAGGAAAAGGAAATATTTAAGGGGACAACAGAGAAGAAAATTTTGATAACAGAAAATAGTAAACCTCGAATGGAAAACCTAAGATTATCTTCATCTTTACACAATTAAAATTTTCTTAAGCCTTTATTTAAATTTACCAATCAGAGTTATATATTCTGATGGACTACACTAAACAGAACCCTAAACAGAGGCTCCTAGATAAGATAGAACTATAATCTTAAATTTAATCCTCATAGAATACAACACTTTCTGAAGTTAAATACTCAATTGAAGTATCCTTTCTCGCAATCTTTGCGGAAGGGGAAAAAAGTACCCGAAGATGAAGACTCTAAATTTTCACCGCTGCTAGCAGTCTTCTTCCTTCTTGACCTGAATTGCCAAAAGAAGTTAATGGAAGTGAACCGAAAGAAACAGTTTCAATTAAAAATGAGATGTGGAAAACGGTTTCAATTGAAAAAGTAAGAATACGGAGGTAAAGAATAAATATAAACAAAGAGGACCGATTGTTTAAAAGGAAGGTCATTGAAATAACAGAAGCGTTTAACAGGTTTGTTCTCTCCCCTTTTTTTTTTTTTGGATACATGTTAAGAAAACTTCAATTCCTAAAATGCATCTCACAATCTCCGAATCTTTCATAATTGAACTACAAGTCACAACCTTTCCAATTTCCCATTTCATGGAATAGAAAAAAAAACAGTGAACATTTAAAGAACTGCACATAAGCAAAAACGATTAAACAAGAGGCATGTTTAAACATTAAAACAGCTCAAATAACTAAATTGAGGAACAAACCTCTGTGTGGGGTCTTCATCAGCAGAGTGGAAGTTCCCACGAGAACGACCCATGTCTTCTTTACGCTTAGTTCGCTGACGGGTAACTGTGTATGTTGAGAATATATGGAGATGAAAGCTAATGCATCTTGCTACAGTCAATTCCCAGGCAATAAACAAGAGCAAGAACAGACGGATATTTATAGCCCAAGCAGGTGAACCAAAACCCTAGTAGTCAAAATTCCTTCGGAAGTCGTCAAATTGCAAAATTGGCAGGGACAGCTGCATCTTCCACAAACTAGTTTCAATGGGTAACTTTCAAATTTTCGTCTTTTGTCAGGATTATGCGTCTGTGAGTGAAAGCTCCAAACTTGGCAGAACTAACATGTTGGTGAGATGTTAGCTCCAGATAGACATAACAGGTTTGCTTCAATAAAAGCTTAGTTTCTCAGAACTCGTGTCCTTTTTAGGATTTTGGCTTAATTAAGTTTGCGGTGACTGAGACTGTGGGCTGCTTGGTGAAAGTGACTGGTTTTGTTTTGCCATACGTGACAATTGCCGAACAGAGCAAAGCGAGAGTACGAAAACAAGCTCAAACATGGTTTTGACTTTTCAATTTTCACTTTTACCTTTTGTTTCTCAAATAATATAATTAAATTGGTTTATAACAAAAAGTTGATTTATTATTTTAGTTGGCATTATAATTCTGTCCCATTTCACCCTCTTAAATTGGACTGTTATTTATGGACATATTTATCAAGAGAGTAATAAATATACTGACTAATTAGCTAATTACATAGGTCATTTTAATCTTGAGATCACTAATTTGATATTCCACTCATAAGACGTCAACTCATCATTCTCCAGGATATGTCAGGAATGATTTTCTCTAGATTGATTATATAATATTTTTTATAGCTTTCCTTTATTAAAAAAAAAACGACAACAGTAACTTAGCTCCGCAACCTTTTGGAGGAACAGTATATAAGTACATATATATTGTTTCTGCTCTTAAATTAGCTATAAGGATAAAACTACGTAATATCAGACCTCTCAAGATCCTGCGAAATTTCAACCTGAATGTGACAACTCCACGACCTTTTGTAGGAACAGTTTATTCCTTTTATAACACATTATATATCATGACAAGATGATTCTCTGGGGAATCCACTTTATAGATCCACAAAATTCTTATACATTTTAAAGTAAAAAGTAATTGGAAATTGAAACTTAAATCAAAGTGAAAAGGAAAGAGTCGGTTCATCTGAAAGTACATCTCCTATTTCACTGCCTCCCTTCAGCATCCGTCACAAACAGCTATGATCTTATGGAGTCCAACGGAAGTTCATCTGAAAGTACATCTCCTATTCTTCACAGCAAACAGGACACTGGAACTCATCCAAGAGTTTCTTTGTATCATCGCATAACGTTCATAATAGTTATAGGAACAGGAACTAACGAAACTTTCATTAGCACCCATCAAATGGAAGCCCATTGGTTCTCGATACACACCACATTGTGAGGTAATAATGGCTTAAACTGGGGGAATCTGTAATAAGAGAAAACACACACCATCCAAACTGTCACCATCAACTCTCCGATACAATTTCCGATAACTTACAAAACATCAAATCTAGTTGACCATGCTTGCTCTCAAGCAGATTTCTACACCGAAACACATGTCCTACAGGCAACCATCTGCCTTAAAATAAAATGCTGAAATTAAAAGTAACTGCTCATTCTATTGAAAATAACTCGAAATCATCTCAAGCTTCATTCTCAATATTACTTCAGCATAGAAAATGTATTAAAGCATATTCCAATGTATCATATGCAAATGCTCCTTTTATGCACAAAGAAAATGGTGAACATAGAGAAAATGGTGAATAACATAGACCACAAATTACCTTCATAACTTCATTCATATTTTATTTGATTCTGGGATTTGTGCCAAAAAGTCTTTAGCATTGTGAGCCACCTCAGCCTCCAGGATAGCCTCTAACACTATATCGGATCCTTTCACATCATCTGTCAGATGAACCATAGACTTCTCTTAGCATAATAAAACGTAACTTATCATGCAATAATCAAGATTTTTAAAAGTGATTCAATAAAGACACATATTTATGATGTAGCAACACTTTGACAGTACTTAAAGGAAGCACAAAATAAGAAAATAGAAAAACGTGGAAGGTAAATTGTAAATCAAGAGGTAAAATCTACATTACTTCTGCAGGAATTATAACGAGAAAAGAACAAACGAATTTTACAGGAAAAAAGAAATTTTAATGAAAAATCTAACAATAAGTAACTCAAAATCAGCCATGTTGATATCGAATTAATATAAAAAGAAAATTTATGGGTTGTAAGTACTGCACCAAAAAAATTGTGGTAAAACCCTACCTAACATCTGCAACTTCTTACTTCAGTAATAATCTATAGGTTACATCAGTGTTTATTGTCACAACTTGAGGAAGAGAACATTGGCTACTTGAGTTTAAGCTTGAAGAGAGTGTAAAATCAGACAAGAATTAACCAATTAATGTTTTTTAGTTGTAGGTAGCTTTCTAGAGCAAAAATGTAGCGAATCTGAAGGATCATCATGCTGATGTCTCCAAATATATGTGGATAGGAAAAACTACAGTACGACAAGGAACTACAAATTCTTATGTGGTAACATCAACCACAGTACTATGTGAATCTTTTTAATCCATGTTAGAATAGGTAACACTAGAGTAATATAGGGATATCCACTTAAGTGTGCTATAAAGTGAAAACAATGAAGACAAAAAGGATCATAATTACATAAAAAGGGAGAAAAGAGCATTACCCTTGCGCTTCGGTAATAAACCGGCACTTTCAGCAGACACAGGCAAAACATCAGCAAGACTAGCATCTTCAAACAGTATTTCTGCATTTGGACCACTCTGTGATGACGCATTCTTCAAGGCCGAGGATTCAGACAACTTTGCAAATGCAGTTGCTTGGCTGTGTATAATAGATGTATCTGAGGCTTTTGAACTTGAACCCTAGGATTACAACAAAGCTTGAACGAAGGGAAACTTAACACTAACAGGCTGCATACTACAAAGACATTAATAAGAAAAAAAAGAAAGTACAAGAGCCAGAAATTTTCCAACTAAAACCTTGAACATGGTAGTTGCTGGAACACTCTGCGCGTTTGCTTGCTCAGCAGAAACTCCATAAGCAGTAACTTGGGGTGCAGTATCTGAATCTGGAGTTTCATCTGCATTGTCATTTGTCTTGACAAAGATTAGCAAGTCCTCACTGGAAGAAGCTACCCTCTAGAAACAATTTGCAAGAACAAGATACTGAAGAATACCATTGGAAGGAGATGTATTGTGGAGATTATCCACTAGCCTTCGAGTCACAGGACCAGGATTCAAGACAGAAATGCTTCGGATTTCATGTCGAATAGCTTCAAGTTGAGCCATTGTATCTTGAAGTTCCTTGTGAACCTAAGGTACAAAGTGCGCATATTTGAGTAGGTGAATAACAAGAAGAAAACCCAACAATCTGAATCTCAAACTGATATAATTTGTAGGTGATAAACGTTCAGGCCCAGAAAAACTGAACCAAATAATTTAACAGCAAAAAGCATTGCGTACACAAAATGTTTCAATGTCTTGATGTACAATTGAAGCCTCACATGTGTTATAACGTAAACAAACAAAGGACAGGCACACAGTACTCGAGCAAAATAACGCAGGAGAAAAAAAAACTAAAAAAGAAGACGTAGAAATGTACCTGACGAGCTTGAGTTTGTTGCATAACGTTCTCGAACTGACCACGAGCCAGTTGAACGTAACCAATGGCTCTACCAGCTAGCCTCCCAGCTGTTCTCGCCACAATCGGAAGATCCTTCGGCCCTAATCACAATCCAACTTAGAAAATCGTAAAAATTAAATCCACTTGCAATTTAGAGGAAATTAAACATGAAAAGTTACCGACCGATTAGCGTAGCCGTAGCTCCGAGCAACAGCAAGATTTCTCCGTACGAAAGCCCAAGCATAATTCCAACAGAGTGGGTTTTGTGCGAAGTGAGTTCGTTGTCTGTGAATTTTGGTTCTCAAGCTCTTCTGTGCAGAAACATGGCTTCACATGCTCTTCTGCAGCTCCTATGGAAGGGAAACGTATGGACTTATTCTGTGACCCGGTAAACAACGGATCCAATGTCAGGCTTGAGAAAAAAATAGACCCTTTTCTTGATACCCAAAAACTGTTTTGGTTCAGATTTTTACACGGGGATAGGAACGTAGGATTGCCAAGGTATACTGCTTCGAGAGAGGAGAAGAGAGGGTTATGTTCTTCTTGAGAAAGACAAAAATGAGGGGTGGGAGAGGTTGGCTATCGTGGTCGAAGATCGTCGCCTGAAAGATTTCACAAGCAGCGATCACATTTGCTGGAGTTGAAGTTTTGAGCGAGTGTTTTCCGAAAGCTTGGGATTCATGTAAGTGGAGGGCACGGTGGCTTCTTCGAGATTGGGAACAATGGCTCTAAATAAGTATAAAGGTTGATTATAGTGATTACTCGTTCGAAGTTTAATTTTTGTATGATCTAAACAGATTAGGTATATGTGTGTATATGTATAAGCATTTTAAAATAGGTGCTTAATTTGACATATTTTAAGTTAGAAAGTAAATTTTTTAAGCATTTTCATATCCCACCAAAAAAAATAAGAAAACAAAATTTTGTGAAAAAATAAATATAAAAAAACATTTTGTTGACATTGAGCTAAATAAAAATATTTTATATGAATTGATTTGAATTGATTTATAAAATGTGATTATATTTATGTAAATTATCTTTGATTTATCTTTGTAACGCCCTCAAAAATTTCGATTTCATGAATAGTAATTATCTTTGATTTATCTTTGAAACGTCCCAAAAATTTCGATTTTATGAATAGTACTTTTTGAGTTGTGAATAGTATATTCTAAGGTGAATAATGACAATCATGATCTAAACTGTATTTTATTTTATTTGACATCGAATAATATTGTTCTCAAGGATTAAATTAAAACTCCAAATGAGTTCACTTTTTAGAGTTTGATTAACAGTTGTGGTCAAAGTTTGACCCAAAAAAGTGAAAGTCAATCCCAAAACTATTAATGAAAATAAATTATATTAATTAAAGTCTTTACGTCAGGTTGATATTTTTCTTATGAGTATTTTTTATTGAGAAAAAATTAATTGATAAAGTTAATCTAAAATTTTTTGGAAAACTTTTAATGACCACATAATATTTTTGTCATTTTCGTGGCCACCTAGCTATCTTCGTCACTAAGGAGTACCAAAAACTACCATCTCTCGTTTCTTTTCCATTTTTCTTTCATTTCTTATATTTTCAAGCTAATTTTCTTTAATTTTAATCCTCAAATCACCTATTAAATACTAAATCATCAACCTAGGATCCCTAAACTCACCATACCAACAAAAAAAAGGAAAAGATGAATAAAAGATATATGGGTGTTCTTGATGAATAGTACCTGAAAATTTATAAGGTAAGTTAATGGAGTTTTAATTATTTTTAGTGCACAATTTTGGAATGATTGCATGCATTAGTGAATGCATGAAATTGAATTTGTTATTCAATATTATGAAGATAAAGAAGTTAAATTAGAGGGAGAGAAAGAGAAAGAAGAGGAATAAAGAATTGATGATGAAATTGAAGTGTATGGAAGTTTAATTTGAAGATTTGGATATCAATTTGGTATGTGTTCTTACAATTCTACTATTTCCTAAAAATTGTACATTAGAAAATTTAGGGTCTTAAGTAAAATTAGAGGTTTATGAAATTGTTGTTAAAAATATTTAATTGGATGTTAAATGAAGTAGTATATGTGATTAATTGAGATTTTGAACGTATAATTTGTACTTTCCCCCATTAGCATACACTATGTTTGAATTGAGAAACTTGATATACATGTTATTTTTGACTAATTGGTGAGATGAATATGTCTTGAATGTTGTATGAATTAAATTAAAACTAATAATGGAAGAAAAACCAAATATGAAATTGCTTGAATTGGCTATTATGAGCTTTTATTATGAAATTTCAATAAAATTTAATTAGATTTGCCCTTAGTAAAATAGATAGGAATTGGAGGGAAGTGATAAGGTTGGCAAGCCAATTAGGGAGTTAGCAGTACTACGTCATGATATATGTTATCGAACTATATGGCTCCGAGAGCTCAGTTCTGATGTAAGATATTTGAGTTAAGTTATAAACTAGCTATGAGGGCTTAGTTCTAATATGAATGTATATAAAAAAAATGGATAGTATGATTCCAAGAACCCAATCTTGTATTTTTAAAATCCCGCTTATCCAGCTCGGTGATATAATTTTGATGGATTTCACTTTGAGGCAAATACATAAAGTAGATAAATGCATGATTAATGATTAAAGAACTTCAAATGAAAGTAGTATTTGAATGTACAATTTATTGATCATTGTATAATTATATGTGAATTATTAAAATAGATACATGCCTGTATTTCATAACTTGGTTTTAAATGCCAATTTATGATTATAAATAAATGAAGATATTTATATGTGAAGAAATATTATATATTATGCATGTTATGGTTGAATGAATTAAATTGAAAGATAAATGGAATTGCTTGAACACCATTAAGCCTATACTTTAGTGTGTGGATTTTCTTTTTGCAGGTAAGTTTTGAAGAGAATTAGAAAAAAGCTGTGGTGGATCTACTACAAGACAAGAGTCACATAGAGGATTTCGAAAGATTTGGAGGTGGATGTACTACAAATTTTTATTTTGTTTTTGTTTATG
>JANJEY010000234.1:9604654-9616271 GCA_024703695.1 Erythroxylum cataractarum | reverse complement strand
AAGTTTGGATTAAGGAATTTTTTATTTCTAAATCTTTTTTAATGTTTTAATTAAACTTATTTAAAATGTAACATATTATTTTAAAATGTTTATTCCATTGAAAAATAGATAACATTTAAGTTAAAGAGGAGATTTGCGTATCAAAATTTGTCCTTATTACGTCTTTTTTATAGAAATAAATAATTTTTTTTTAATATTGGTAAATGTTTAGTAAAGAATTGAGTGATTTTCCCTTAAAATTATCGTATGTGTGATGTATCATTAATACATATATCAAGTACTTATATACTAGTTAAAATGTGATTGACATCTTAATGTTTTATAAAATATTTAAATAAGTTATCATTATTATTTTAAAACTGTCCTTACTGCAATATGAACAAAGGCTTTGGTTGGTAAGGGCTTATAAGCCTTTTTTTTTTATAGGATTCAAAGGTTTTAGTTGTTTTACCGTGTTAAATTGTTGATAATTATGTTTAGTAATTAACGGATTAAACTCAATCCGCTAATTTTAAAAACGCTCATATGAGAAGTATTTTTCTCTTATGGTTGATAAATTAAATAACTAAAAGATTATTATATCTAAAATTTATTATAAATTACTCAAAGAGATAGAGATAGAGATGGTAAGTTTATTATTTAAATTTAATATTTTTAATTTTAATTTTTAAAGTTGAATTAATATCAAGTTTATTTTAAATGATAAATTCTTATGAGAATATTAAAAAAATATTAAGATGTATTACTTATGTTCTTATAAATTAATTTTTTAAGTCATGGAATTATAAGTAACTTTACATATAAGCAGCTAATGCTAAACAATAAATTTTACCAAATATCTTTAAATAAACTGCTAATGTTATGCGTTGATTAAATAATTCGATATCAGCTAACAACTAATGCAATCAGTTGATCGTCAAGCAGGGTCAAAATGTTAAAATAGTATAATTTATTTTGATATTTTGTGAAGCTTTAAATTATTTTTAAAACTGCTTCACTACTTGATAAATTTAGATTTCTCAATTATGATCTTATATAAGCCAAACTAATAGTATAATTATAAAAAGACTAACAAAAACTTAACTATGTTGAAATTAAATATATTATTAATATTATTTAAAAAAATGAGCCTTAAATTAACTAATAAAATTACACATTTATGACATAAAAGTTACAAGTTTGAGTTACGGAAAGAATCTCTTATATTAATTGCAATCAACGTGATGGTGTGAAGTCATGGTCATGATCATATTAAACTCAATTATTAAGAAGATGTACTTCCACGATCAAATAAAGAATTTGGGAAGACTTTGACCGTATGGCCAATGTGCTGTAAGTTTAAGTTTTCTTCCCAATGACGTCGTTGAGTAAGAATAGTAACATACCAAAATTGATTATAAAAGAATGGAAATAGACAAGTACGTCTTTTAGGTATTCACATGAACCTTATTCGTCTTTTCTGAAAGTATTCATCCATGAATAAAAAGAGTCCAAGTATTGGTGGAGTTGTAATGATTGACAAAACAAAGAGTTAGCTTGACCAAGACCCAAAGGAAAGTGAGACACGGCCACCGCTAGTAAGAGCCTACCAATCCTGATTTTCTAAGCAGGTATGACAATTTTTAATCAGGACTTAAATTTAGTTATTTTTAATCGGTCGTATTAAGTTTTTATTCCAACACGGAATAAAAGAAAAAAACAGTATACAAAATAGGTAAAATATATAGTAAAAGATTATACTAATCTTATAGATACGTAGAATTTATTGTGGATTCAAGACAATAATAGAAAATTTTAATTTCAGGCTCAAATTGATTTAAGAATCAATTATTCTAAGTAAAATAACATCATTTTATTTAAGAGACGTTTTGTTCATAAAGGGTAATGAAAATGATAAAAAGAATAAGATTTGAATATAGTAAGGAATGAAAATAGAGTATAGCCAACAATGAATCTTATTCATCTGATAATTCAGAAGAATAGAGTATTGTTAAAATAGGGGAATAAAAATGTTACCTCTGTTAATACTAAACATGAGTTTTCATTCTATACTCACACCTTTTTTTTCATTACCCCAAACAAGTACCCCCTTAGAAGAGTTATGTCTATTTCTAAACTGCTAAAATCTAGACTCAATTAAAAAAATTTACATTATTCTATATTTTTAATTTTAAAATATATATTAGCAAGAGAAATGACCCATGAATCAGCTGATTGTCATTCCTATTTTCAAGTATAAGAAATCAATTCAGCGCCACAACCTTAAATTCTTTAGCAAAAGGTCAGAATTTTCCCTTAATATTTATTTAAAAATTTTAAATTAATTTTTACCATTATTATATTTTAAAGTTTTTAAATTAATACTGATAGTATTCTAAATTAAAAAATAAATAAATTTTCATAATTTTTAATATATGATAAATAAATTTAGTTTATATCACATCACAACTAAATAATTTAATCTTAATAAAAATAATCTTTAATAAGTATTATTTTCAGTATAATGAATATTATTTTATCTTATTTCAAGGCTCTAAAATTTAGAAATCGGTAATAAACAAGATTATAAAACATTTAGTATTACAAATATAATTTTATTCGATTTTAAAGTCAATATCAGGATTAATATAAAATATATAGTTTATTTTAAAAAAATCATACTACGTTGGCCAGTTGGGTAAGCAATCGCAATTCAAGTGGCCACCACCTATAGATATAGACATGAAGCAATCGTCATTCTAAATGGTCCCAGTCCCATACATAAAAATATATATGCTATCTTGAGTAAGCACTATGCAGTACGCACAGCCATCTTTGAAAATCAAACAAGCTCTTATTGGGTCTCTTTCAACTTTGTCTTGTCAACAAACTTCTGTTTAACATATTAAAAGCAGCCAAGCAGCCGCCATGGTTAAGTAAGGAAATTTGAATTATTGATCATTTGAAAGAAAAAAAAAGTTATTCACGAAGTATTTTAAGAGAGTCTCAATTATAAGAAAGCATCTTTAAGTCATTCACGTCTAAATTAATCTCCACTTAAATTGAATAGGTCTCTTATGGGAGACAAAGCTCTGACTTCAAGTTTTAAACAACTGCAAATATGATGATGGTTCGAATCCACGACCTCATTTAAATCAAAAGAGCTCCTTATTAACTCACCTGCATTCTGGGGTTGAAATTTTTAATTGGTTTACCGTACATGCAATGCAATAGGTTGGTTGATTACAAGTTATATAAGAATTCTTGGTTATTTTTAATAGATATATAATATATGATTATCGGATTTGACTGCGGAAGTCTAGAGAGGATCGTGATGCAGTTGTTTGATTTGATTACTAACCGAAATTGAAATTGTTGTTATTTGAATTGTTTTGTATTCTTAGTCAATGAAGATGTGCTGAATAATTAATTGTCCATGTTTTCAACATTCAGGAGTATTAAACTAAATTCACGATCGTCAGGTTTTGACAATTGGTCTCAACAGTTGGCATGCTAAGCTTCCAAGAAATGGACTCTGCATGTTTCTATATAAAGATGTTCTTAGCTACTTCACAACGCAGCAAGCTGGGATCATTCAAAGAAAATCCCAGAACCTGCAAGTTTTTAACAGAGTTGTCACATATCTTTCTCTGCAAACATGGGTTCTTTATCTATCTGCTCTTCTAAATTGGGTTCACAAACATTATCACCTTCTATTGTGGGAACTCCAGTTTTGTCCTCATCAAAACTTGGAGCTCCAGCTTTCATCGTCTCTATCCCCAATCGTGCAACTACTCATCGCCTTCCAGTGAAGGTGTGTTGCAGTGCAACATCTGAAGCGGATAGTACCCCGAAGAAGACGATTCCAGGGCCAATGAAGTTGCCTTTTATAGGGAACTTGTACAATTTGGTGGGTTCACCGCCTCACCATGTTCTGAGAGACCTTGCCAAGCAATATGGGCCTCTTATGCATGTGCAGCTCGGAGAGATCTCCGCAGTTGTTGTATCTTCGGCTGAGTTAGCTGAAGAAGTGTTGAAGACACACGAGCTGTCCTTTGCACAGAGGCCTAATGTTCTAGCCTCTAGCATCATGACCTATGGTGGTCAAGACCTTGTCTTTTCTCCTTATGGTGATTACTGGAAGCAAATGAGAAAAATTTGTGTGACAGAAATGTTGAGTCCTAGGAAGGTTCAATCTTTCTCTTCGGTTCGCCACGAAGAGGTTGCGAATATCCTCGAATTCGTTCGAGCTTCTGCAGGAAAGCCATTTAATTTCACAGAAATGGTGTTCTTGTACACCAACAAAGTTACCTGTAGAACAGCATTTGGCAATACTTGCTCGGAGGAGTTACAAGATGCAGTGCTTGAGGGGTTGAGGGAGGCCACAGCTTTGGCAGGAGGATTTGACCTGGCTGATTTGTTCCCATCATTGGAGTTCCTTCAAGGACTTAGTGGGATAAAATCTAAACTTGAACGTATTCAAGAAAAGATGACTAGGTTACTGGATGAAATCATACAAGACCATAAAGAGGAACTGATGAACTCAAAAAACGGTACTGCTGATGCAGAAGATGATGATCTCGTCAATGTTCTTCTGAAATCTCAAGAGGGTGGCAATTTGAAGTGTCCCATTACTACTACCAGCTTGAAAGCTGTCATCTTGGTTAGTTTCCTCTATCAGATCATCGATTTTCTAGTCCTTTTCTCAGTTGAATCTTAACTTCTGACACACTTAATGCAGGATATGTTTGTGGCTGGGACTGATACTTCATCACTGACAGTAGAGTGGGCGATGTCAGAAATGATGAGAAATCCAAGAGTTTTCAAAAAAGCACAAGCTGAAGTGAGACGAGTCTTCAAGGGAAAGGAAAAGATCACAGACGAAGATGTTCAGCAATTGTCCTACTTGAAGCTAGTGGTCAAAGAAGCTCTGAGGCTACACCCACCAGCACCATTGTTGCTTCCAAGAGAGACCAGGGAAGCTTGTGTGATTGATGGGTATGAAATCCCAGAGAAAACCAAATTGATGGTGAATGCCTACTCTATTGGAAGAGACCCCAAGTACTGGCGTGAACCTCTGAGCTTTATGCCAGAGAGGTTCGAAGATAGTTCAGTTGATTTCAGGGGACTTCACTTTCAGTACCTTCCATTTGGAGCTGGAAGGAGGATTTGTCCTGGCATAACCTTTGGAATGGCTAACATTGAGCTTCCCATTGCTCAATTACTGTATCATTTTGACTGGAAATTGCCAGAAGGAACAACACCAGAGAACTTGGACATGACTGAAAACTCTGGAGCTACCATTGGAAGAAAGGAAACGTTGTATTTGGTTCCCACTCCTCACGTATTTTCACACGACGAGTCCAACCAATCCATGGAGACTATGCAAGTTCTGAATTAAATGAGCTCAAATCATGTATTATTTTTCCATTTTTTATCTATCAGCTCTCTGTTAATGATACATAAAAGTTCTGGAAGATATATACTGGAATAACTCCATTCTTCTTGCATCAGATACTTTAGGTTATAATGTAATCAATTAAATCCAAAGATGGTACTTGAATCTGCAACATTGAAGCTGAAAAGATGAACATGCATTCGACATAGTTAAAGATAGTCTGATTGATTAAACAGGCGTCTTTTAATATTTTATATTTTAAATTTCATATTTTAGAAATTTATCACTTAATTTTTACGATAATATTTAATTTTTGTGATATATTTTGCTTGATTTTTATGTCTTTTCCTAAAACTAGGAATGATAATTGTGGTCCAATCTAACACAAAATCAATATATTTGTAATCCTTCGTATATTGTTGACTTTCGGATGGGACCTGACACAACATTAAACAACCTGAAAAGTTTTTTTTTGAAACGATTTGTAAGTTTAAAAATCTATTACACTAAAATGACCAAATTGGTAAGTTTGGCCTAGCACTAAGTTAACAACTACTACCAAATTGATTAACATTTGGATAATATTCAACAACCTGAATTGTTCTCCCTGGAAACAATATCATTTTAGTTTAATAGACTAAAATAACGTCGTTTTGATACGTAAGTTTGATAATCTATTACATTATAACGATATTATCTTAAGATAATCCGAATTAATCTGAATTAAATTGTGACCTCGTAACTGGAATCTAACCAAACTTTTAAAACATGAAAGTTGCAACCACTCAGTTGAATTAATCCTTAAATACTAGGCAGACAAATGATGACACAACAAAGTTGAAAGTTTAGGGGCACGACAATATGGGGGTGTTGTTATTGGACTCAAAGATGGAGTATAAGAAAAGTTGTATGAATGAAGTCAAGTCTTGCCAAATGTTCTAATCAGAATCATATCTGTCTGTCCTTATTTGCTTAGTTCAATGACTTTGTCAATTCACTGATTTTGGTTCAGATTTGGTTCCTTTCTTTTACAATCTATTTCTTCCAAGCCAAAGCAATACTTAAAGAATTCCCACGAGAGACCCATTTTCAGACGGAGGCGGCCTTTGTTTGCTCCATTGGTCATAACATCAAATATTAAACAGAGCACGACAAAGTTTACCACGCATTCAAAACATGGGACAAACTACTACCTTCCATTGTACAAAACTCGTATGTCAGCTTGAAAATACAAAGTTTTTACGTGGATTCAGAGAACATTATTAGAAACCCTTCGACCAAAAGAAGGGAAGAAAAAGAACATAGATTACAATGCGAATGCAATAATTTGTATTCCCTATCTAAGAAGAAGCCTAAGTATAGAGCATTTACAAGATCAATACAATACATCAGGAGTTATGTTTTACTCTGTCAAAATTGGAATCCCTCAAAAGGCAACCCCACGAAGGAACGACACATAGTAAGGCATATAATGTTTCAGATCACAGAGATAACTTGGATTATGAAAAGCCATAGGTTAGGCAGCAACAGGAAATTTGCCCTTCTGTATAGGTGGTGACTGAAAGCTATCACCAATTATGCAATTGAACAGTTAAGCTTTTAACCACAGGATGATATTCTGTATGTATATACTTTTTAGCTTTCTCTGAACCAGGCTGCTCGAGCCACTCGTCATACAAGCATTTAACTGTAGGATTATCAAAAGGATCTGCAACCAAAACCTACAAATACAAAATTGAACAAACAGTCAAAACCATGTAACTTCTATGATAATGCAAGGACAAAGAAAACAAGCATAAGGATAGAATTAGAAAAAGGTATAAGCAGATCAGGCAAGCACGTAGCAGATCATTCTGTATCTTTTAACTCAAGGCCATTTTGACAATCAAATGACCATAGTCACGTGAAGCATTGTGCATTCAAAACCTCTAGTAGACATTGAATCCATAAATCAGTATGGAACACCTCTCCTACGTGGACATCAGAAAATGTTTTAATGTTACACAATACAACAAACAAATGCTGTCGAACTTGCAATCCGCAAGAACCAAAGTACATGAGCTCCTCTGATAAATCAACTAGTTAAACCAGCACATAAGTGATCAACTTGCATATCTTCTATGATAAGATGTTCGAATATCAAAAAGTTCAGCATAAGCACATAGGGAAGGTAAAGATATGAAATTAGAACAGTAATAGCAGAATGTTCCACAGTATTTATACCAGTACAAGATTAGGTTTCAAAGAAATAAAAGACCATTAAATTCAAGAGATGCTTACATTTTCCATATAAACAGTTTCTAACAATTGAATCAAATCCTTTGGGGATTGTCCTGGCTTTGGTTTGATTTGACCTCCACCATTCAAACAACCTGCTTAAACAAAAATATAGATGGTCACGCCTCATGTGGAGTAATTCGTCCACGAAAGTTTGCAAGCAAGTGCATGTGACAGAAAAGAAACCTGATGGACATGCCATGACTTCCACGAAATGATAGTCACATTTCCGCATCTTGACTTTCCTTACAACATTTTGCAGGTTCTGGAAGCCATAACATTGGGCAAATTTCAACACAACTTTTCCATCTACCTGCAATACAAGATGTACAAGATGATTCATGACAACATGTAAGAGTAACAATCAGCTACCTGTGAGTGTCCCTTAAATATAAAATTCAGCTGGCAAAAAGTACCACATCATGTTGTATACAGGAGCTTCACATTATAAATGTAGGCTAAACTTTACTCTAGACTTATATCCACATCAACGAGGAAAGGGAAAGGCTTGGGTAGGAAAACCAACTCAGATCCTTCCATCTCCAGCTAATCATGTGCAAATCAACAACTAACTATACTTCTAGATAATGCATGCAAAAACAGTTAGGAAATGATGGAATGACAGAGAATTAAAGAGAATGTCTTACTTCAAGAATCACCTCCCGGAAGTCGGTATTCCTTATCGTCTTGAAGGGCAATGGACCTTTGACTTCAATTCCAAATAGTGATTTAGCAGCATGCCGAAATACTGTTTCCACATAGCCACCAGAACTTCCAAGCACTCCATATAGATGTCCCTCTTCATCAACATTTGTCAACCTGCAGGAATGTCACCAAACATCATTTCTTGACAGACGCTTCCAGGATACATGTATGGTAACAATTCTTAAGAATAACTGAAAGACCTTACATTTTATCAAGAGGAGATTCATCTAGAGCCTCAAAATCTACGGACCTTAACTGCAAAAGTTGACCAAAAGTACTTATAATTCAGAATATTGCTTTTAAGGGGAGAGATCACAGAAATCACAAGGATTTAACAAATTGCTTTACCTTAATCAAGTCTAATACTTCTCCAGTCGTCAAAACTGAATCTACCTCTGGAAGTTTAATACCAGATTCTGCTTCAAAAATAAAGTCATCTCGCGCAGCCTCAAGCTTCTTATCATAACAAGGCATCACAGTCACGTGGTAAATCTCATCTGGCCTAGTAATTAGTTTTCATCGGTTAGAATTTTTCTCAAATATTGCATTCAACAACATTCATAAATGTCTGTATTGCTTTAGGAAGTAACATAAGTTATCAAAGTTTAACTTGAGCCTATCACAGACTCCGTTTTAAAAAGTTTTAAACAGTTGCTCTTGTCAAAAGGACAAGAATTAGATGATTCAAAAAGTTATGCTTGATGAAAAATCATTTAGAAATGAATATCACAAAAAGATTGGAAAGAAAAGATTAGGTTGTATCATTACCGAAGACCTATTTTATGGCATAAGTGATGCTTGATGGCAGCACCAACTGTTTGCTGAGGACTCTTGACAGATGAAATGTAAGGTAAAATATAGGATCCTAGCTGCTTTTCAGCGTAGCATATCCAACCTACAATTACAGAAGGATGAAAAGGTCAAGCAGCTCCCATTAAACCTTGTTCACTCTATAATCCCAGTTATGTCACAACATGTAAGAATGTCACAGCATATTTGTATTTGTTTTTACACAGCTTTTTCCAGCTCTCTCCAACCATCTACTCTTGAAGTCGCACAAAGAGGGTTATCGTCCCCCTTTTCTTTCAGGAATGGGGGTATTATGCTAAGGGACAAAACAAACCTGGACATGCTGAAGAAAGCATTGGTAATGATGGCCTAGCTTTTTCATCCTCGACTGACTGACTTTCTTTGTATCGACTAATGAACTCATTGCAAGTTTCAATAAGTGTCACGTCTCTGCTGCAACTTGTATCAAATACGGCCTTTACTCCCAGGAACTTGAAAAATGTTGTGAGCTTTTTAAAAACCTGAAAGTTGAAAAGAATAGCATATTAAAAATGCATGACTCCACATTTGAAGGACATCATTTCATCTTCTAGTATACGCGGCATCAATAAGAAAGCCCCATTAGTACCTGAATTGGAGGAATGCCAAAATATACTGCAAAGGAAGCTCTTGACTGAGGAGACAAGGAAACAACAACAGCTTTTCCTTTATTGATGTTAGCAAGGAACTCATCCAAACCTTGTTTTTCAAGCATGACTGTCTCTGCTGATGTTATGCATCCACTGCAATGTCACGAAAATAATTCAACCCTTTTATTAGCAATGCAAAACCGACCAATTATTTGCAAAATGTAGACTAATCACATTAATTAAAAGACTAGTAATCATCCTGCCGACATGACTATGCAAGTACATTCTGTCAGTAACCATTAAAAATTTTACCATTATCTTCATGGTCATCATTACAGAAAGCATTGAAAGCCCTAGTAACAAGACTATAGGCAGTAGCCAAACTCAAGTAAACTAGTAAAGTCGCAAATTTATTGTAAAAAAAAAAAGAAAAGAAAAGCTAATTAAGCATTTATAACCATCTTGTCACCTAATCATTGAATAGAATGGTGGCAGAACTTGTGGGAAATTAAACCAACGATTAACAAGTACCCAACATAGATTAATCAACACACAGAAGGAATCCTCATAAAAAAAGGCGACTTTGGCAATTAAGAACAAGAAACACTGAATTATCTGATATTAAATTATAAATAAAAATAAAATTACCTGCACGCCAAGCAATCCTTCAGAGAAATTTTAACTGGTTCAGTTTGCTTTTTATTATCTATTGAAACCTACACCAGCCAAAAGTTCATACGAAATTACAATCATAAAAAGTAAAAACCGAGAACTGAAAACTTCATAGAAAGAAACTCTTTTAATAACAGTTGAAGGCAAAAACCTGAGGCCTAGCGGGCTTCTTGAGGGTGGAATTGGAGTTGAGAGAAACGACGCATGTCTGCGACGGTGCTATGAAATCGCTGAGATCTCCAATTCTCAGTGCCGGCGAGAACTTCTCCGACATCTCTTCAGTGATCGGAAACCAATAGCAGCTTCTCCGATGTTAGGGTTTATGTTGAACAAAAATGGAAAGGCTGTGGGGGTATTTCTGTTCATTAACCCTTTTTCAGCGTATTTTGGGGAAAATAAAAGCCAAGAACAGGGAAATAAAAAAGGAAGAAAAGAATGCGTGCGGGCGGTTGCAGAGTGGATATGAGAAGTATCCAATAAGAGCTCTTGACTTTCTTGTCATCCAATCAGATGCCGATTATATTTACAGTGGCTTTTTAAGAGGCACATGTCCGCCACGAGTCACTAGCGGCGGCTGTCACTTTCACGGTTTTTTTTTTCTAATACGGTGAATTAGGGGTTTTAACTTTTAACTTTTTTACTTTTTAACATAGGTGTCAATTTTGGTCCAGATCTGGCCTAATTTTGGGCCCGATTGACCAAGTTACAAGCAGGCTACGAGTTAAAAGTGATCCACTTGTGGCTCGGCCGTTATTTAAAAAATAATATCATTTTTTATGTTTTTGTAAAAAAAATATAAAATAACTCGGATTAGCTCAGCCGGTCAGTCCGTGGTTTGGCCCGGCCACAAACTGATCTATCCTAGGATCCGGCTCAACTCAACCAAGACATTCTTATTTTATAATAAGTGACTATTTGGATGAGCTTTTGAGAAGTTAATGATCATTTTTTTTCCATCACAAAAGTTTTTTTTTTTAAGAATGTTTGGCTGTAAAATAAAAGCAAATATTTCTTTAATAAATATGACTCTTTTGATAGTCAAAATACATCTTTTTAAGAAGTTCAAATTAAAGTTCCTAAAAAAAGTCTCTCAAATGACTTTTTTAAGTAGATTTTTCAGATCAATTAATGAACCTATTTTTTAGTTTCTTTTGTTCTTATGTTTTAC
>JANJEY010000234.1:9592294-9604554 GCA_024703695.1 Erythroxylum cataractarum | reverse complement strand
TTATATGTTTTTTTGAATTTTTAATATTTTTAATATTATATATAATTAAATATAATTATTGTATAATTATTGCGTCACACCGGTTCAACCGGTGGTTGAACCGGTCGAACCGGTCAAACCGGTAACCAGTAAGACCACCGGTTTGATGACCGGTCCGGGTTTGAGAACATTGGTGCCAAGTTTGTCTTTCATGTTTTTGCAGAAGACATGACAAGTAGCCCATTTTATCTGTTAAATTATGAAATTAACTCCGCATATCTGAGAATGTCATTAGAACTGAACGTGATGCAATTCCCTGAGAGGTGAGAATCATAATCAATAACCACTACAGGCACAACACAAGCGCCGGGAAAAGTTTTCAACCCTTCATCTCTGATCCATGATTGTATTGTCTAAAGACTAATTGTTAGACATTGCTTGCACGCTGCCAGAGCTTGGACATGTTTGCTCAGAAAATACCGTACCTTTTACAGGACAAATTATTTAGCAGGAGGTAGCCAACCAACTTTAGGTTTTCTGCCAACCCTCAAAAGTACGAAACTTTACGAGAAAGGGATCGCATAGCATAAACATTCACAGACGTACCACAATATCGCTATTAAACTCCACTTTTCTTACTATATGTATTGTTAGCACAAACCAATTGAAGAGATTAAATAAATTATTTGAATATCTCATGTCTTTGCTATCCATTGAATCTTTGTCTTCCTTTCTAACATTAAAGTATTATTATCCAACTCTTAAGGCCTTCAGGGAGCCAATTAAATTGTTCGACAGGCCAGTGTACTTGAATGAATCCAGCAGAAAAAGGGCAGATCAATTACTATTCAATAGTTATATCCTCTCCCTATTCGTTCCTGTTTCATACATCAACAGAGAGGGGCCTTGCCAAGCAACTCCACTCATTGCCACTAATATGTCACCTAAACCAAGTTGCATAAACTTACTCAGATCTTGTCTATTTCTCCAAAGTATGACATGATCATTAGATCACCAGCCATTCTTGGCCTCGTTTTAATATTTTTTTAATGCTTTACTATGCCATGACACATGCTTGAAGTCGTGAAGTGGAGAAGAGGATATCAATACAAGCCAAGCCCGATCGGAATTTAAACCAGAATGTTGGAGTATGGGAGGCGAATGATGGGTTCTAAGTGGTTGTCCTTGGGGAGAAATTTTCTCAGCTCATCCCCTTTTCTACGTGAGATTTATTCACTTGATACCAGTTCAACAGTTCTTGAACTTGGGCCGTGGATGCTGGCCACATGTGATGGTTTCATGGAGTAACATGCCTACACGTAAGCACTATATTTTCCTTCTTTTGTGTGTACTGTGTAGTGATGATGAAAGTAAATAGGCTCTATGCTTTAATATTACTATTTCAAGATTTGCCAAGGACAACAGAAAGCTGAATATCGGTGTTATGCATGTGCACCTCCAGCAATGATCTCAGCCTCTGAATGAGTACTCAGGACTGTGTTGGGCCAAGAATAGCAAAGTTAGTAAGTGGCTTCAAAGATATGCGGAGAGGCTAATATTAATAGCTAACTAACCAAACAGAAAACGGCACATGGCCATCAATTACAGTTCTGACACAAGGATTATAGGATTGCTTGCCAAGTTCCGATTGGTAGAGTACAAGTTCCTGTCTTTTAGACCGGTCTCTTTCATCTGGAGTTGCTTTAACATCATTCCATTTCATTTTTCTTTTGCTTTGTCTTCCCAAGGCCTTTGTCGGACCTGATCCCCTAATTCATTAAACTTGTATAACATAATTAATCTATCTCAATTATTTATTTATATAAATTTCACGTAAATAGATGAATGAAATAAGTTAGAACAGAATTAGTATAAATTTATTAGATACGAGGATTTGAGGGAAGTCTTTGCCTAAGCAATAGTGAAAGACCACCCTTAGTCCAGTTGGTAAAGCTGCGAAGAGAGCTTCTAAGTAACCTTGGTAGTGAACTTACAAATACCGTTGCCTAAAATTACATGACAGCTTTTCTCAAATTTTGTAGTCGGTACTGATTGACGGCTCTACTACAGGTAGCAGATTTCGGTGGATTTTTGAAGTGGGTAAATGCAGTTGTAGAATGCTTGGTTTTTCAACCCACGGAGGCCAGAAATTGCTTGACGAGGGGCACGACAAAGCCATTATGGAGTCTGTTACCAGCGATCAATCACAATAATCAAATAATAATGTAAAAAATATAACAAACATATAAATTTATGTGGTTCATCAAAATATGGTTATATTTATAGGCGAATGAAATTTTTTATTCACTATAAATTATTTTTTGATAACATGATATACTAGGAAAATATAATACAAAAGATATAATATTATTTAACCTTGGGACAATCGACCCCCACACACCCTTTTAATTCAGCGTAGAGTTAGATCTGTGAACATGTAAAATTTTATATATTTTATCAGACTCTATATCTCAATCAATCTGACTTATTGATTGCTTTGCATAACTGTTGCATAGTGAGATTATAATAATTTGAGTATAATTTATTACTTTTAATGAAATTTAATTTAATTTATTATTTTATTCAATACATTTAAAAAAATTGGTCAATACCGATCGTCTTTTCACCTGACGGTTTTTTATACGGAATTGGTTAGACTCACGAAAGGCTAAAGTCATTTTAGTAGATGCCTACTACAAGGGTAAGAGGGGTCAAGTCAAGTCCCTTTCTTTATTGCTTAGTACAAAGAGCAGCATGTTTTAAAATTATTAGTTGGGTAGATCCATATCTTTCGATAGTAAGCTAAATCAGGCTTTTTTTTTTTCATATTTCAGATTGAAAATAAATTTTAAGTTTAACTGATTTTATTAAAATAAAGCAGTGAGAATCTTTAATTGAATCACAAAATATACTCTTAATAAAATATCAAAATAAATTATTTTCTTGATAATTGAAAAATATAAACTTATTTGAGTAAGTATAAACAATGATAATCACACTATTTATTAATGCTTACTAAAAAATTGATATTTTAATAGAATTAAAGAAGAGATTCAGATCAATCTCTAAATAAAGTTAAAACAAATTAGATTGACTAATATTTACATTACTAACTACCATTTGTTTCAACTTCCTCAATTCTTCCCCTTATGAAAATTTAGTGATTCTTAGTTCTTGACACTGAAGATATGAAATTATAACAGCTAAAATTTTGATCAACTTTACGAATGACGTGGTTCCATTCAATATGATGGAAGGTAGGAATTTGAGTCATGGTAGGGTTGCTTGTAATTATGACAATTCTTTTACTAAAATGAATGACAGTTTTTTTTATGTATGCGCTCTATTACTTTAAGTGCCTGATTGATTCGATTTTTTAAGGATGAACGAGCGTTTCTTTTTTACCGCAAAAGTTATTTTTTAAAAAACTAAATGGTTGACTATAAAATTTAAAAATACTTTTTTTATAGAAATAGTTTTTTTAGAAGTTAAAATACAGTTTTTTTTAGAAGTTTAAATTTGAAGCTTTTCAAAAAATTATATTTTTCAAGTAGATTTTTCAAATCAATTAATGAGTCTATTTTTTAGTCTTATTTACCTTTATGTTTTTCATATAATTTTCACTATATTCACAAATACATCTTCACTTTTATTTTAAGATTTATATAATATTATTTGACTTTTTTTATATGTTTTAATATTTATTTTTACTTAAATTATAATCCATATAAAAATTTGATTATATATATTTTTATTTATGTTTTATATGATTTAAAATTATATAATAATTAATATATTGTGCTTTGTATATTGTTTAATATATTTTAAATAATATTTATCTATATAAATAATTTTTATTATAAAAAATATAGTTAAAATTAAAAGCACTTTTTATTTTATGTTATCAAATAGTTTACTGTATGAAACTCTTTCTTTTTTTTTTAAATAACAGTCAACAGTCAGCTCACTTCTTAAAAAAGTTATTTTCATAAAAGATCTATAGAAAAAAAAAACTCTACTGACAAAAGTTTTTCCTGGTACAGAGGCTAAGTATGCTTACTTCTTAACTTCATTATATTTCTTATTTTAAAATTTTTAAGAAAGATATTATTGTTAATTATTAGAAAAACGTATCATAATGTCAACTATTTTAGAATGTGATTTTTAGTCAATGCAAGTTACAAAATATATACAATTACTAAAACTCATTACAACTCTAATAGCTTATGATTATTTTAATCTAATTATAATTTATTGAAAATAATAAAAAATAAGTTTTTTAAATAACATATTTTAAATAATTTTAATATTTTAAACATTAATAAAACATAAAAAGAGGCTTTTGCATCTTTTTATCTTACTAAATATTCTCTCTCTCAATCTCCTATTCTTTCACTTCCATAAACAAACTGTTTATGAGACAGGTAGAGACAAGGGAAGGGGGATAGAGGATCACATCCCTCTTCTACCACACTTTTACATAATTCTGCATTCATTTTTGTTTTATAAAATAATATTGTACAAAACATATAAATTGATGGTTAAGATTCAATGAAACATGGAAGGAGGATAGAGATCTCGTCCCTGATCTGCCACACTTTTAACATAATTCTGCATTCATTTTTGTTTTATATATAATAATATTGTACAAAACGAGGTATCAACTTCAAACTGATTGATTCTAAAGGAAAAACAGCTAGCTACAGACATGACAAAAGCTAACTTCTTTCTAAACATGGCAAGGGTGTTGGTAAGAAAGCACCAGCTTACAGATTACACAGGCTAGAGAACTCTATCAATACTAAACACTACGGCACATTCAGGGTTCCAATATTTGTATGACATAATGCTATTCTCAGGAAATCTACCATCTTCCACCGTTTTTAAACTTGTCGCCGCGGTACAACCGGAAGAGGCTAAAGGCGGACACGCACGAAAGGACCACCGTGCCGAGACTAGCCAACACTGCACTTGCTATTCCTCCGGCAACTTGGTTGCAGAATTTGCCATACAGGTCGCATACTTTCAGCCATTGCAGCTCAGGCTGTCCAAACTTTGCTAATACTGCTGATTGTGCAGCAGCTGCCACCGCAGCAACCGTCAGGTAAGCGATTAACTACAGACATGGGGATGGTTCGATCATATTAAATATGTATCAATCTTCAGTTGTACTAAACTTGAACTTGCTATGAACGAGTTCATGAGTTTCTGCAATCAGTTCATTCATCTTCAAACAAGTTGTGCAATAAGTATGATCACTTGTAATCTATCATGCAAGCTGGCTGGAGGCTGGAGCCCCTTAATTATAACTTTATCAGGAAGACAAAATCTGCCAGAACTCATGACATGAAATTATAAGTTCAATTCAACCAATTGATCGTTCAGTCTTCATCATGTATTAATTGTTATAAATTCCTATCTGCCCTGATAATAAAATATGTCGGGACAATATTAATGTGTCAAAATACAATCTAGATTTAGTAAATTTTAAAGTAACGAATGGAAAAGATTGGCATTGACCAGGTAATCACAAGAATGAGACACTTCAGAGGTATCAATGCTGTGGGCTACAGCTCACCTAATTTGAACAGAAGACCAAGAACTTGGATTCAGCTTCAAAAGAATCTGATCTTTGAGGACACAGTTAAGACAGAGAAGAAGGACATTCTGCTCCTTTTGTACCAGGAACTTCACTTTTCTCATCAATTATATTTCCGTGTCCTTTAAGACATCACTGTACAATTCCTTTCAACTACCCAAAATTTACGAGACCAGGCCCATCTGAGCTCTTTTTAAGATATTTATTTTTAATTAACTAATTTAAATTTAATTTAAAGAATTAAAAATTAAATATCATATTAATAATATTTAGTTAATGGTGTTTAATTAGTTTTAAAAAATGGAACATCACGGTGAATTCTGTTGTTTTCCATGCAAGTATCATTTAGCACATACCTGATCTCCAGAGAAGATGATCCAAGGTAAGGGCTTGCTAAAGAGTACACTTCCTCTGACCATCCCAACAACACAACGCACCGCCTGAGCCAACGAGTAGACGGCAGCTATCCCATTGGCTATCACCAGAAAACTGCAAGATGATGATGAGAAAAATGAAAACTTGAAAGAGAAAATATAGAGTTTCAGGGAAATTGAAAAATACAGAAGTTGGGGATCTTACACCAGAGCTTTCATGTCAGTGAATTTAGCTTTCTTTTGAATTGTGAAGATCTCTCTAACTTGAGTGTCTGTTCCTACAAGAACAGCAGCGGCAACTCCTGAAACACAAATCAAACACCTCAAAACAAGCTCTGCAATCCTCACCCTCTTATCAATCACCTTCAAGCTAGTACCATGATATACTGGTACATTTCCTGGACTAACACCAACACTCAAATAACTCATCTTCCTGTCTTTCTTTTTTTCTTTTCTCTTCTGAAACACTGGAGGGAAGAGGGGGAAAACAAAAAAAACAAAAAGAGTTGAGAGGCCCAAGGATGACAAGGAACTACACGCCTAACAAAGTCCCACTACTTAAAAAGAAACCCCACAAGAACAAGACCTTTCCTCCGTGGCCTTAGTTTCTCTCTATATTTCAGTATTTCTATTTATGTAATGAAGAGAAGGTATGTGCAAGTCTGATAGGCTGCCAAATGGTCAAAATGCATCAGCCCGTAGAGAAAACAACAGTAAGAGGTGAGTTAATGAATGTGAGTCATTCAAGACCAATTGAAGAGAAAGTAATAAAACCCTAGCAGCTGAGACCTCGTTGCTTGTCCCAAGAAGAGTGTCAGATGAGCTGAGAGCCATCTTAACTCTTTGGTTAATTGTAGGTGGACCATTTCACTTCCGTGCCAGTGAATACTGTACTGGGAAGAAAGTGAGAACTTAACTCACGTAAACTTGTAAGTGGCAAGGAAATGATGAAAGTCGAAGCTGAAGCTAAGGAGCAGTGGCAGTTGATAAAAAAAAAAAGGGGGGCTTTAAAAACTTCCAGGTACAAGTGAGTTTGTCAAAAGTTCTTGTAATTTAAGTAAAGTTGTAGTTTCAATCATTTTTATGTATACAGTTGTTTAAAATTTAAAATTAGAGCTTTATCTCCTGCAAAGATTTTACGCAACTCAAGCGAAAATCAGTTTAAAAGTGAATTGTTTAAAGATATCTTCTTATAATTAATACTCTTCTCAAATATTAAAGTTGCTGGCTTTCTTCCACTTAACGCAGGGCACTGGGAAGTAGGTCGAGTGGTGATTTCACGTGATATATTTGTATACATCATCTATCTTTTGGCACACCACCAAACCTTTCCAACAGTCCCAAACGGCTGGTCTAATTTAGGCTCGGTAAAATTAGTCCGGTCCGAACCGGTTCAATCTTGCATAAAATCTACTTGTGAATACGAAATTGGATAAGACCGTTAATCTTGGTTCAGTCTAATTTTATTGGAGCTGGACGCTGTTGTTTGAATTCATGATCTTGATTAGCTTGGACTAAGAAATATCTGCAAAAACAATAAAAGTATGTCGGAGGTTGATTGCCGGCTTGCCCTTCCGATACTTAAATTAGCTTTTTATCGTAGGTTTTATCTATAAAGTATAAACAAAAAATATCAGGATTATTAGAGTCATACTTGCATCATGAAGAGATAATGGTCTTATATAGTAAATATCCGACGTATTTAATTCAACATCTCTGTAGTGTTTGACTCAACCTTATAAGGATAGGCCGATCGGTTCACGCATCATCCTAAGGTTGGACCTAAGTTTAGCATGATCGACCCGAACAAATCTACCGTCTTATTACAGTATGATCTAAGAAGAAAAACTCCTTTTAAGGGAGGTAGAATGACTATCTTCATAATAGACAACGACAAGAAATAATTATAGGGACCACTGAGGTTTCATCTTTACGAAAAAGCTCATTCACCATTTATGATATTTGAGATTTTGTTTTCTTTTTCTCACAAATATCCTTTTTGGCAAATTTAGGTTGCACACAAAAATCGCCAAAGATGTCTGGTACATGAATTACAGCTAATGGAGTATCACAGTTCTCTGTTTGTTTTATATATCCTGTCTCCTAATTCTCAGTTTGCCTAACAGTTATAGTTGGAGTCAGCATGTTGATCTACTCAATTCCACAATGTTTAAAATATGTGGAAGTGGACTCTTTTGTGCTACTGTCTAGATTCTCCTCATTTTCTGTACTGAAATTGTCCAGAATTGTTCAGTTCTCACACAAAATACTTATTACTTTTGTTAATATACTTTTCGACTCTTTCATCATATACTTGGTCATATACTAATTTTAATTATATTTTAACTAAACATTGAACTAATTCTAGTGAAATATCATCAAAAAGAAAAATCTATTGAGTGACAGATATGAAGTTGTCACATGGGCAAGTCTCTGATGCAGCAATGGCTGGCCTTTCACTTTCACTTTTACAAAGGAAAGCGAAAGTGAAAGTGACCAAATTGGACAAGCCACGTTCTTACAGAAATTTGACAGTTGGTATAATGGCCTCATGATCACGGAATTCTGTGAAGCTCTTTAATTCTTTATCTTGTATTCTTTTTGTTCCCTTTAGAAAAGAAAGTTATGGAACTGCAGACAGAATTGATAAGCTCATGATGCTATGAAAGTGGAACTGTTTTCTTTCTTTCATTGGATTCTCGAGATCACAAACACATTAAAAGCACTGACTGGTTATAAGAGATGTTGAGATTGTTGGTGTTGTAAGAGATAGCCATAGCAAAATTGTCCTGTTCTTTGTTTATTTATAAGTTACGAGCGAGTGCCACCCTCTGGATAACATGGTGAAGGAGTATCACTTGGAAAAGAAAGAACATGTTGAAGTACATGATAAATATGGAATTTAAAGCTTCAACCAGCAGACCCTTTTAATGGCTCCATTTGATGCAAAATCTTGAATCCATTCCTTTTAAGGGAAATACTCAAATTTGCAGGAGTTGTGACCTGTAATGGATATTGATAAAGAAAGAAACAGTTATGTTAGTTTCTGGTTTAGCAAACTGGATTTAGCAACAGAATACTGGCAATGTCTTCTTACTTGGGTCAAGATTAGTAATCATAGCAGCAGAGTTGAAGTAGCAAGTTGCTCCATTATGCTTGAACTTCTGATAATAGTCATTGAAGGCATAAGAGGCATGGTCCTTCAATGTGTTGGGCAAGAAACAAGGCTGGTGTGCTTGGATTTTGCTGCAATCAGCACCTCCCTTGCCACAAGCCCAATCAAGTGCCTTCTGCAACTCCTCATTTGGGGTTTGCTCATCAGCTATGCACCATTCGTCAGATTTCCAATCTACATCTCCACAGAAACTTCAGTCACCTAGCTGTAGTTCAGAAATATATTGAGATTATCGATTATAGTACCTAATCTTTGTGAAGTTGTATAAACAAAGAACAGAGACAGCAGAAATATCCTCAGAAAAGCTTGTGACATTGTGATATTGCAGGAAGCTCACCAGCTGAATTTGGTAACATCAGAAGAAGTTCTATTAGATCTATAAATCCATGAATGTGGGGTACCAAATTTCAAAGAAGATATCCACTTTTTTCAGAAAGCCGAGATTCCAAGTTATATTCATTGCTTGAATACTAAGACAAGAATTTGAGGTTGCTTCACATTGTCCAATTTGCCCTGGATTTTCCATGTGAAATGGCACATGTTATGAGGTGGAAGTACATTGTTTATATCCTTCTGAAATAGCTGTGGCAGAGATCAGAAACAAAGAAAAAGGAAACTCCTGTTCTACTTGTAGAGAATATAGTCAGTTCAATCACTAAGCTTTCGATTTGTCTACTTATAGAGAATGTAAGCCTGGAAATTGGTTAAGATACATATCAAAAAGTGTATAAACTTAAACTGTTATCGATATGTTAATCTGAAGTCAACACAAATTTGTAAATGAAAGGGTTAAAGACATGAAATTCCCATTTCTACTATAAGCAATCAACTCGTGTCTAACCTACTTTGATTACTAATATGCATATGGTATGCATGAAATACTCACACCTGATATATTCACTCACACTCTCTCATTTCCATTTCTGAGGAATAAGCTAAAAACTCCAACTTCATCATCTTCACTACTGCATGATCTTTCTCTTGTCCCAAAATGGATATGTCCACCGTCTTGCTCCT
Source organism: Erythroxylum cataractarum (assembly GCA_024703695.1). Lineage (NCBI taxonomy): Eukaryota > Viridiplantae > Streptophyta > Magnoliopsida > Malpighiales > Erythroxylaceae > Erythroxylum > Erythroxylum cataractarum. The sequence goes on along the minus strand of JANJEY010000234.1, from coordinate 9,594,410 downwards.
GATATCTTTGTTAATGGCTCCTCCATCTGAAGCCACCTCTCACAACTCTTACCACACTGATATGCAAGCCGCCATAGCTGACATAAGAGTAAGATCACAGTCCTTCTATGCTTTTGCAGTTCTTCTGCAAATGCTGAACGGGACGTCTCGCCTGAATCGTGAGGACCTGACACTCCTGATGCCAATTGACCGTGAGTTATCCAAATCCTCAATATCCCCTGACCATGTTGAAGATTTCCTGCTCAGTCATTCAATCCTGATGCCACTTTCTTTCACCGACTTGACTCATTTCCCAACAGGGACTATGGTTCCATCAGGGTTTCGAAGCCGGTTTATCAAGTTCCAGAACCACGGGAAAGCCAACGTGACACTTAACAATGTTCAGGTCGTGACACCAAATATTTGCTTAAACTCTGTAATCAAATGTCACGGCATTGACGCTGTGATCAGGTACTAAAAATGGCGTAGCATCAATCGTTATTAATCATCAGATTTTATCTACAGTCAAGCCATAGATTACAATTCACATAAGTTAGTTGGATGCTGAAGGATTTATCATAACAAACAGTATGGTATAAAGTTCTTATGTCCATTACATAAATGTCACAAAGCTCTCTATCTATACGTTCAAAAACCATTTCCTTGTTTTCTCCGAAAAATTTAAACCGACAAATGAAAATAACAAGAAAGGCTCCATCTTCCAAAAACTGTGCACTACAACCAGGAAGAGCATTTTGGTCGGACGGACGGCATTAAATCGTTTTGTTAAGAATCTGAGGGAGCTTTTCCGGACGTCAGCAACCAAAGCATGAAACTACAAAATGATAAACAGTCAATAGGGTCATTACTTAACATTTAAGGATTCGCTAATCAGACAGGTTAGGGTATGGAACATGTTCCAAAAGAGAGTGTCTAATTTTGGGCTGGTTAGTGCAACAAAGGATGTCTTATTTTAAATACTATTTGCAGGGCAATTTAATATATCTTTTAAATTTAATCTAAATTAATAATTTTTTATAATTATTAATTGATTTAAATATGAGTTTAAGAGTTGAGTTATATTAATATATTAGTAATATTTGATTATTCCATATATATGATATTTATATTACAAGTGTTTTATCCAATGTTTTAAAAACTTAATTAATTTGATCAGTTTAATAGTGAAAATCTTGAACCGAAAAATTTTCAATCAGATTGTGAAAATCTTAAATCGAAAAATTTTTCGATTAGATTTTTTAACTTTTCAGTTTGATTTTGTTTAATAATCTTTGTTGTTAAAAATTGATTAGTTTATTAATTAAATAGTTAGTTTTCATAAACTAATTATTTTTATAAATAAAAATAAATTGATAAATTTTTATTTCACGGTCTTCTTTTTCACTTAAACTTTAATTTCAAATTATTTAATTTTATTCAATCTTAACCAGTCTTACAACGATCTAATACTAATTAAACCTTTTAATTCTTAAACCCTTCATCTTACATGTTTAACTTCCGATCCGGTTTTCAAAATATTATTTTTATCATTAATTTTTAATTAAAGTTTAAGAGAAAGAGTTTTTTCGAAAACTAAAAATTTAAATTTAATTTTTATTAAATGAGAATTTTTTATAAACTTTCTAATTTAAGAGAAGTTAATGGGACGGTGTTCTCAAATTTAATGATTTTTAGGGTTTACTTATTAATTATTATAGTGTTGGTTTGACTTGTTACTCTGAGGCTACGAGGGGTGAACTCAACCCTCTTGAAAACAATGACCACATCGCTAAAAAAGTTTGTATACGTGATCGTGAGGAAGACCCTCCTCCTCATCCTCCTCCTCTGCCTACTATTAAACCTAGCTATAGCGCAGTTGTCACAAGTCATCCAATTCATGATAAAGATGACAGGGATTTAGAATGACCTGAAGAGGATCATGTTGAGATTGCAGAGGGTGATATTAATATGGTGCAAGGCGAATTAAGCATGGGAATAGAATTGTCCAGATCCTTTAAAGGTCGCCTAGATAAATAGTGGGAGAAGGTCGTTGTTGTCAAGCTGCTAGGATGCATAATGGGTTTTAATATGCTCAAAAACAGACTGAATACAATGTGGAAATTGGCTGGTCCTATAA
>JANJEY010000234.1:9546904-9562796 GCA_024703695.1 Erythroxylum cataractarum | reverse complement strand
AACAATACATATCTACTCATTATATAAGGCCCAATTTTGATTTTAAAGTTCGTAAGATATAAAAGATACAAAGAATTGTCCTCACATAGACAAAAGCCAACTCAATGTTCGGGCACGTAGAATACTTTTTGGTTGTTAGTGATTCATTCAGTAGGTATCAACTTTTCAAAAAATACGTATTGTATGTAATGACAAAGTCAGAAATTTAAGATAGGAGGACTCAAATATTTAATTTTTTTTTTAATTTTAAAGAACCTAATGCACTATTGATTTCTAAATAATTTTGTTCTTATATATATATATATTTAGGGGCTCAGTACACCACTAGGCTCCCTATATCTCCGTCTGTGACTGTATGAATATCAAACATGGACTGATCAAATGTCACTAATATTATAATTAAATTTAACTTTGAAACCTAACTCAAGCTAATTAAATTTGACTTAAATTAATATTTTAACAAATATTATAATAAATTATTAGTTTTAGTTAAATTTAATTAATTTGATTCGGGTTTAAAAGTTGAATTGGATTGTCATGTAAGCAGTATTGATCGTTGCAAGTATGATATTAGCTATACTTATGTTTTTTTATAAAATTTTAAGAATTTTAATTTTTTAATTTTAAATATCACATCACATAAGAGGTTAAAAAAAGAATATGACTTACATAGTTGGCTTCTTCTATCAAATCTCAATCCACTGCCTCAAGTAAGTCTGTTCACTTTTCTTTCCCTTTATACTTTTATTTCATCTTAAGGTACCTGAGATAAGCAAGTGGACCATTCTCTTATGTCTGCTTTAAATTAAAGTGGCAAACACTAACACCACTCCAAGATTCTCCTTTTTCTTAATTGTCTTCTTCTTTTCTTAAACCCTATGAGCTAGTTATTATTAGAAATTTTCTAAAATTGGTTGTTTGGTTTATTATAACATGACATTGAGAAATTATAATTTTTTTTGAAGCAGACCATAAAAATTTAATTTGTAACAACAGTGAAACTATGATTATAAAATATAAAAATGTCGTTATGTTATAAGGATGGCAATGGGCTGACCTATAGATTTAAATGCAATTATTTTAATAGACCGACCAATAGGTCAAATCAGGTTCAGACCAATCCATGACCTAATTTTTTTAATCAAAACGACGTCATTTTGTTTAGAAGATTTAAGTCCAGACCTAGGCAACCCAAACTAGGGCTTCATTTAAAAAAGGATGTTATTTTATACTTTTGATTTAAAAGATTATTTTAAAAAATTAGCGAGATCGACTCATAAGCAGACTCATTGTCATCCCTCCTTTGTTCAAATATAAAACAGCTAACATGCCCTCTTAAAATGGAACATAAATTAATTGATGCATTTAAAATCTACTTGGAATACAACCAATAGTAAAACACACAATACATTATTTTATTTATATATTTATCGCATTATTTTTAATATATCAAAATTTTTATATAAACTAATAAAGGGTTGAGAAACTGGTTTGGACTCGATTTGAATTGAAAAAATTTCAAATTAAGTTTGAGTTCGAAAAATCGAACTGAATCAATTCAAAATTATTTTCATCAAACACTAAAATAATATAATTATAATTTCATTAATCGAGTTGGACAAGATGAAATCAAAAAATAATTTATTGTCTTTTCTAAAATTTTTAATGTTAATTTTCCAAGCTAACATAATTTAAAGCATAACTTCTAAGAGTATCTCTAAGGATTTCAATGGAAATAAATGTACTGTAATTGAATAGAAAAAAGAAGTTGCTCCTACCTAATTAATCTATACATAGTAAACATAGGATCAGGTAGGTACAGTTAGCATAAATAATTAAATAAATAAACAAATATTAATTATATATAATCTAACTACCAAATGTAGTTTAATGCGTAAGGCTTCTCTCTATACTTAGGTTGGAAGAACCACATCAATTATATTCGACTTTCCTTTACATTTTGCAATACTAATATTAATTTCATTATAAAGAGGTTAAATTAGGTAGAGAGAGTTTCTCAAAATTGTTCAAAATCTAAATTTTAGATTCAATAGATATGAATTTATTGAAAATCTTAAAGATTTTAAGTGTTTAACTTCTTAAATTCTAATAATTTAGATTTTTAATAGATAATTTTTAAATTTATTGTTTAATTTTTAAATTATTTAGTAGTCAAATAATTAATTTGAAATATTTTTCTTAAATTATATATATTTTTAAAATAAAATTGAAAATTTCTTATTGTGAATTTTGAAATTTTAAAATTTATACATTTTTCTTGAATGAGGTGGTTAAATAACTCAAAATAAAAAATTTAAACTTATTATTTCTAATAAATTTATAAATTAAAAATTTATGAAGAAACCAATTTATATTATTATTTAATTTATAAAGTAATTTATTTGATTTATCTTTTTTAAAAAATCAAATTTATAATTTCATAAATTAACTAGTTTAATATTTGTCTATTTTTTTGCACACATATATATTTTCATCTTATTTTTTATTTTAACCGAGATGTGTTCTAGGAGGATTCCAATTTAAAGAAAACGTTTTTAAGCTATTTATATACAGATCAATCTTCGATTACACCAAATCAATCTATAAGAAGTAAAGTATTGGTCAAATAAATTTTTTCATTTTTAAGGCTCGAAACTTGAAACCTCTAGTAAAGGAATAAGGGTGTTTTTTTTTTTTTTTTAATCTCATGGGTATATAAGAAACAACCTTTTTATCTTTAGATAATTTTGTGATGCAATCCTATAATAACGTTCGATGGTCTTGTATACAGCGGATCCAGGTAAGAGAATTGGAAGCTGCCAAGTAACGCTGATAAAATAAAAGAAAATATCTACAAAAATTAGTAAGTTGTCGGAGCGTGACGTGTGGTGCGGATGGTTACTGGTTAGGCGCGGCCCTCCCAGACATTGCCACTTGTTCTCTTATTATTTACGAATTCGCCATTCCACGCATCCTCACACCGTGTATCAACTCGTTCAGTTACCTAATTAACTGCCCTCCCATGGTCGGTTTTACAGTTACTAAATTACGCCTTTCCAAAATCAAAAGAGAGTAGAGACATTCTTCTAATTATTTAAATATTTGCAATTAAAAGAGTTTCTTAAGTAATAAAAAGTATAATTGGTATTATATTGATATTAAATTATTTTAATATTAAATAAAATTAAAAAATAAAAATAAAAATATTATCGTTACTTGTCGTAAAATTTAGGAGATGCTAGTTTCTATTTTTATATTCGGTTTTTTGATTTTGTTTTTAAATTCGGTAAAAAAATTTATTTATTTGAATTTTTAGTTTTTATTTTTGATTTTAGTTTTTTTTTCTAGTTTTCAAAAATTATGAAAATTATTAAAATAATTTTTGTTTCTTGTTTTTGTTTTTTCATAATCTGATTTACTATCATTTAAATGTATATTATTTAATTATTTTTTCTAAAATTATGAATAATTTAATTCAAATTATATTCATATATTTAATAAATTTAAATTTATTGTGAATAAAATTATGAATTATTTAATTTTATTTAATTTTTATAATTAGATTATATATAATTAAATTTAAAATATATAAATATTCAAATAAGTTTTGATTTAATAATTAAAATATATTTCAAATAAATATTAATTTATAAATAAAATTTAAATTTTAAAATATTTATTTTTATTAAAATAACATAATTTATTAATAATTTGTTAATAAATATTATATAAGAGATTAAATAAATTTATTTAATTAAAAATAAATGTAATTATTATCTACATTAAGATTAACAATCAAAAAAAATTATTTGATAGAAAAAATAAACAAAAAATTGCAACAGAAAAATTAAATTAATTTTTTTTTTATTTATTAAAAATATTTTATTTGATTTTTAAATCAGTAAAATTCAGTAAACACAGAGAGTTGAATTCGCAAGACATAAGCTTCATACAAATGGTCAAGACTCAAGAGTGCTCAAACTCGGTTTGAACTTTGAATTGATTTGGACAGAGATGTCCACATGTTGCTATTCTGCAATTGCTTCATCAACTTCGAAGAAGGTGGTGGTAAGTAGTTTAGACTTCGGACTTCTTATGTTGTTGTCTCTTTCCAAGTTGTTGTGCGTGCACGCGCTAACCGATGGTCCCCACAAAATTTAGCGCTTCACTTCAAAGTTGGAGGCAATGCCGTCCACAATTTTTATTTGTTTCTGAATTCGGAAAATTTTAAGAATAAATAGATTTTTGACAATTTTATATTTTACTATTAATAGAAAAAATGTGTCATCTTTTTATAAAAATATAAATAAAAAATTAACTATATTATACCTGCAAAAAATCATTAAACATGATCTAAATAAATAATTTATTATAATTATTTTAAATTATTAATTTAATTTGAATTTAATTGAAGAGTTAAATTGAGTTTATATATTTTGTGATTATTTTTTAATTAAAATAACTCCCCTGAGTACAATTTACAATTTTCATTATACTGTATTCTTCAAAGAGCAACTATTATCAAAAAGTGCTAAGTTAGAATCACACTCTAACTAAGGATTCTTGTAATTCCGGAAGATCCAACTATAAAAAAATTAGGAACGGAAAGCTTTCTTTCCCTTTTCACCCCAAGAATGTTGACTTAAGATTAAGAACGATTGATTGCTCTTCTCCGACTCTTACTAATTTTTATGATAAATTAGAAATTAAAAGAGCTCTCTAAATTTTTTAGAATATATAAAAGTTTTATGTCTTTTAAGAAAGAGAATACAAGGTAAGATATATTAAAAGGTTATTTATAATTTTATAAAATTAAGATATCATGTTAAAATATTATTATTTCTTTTTAAAAGGAAATTAAGAAAATTTATAGGAAAATATAGAAAAGGAAAATAGTTTTATGCATACGTGTGTGTGGTATCTCATGTAAATAAAACGGACTTTGAGGGGCAATTACTGAGAAGGCTCACCAATAAAAGTTCATAATAGAGCAGTGGTTTATGGCATCGTTTTACAACATAGCTCCTTTCTCTCTCTCTCTTAAGGATCTCAAGCTTAGACAACTACTGAAACCTCAGAGCTTTGGAAGAAACTTAAGGTAAGCTGGAGACAGATTTCGTACAAAGTTAACTTGGTTGTGTTATGAGCTAACATGGATTCTGATAATCTTTGAATCGATGGGTGTTTCTGGTTTTTGTGCATTGGTCTGGTGTGGTATGTAGCAAGTTTGATTTCTTTGCTTATTTTACTTTTGTAAGAACATGGGTAAGTGTTAAAATCAAATTTAAGTGCAATTTCTTGCTCTGTTTAAGTTTTTTAAGATCAATTATTGAAGAAAGTTGAAGTCTTTAGTTGTTTTCCGTTTTTGAAACCGGGGTGTTCAGCTAATGTTTGTTATATTTAACTTCATGATTCTTAATTTATTTCCATAAAAAATCACGGATTTTTACCTTGAAAAACAAAAACATGGGTTTGTTTATTTTTGTTATTTATTGTGCTCGGTGATTGGTGTTGATGTTCTTGATTCTTAGATAGATTTAGTTTGTTTCAGGTAGAACTTAGTTTGTTTTTTACTATTAACTTTAAAACCTAGTTCCTTTGTTCTCTCTCTTAAACAATCTGAACTTTGTTATTAGTTGTAAGGGGGAACAGGGGGCACAGGGTATTTCGGAACAGAAGAATAAGTTGGTCTAATTTTGCGTGCATTCTTTGAAGACCAAGTTGCAGCAAAAAAGGACTACTTGCTATGAAATACTGGAAACTGGGTCATGGGATTTCTGTGGATAACGTTTGTAGCTGTTGGTCTAAACCTCTGACGTGTTTCTCTTCTCTCTAGGAATTTCCTGCCTTTTCTTTCTCATTTGTCTTTTACAAGTAACAAATGGACGAAATTGAATTTTCATTTTCTTCGTCTTTCTGTCCTTGTTATAAGGATTGACTATCTTCTCAATGACTTCTTCTTTGTAGTTATCTTCTATTCATGTGGGTTGACTAACTTATAGAGTTTTGGAATTTTCCTTCTTTTTTAATTGACCAACTGTTTTGAGTTGAATAGTCAAAAAGAGAACAGAAGGATGAAACACTGTTTGCCCTTTTTTTAGCTAAAATGCTTCAGTTTTCTGACAAAGGATTTTTGGTCTTGAGTGTATTTATTCGCCTGAACTTTTGTGCCTGGTGATGCAATGCCCTTGAAATGATTGCTTTTGATTTCAGGTTCTTTTGGAATTATTACCACCGCTATTGACTTGTACTGAAAAAAAAAAAAAATGACGGCGTATGCGATACTGCAAGTTCTGCATGAAACAGTATGCAAGCTAGTTCATGCCTTTTCAGTTACTTCATTTCGGTGCTTCTTTTGCTTGCCTTCTGTTCATGACTAAGTTCCTTTCCGGCAAAAGCAAATTAAGTTTACATGGGTACTTGTTTGTTGTGGTTTAGTGACTGCTTTCCTTGTTTGCATTCCTTCCTACTCGGTGTTCCCGTAATTAACTCACTTCTTTTTCTTTACATCTATTTATGTGGTTTCCAACTATGTTGGTCTTGTAGAATCTTATTGCCTTTTATTTTTGGCAGATCGAGTTGATACAAGACTGATTTATGGACTACAAAAGTTCACAGCAGCAGATTAGAATTCGCTTTTGCAACTTCCAAGATAACCAACTGTCTATTGATGGCTGCTGATTAGTATAGTGTTTCCTTTCGCAAATAATCACTGAACAGATCAAGTACAATAGGCTGCTATTGGCACTTCTCTATTCTATTGGTTGCTGTATCAGTCAGTCAGTTTTAGAAGCAAATGTCACAGAAACATCAAAGTTCTGCCAGTATCCATGAATTTTATCACCAGCCTGGGCAAGAAGTTAATCAATATGGTTTGTCTTTCCAATTCTTAGACAACAATGCACTGTCAGATGCTGGTAGTCAAGGAACAAGTGTCTCCTTTGAGAATTACAAGGAAGAATACTTCACTCTAGAATCATCTACAACCACTGGTTTTGTTGTATATGATTCTCCTGCTGCTAGCATCTCCTCAAACAAAAGTCCATTTTCACCCCAAGGTTCACATTCATGCGTGTCAGACCATTATCATTCTCCTGACAACCTATATGGATCTCCAATAAGTGGTTCATCTTCTGCTGATAACAGCAATGTACTGAGGCGGAAAATGAGGGAACTAGAGGTCTTCTTGATGGAGCCTGACTCTGATGTGACAGACAGCTGCAATTTCTGCTTCATGAGTGGGGTCGACCAATCAAATCTGCTGGGATGTTGGGATTGGAACAAAATGGTGGAAATGATCCCTAGGTTAAATCTGAAAGAGGTACTTATTGCCTGTGCTGAAGCAGTATCTAATAAAGACATAACGAGAGCTGCAGGTTTAATGCATGTGTTGGACCAAATGGTATCGGTGTCTGGAGATCCAATGCAGCGGGTGGGTGCTTATATGTTGGAAGGGCTTAGAGCCAGGTTGGAGTTTTCAGGTAGTAAAATCTACAAATCCTTAAAGTGTGAAGCCCCAGTGAGCTCAGATCTGATGACTTACATGGGAATTCTATATCAGATCTGCCCTTACTGGAGGTTTGCATATTTGTCAGCTAATGTTGCGATTCGGGAAGCAGTGGCACATGAACCTGTGATCCACATCATTGACTTCCAGATTGCCCAAGGCAGCCAATGGATTCCACTAATTCAAGCACTTGGAAATCGACAGGGTGGGCCACCAGTGATTCGCATAACTGGTGTAGATGATTCACAGTCCACCCATGCTCGTGGTGGGGGACTGCATATTGTAGGCCAGAGATTATTGGATATTGCTCGGCAGTGGAACGTGCCCTTGGAGTTCCATGATACAGCCATGACTTGTTATGAGGTTCGGCGGGAAGACCTCAGAATCCTGCCTGGGGAAGCTGTGGTAGTGAATTTTCCATTTGTACTTCACCACATGCCTGATGAGAGTGTGAACACAACGAATCACAGAGATCTTTTGTTGAGACTAGTGAAGAGTTTGAACCCAAAGATTGTGACTGTCGTTGAGCAAGAGTCCAACACCAATACGAAACCATTCTTTCAAAGATTCATTGAGACACTGGATTACTATGCGGCTATGTTTGAATCAATTGATGTTGCTCGTTCTCGGGATGACAAGCAGCGGATTAATGCAGAGCAGCACTGTGTGGCTAGGGACATTGTCAACATGATTGCCTGTGAGAATGATGAGAGAGTTGAACGACATGAACTTCTTGGAAAGTGGAAACTACGATTTTCAATGGCCGGATTTACTCAGTGCCCATTAAGTTCTTCAACAAGTACTGCTGTCAGGGACTTGCTCAAGGATTATGACAAAAACTACAGACTTGAAGAGAGGGATGGAGCTCTTTACCTTTGCTGGAAGAACAGGCACATGGCGACCTCATCTGCTTGGAGATGAAGATCATACCGTGATATTTTTGTAACACCTGTAAATTTTACTTCGCCAATTTTGCTAGTGCATCTAGATGAGATGCAATAATAATGCTTCTCCTGTTGTAGAAAAGGAAATTATCGTAGCTCTCTTCCCATCCTAGTTTAAGGTTTACTACTTGAAAATCTCAAATTTCATTGTATACATCCTCCATAGAATGAAACAAAGGCTTAACTCATACTGCAACATTCCGTGTTTCATGTTTGCTCACATATCCATGTTTGGAGTCCAAGTGAAGGGGACGAACGTCAGAAATAGTTCCAACTTACAGGGAGACTCAAATAAAGCATTTCCTTCCCTTGGACCCAACATGTTAAAAGCTGCATGGAATGGAGTTAGTCATGTAATCTTTCATCTGAGAAGTGTAAATGCAACTTTTATGGAGGTGGTCATGTAAACTAATCCTTATCATTCGACTACTTTTGCACTCTTTTTCTGATTGACCTCTTTTTTCTTTCCTTGAAGGATGAAATGGGAAACTGGTTTAAAGCATGTTTAGCTCCAAAAGTTAAAAATAGATATATATTAAGAACATTACAATTATGATTTAACTATTTGAATTAATTAATAATTATAAACTAAAAGCATTTCCTTGCTAAATATAAAATAGAGTTACTATACATTATAAAATAAAAATAAACGAATATAATATATAATTAAAAGAAACGTTTCTGTGACGATTCGTACGAAGACGTCATTTTTCCATTAGGCAATAGTGTTCCTTAAGCCCTCACCACGCTTACGTGAAAAGAAGCGAGTGATAAGGCCAAATAAATGGCGTCAAATTCACTGATTTTGGCAAATTTGCTATGAAACGGCCAAAAAAGGGCTCTGACCAACCGACCCCCCAATCCCATAACTGAGTTCAGCTTTAAATCGGATTCTACATGTTCCCTGCTTCACATGTTTATTGCTCTCTCGCTCTCTTCTTACAGATTAGTATCCTCCAGAGGAAAAGGTGAGCGCTTTTTGTCTTTCTCAATCTCAAAATTCTTTCTTTGACCAATCCCATTTGATCTTCTAAATCTTGGGTTGTCTTTGTTTCATACGTTTTGGTTTCGATAACGGGTTGTTTGATTTATTAGGATTCCTTTTGTTATTGTAGATTCTTCATTTATTGGTTCATTTTGTTTATGCATGACAATGTGATTTCCTCCCAGACATGACGTTTGTAGATTGTTCTTAGCAGAATTTGCCTGAATGGTTTGTTGTGCATTGTTGGTATGACTATGCTGCCTTGTCTATTTATATTGTTTCGAACATACTTTCATCTGATTTATGTCAAGTTAGCTGTGGCATTGGGGATGCTTTCCTCATTTTCATGTGAACATCTCTGAAGCTTTAATATTTATGTTGTATATTCTTTCTAATTGTGAAGTCAATAAATTTTAAGCTCTTGTGCCAATGTTTGATTTCATGAGAGTCGGTATGTGCTTGTAGAAGGATAGGGTGAAAGCCAGTCAAGACTTTGAAGTTGTTTAATGATTGGAAGAGGACTAGAAGATCATAATGGAACAGTCAGAAAGGGCATCGATAAGGAATTTGCAGAAGGAGCAGGAAAGAGAAAAGCGGCGATTAAGGGACAGACAAAGAAGACAGTCTATGAGTGTTGAAGAGAGGGAGAAACACCTTGCTAGAAGGCGTAGGAATTATCAGCTTCGGAGACAACGAGCTGAAGTTGCTCGTTTAGACCTTCAGACCAATCCAAGTATTGCAACCAATGATGAAATTTTTATGCTCCCGAGTAATGAGTATCATGAGGTGGCCTCTATCTCCAGTAGTAATAATTTATGCAATGAAGTTGTCCACATTCCTACCGATCAAAGACAACAAAGTATGTGTGCGACAATGACGAAAACTGTGGGTAAGCGTTGTTGTTGTTCCTTTCAATATGAAAATAATAAACCATTGATTCATACAAAATAGATAAGATAATATTTTTTTGGTGCTTTATTTTGTAGCCCTGGAAGTTCCAGCTGATAAATTGTCTCATTTGCCTAAAAGACCACTTCTAAACCATATAAAACATCTTGCACGGTCACTTCATGCTCCTGTGGATGTTGTTGAAAATCAGAAAATTGAAGCAGATTTGATTTTGCAAGGACAAAATGCAACCTCCAGTTGTAAGTACAAATAATGTTGTTTTTGTTTTGATACATTTTTTATATTTATGGTATGGATTTAATTGGTGAGTTGTATATTATTTTGGTCTGCTTCTTAAAAATGTGCTTCTTAAAAATTTACTCATCCAACAAGTGGTTCAGGTATTCCACCTAAGAAATTACGGTTGAATCATGTTAAACGGATTGCTAGGGCACTAAATTCTGATGTGGCAAAGACTGCAGATGCAGATCACCAAAGTAAAACTGGAGGTACAAATTCTCATTGTTGCTTGATTGAATTATAAGGTTTAAGCATCCATATAATAGGTCGCTTTTCACTTTGGTTTGACTTACTTGTGGTTCCTTAGATACAGGCTTGAAGGATATACCTGAAGAACTAAAGACATTTTCTGCCAACAATGATGGAGGTGAAAACAAATGATTTTGCCTGTTAGTAACGACTTCTTGTTCTTTATTTCATATCTGTAGATCTTTTGAACAATATCATGAAAGAGAATACTAGTTGGAGAATTTAATGACTTTGTGTGAATTATTTTATACAGGCTTCTTTACTTCATTATTGAAGAAAGGAACACTGTGGTCAAGCCACATACAAGGAATGGAATTCACTGAGCTCCTTTTCAAGTATATGTAAGTTATGAGCATGCTATTTTTCTTCTTTGATGTCACTAACCTGAACAGTGATATGAACTTTCTTTCATGTGACTTTGTAGTAGGCCACTTCAAGCCTTCTGCTTGTGCAAAATCTGTGTAACATCTCTAAATTTAGTAGACGGGGGGCATAGATTGTAATATCGCAGATTCACTTGTAGAGAATTATCCACTTGCACTAGAATTTTCTTGTCTGCAACTGCTCAGTGCTGTTGGAGAATTGACTTCTACATTTACTTCAATTGTGAAGAATACTTATCTTGCTTGAATATAATAGTTTTAAGCAATACCTAGCTAATTCTAATGTTTTATGCTATGTTTCTTGTGGGATTTCTGTACAGAGCAAAATGTTAAGGATGCTTGTGCAAAAGAGCAGCTTTGAATGTTGAACTGAATGAAGCTGGTGAATGAGAAAAGGAAATGCTACATGTAGCTCAATTTCACCTAAAAGCTGGTGGGTTTACAAAGGGATTATTAAACCTTGAACCCTCTTTTAAATTAGATTTATTGTATTGACATCAGTTTCTCAGTTCCACCTTCATCTTAATGTAATTCTACCTTTGGTTCACATTCTGCAGTGAAGATAGTTAATGCCTGATGGCTTGTTACAGCTTTTGTTGCTTCCAATTTTTGTTAGCTAGCTGCTTTCATGGATTTTCTTCATATAAAATAATTGCAAATAGAACTACAGATTCCATGGATTTTCTTACGCTGTATAGATGTGTGGAATTTATGCATTAACATAATGCTCATAATTTTCTTCTAAAGCTACTGATGCTTGAAGCTCTGTTGTAAGTTCTATCTCGAAATTGATAATACAATTCTTCGATCAATTTACAAATGGATAATATAATTTTTCTATCACCTTTTCCAAGTTTCTCTCTTCTTGGACAAGCTTTTTACTTCCTCTACTCCATCATCTACGTCAAAGCTAATAAAGGAAGAGCAATTTCCTTTCCGGGTGTTTGGAAAGATGTTTCAATTCACATGTTTGAAAATACAAAAAATAGATGGTTCAATTGATGTATGTAATTGAAACTCATCTCTTTATAAATTGAATTCACTCCTCAAAATATAAGAATTTAATTATATTGAAGCTTGAAAAAGACATCTTTGAATAAAAAACTGTTATTTGCGGTGAGTTTACAACCAAACAATCATCAAAATTTATATATTTATTTTGAGTTTTTATTGAATATTAATCTTTGCCCTATATTTCTTATCAAGAGTCACTTTGTGCTATTCAAAGGTAGCGTCTTGCTCTTTTACTCTTTCATTCTTTGGACTACTTCACTTCTTACTCTCTTATGTTTCACTTAATTGGATTTCAAAGACTATTAATTAAAATATTATTAATAATTAATGAACTACAATATAATTAATTAAAATATAAATAATTAATTATAGTATAATTAATTAAAATTAATTATAATATTTTAATTAATCAATATGTTGTAATTGATTAATTACAATATAAGTAATTAAAATATGATTAATTAATTAAAATATAATAAATTTTTATTTTGCGATATTTTTTACAAATCAACTACTTTTAATGGTAATAGTAATCATTCCTTCCTCTTAATCAACCATTATAATTGTAATAATAATATTCATTATCGTTCCTAATTATATTCATTCTTATTCCAAACAGTGTAACTGAATTCATTTATAATATTACTGAGTTTGTTCCAAACAATGTAAATTGAATTGAATTCAATTTCATTAATATAATTGAATTCAATTCGTTAATAAATTCAATTCAAAGGTTTCCAAACAACTTGTTTATGTTTTATAGAATAGTAATTAGGGATAGTATTGAGCCCGATTAGGCTCATGCGAATTGAAGTTTGATCGGTTCTAGGCTCAATTGAGTATATGATCGGTTCTAAGCTCAATTGACTATAAATAAGGTCACATTATACAATTTAACTTTCGAGTTTGGTCTAAATTTTAGTCAATTTGAGCCAAGATTATTGATTTTGTAATGATTCAACCCAAGTTTGGAATTAATTGTGGATTCTAAAAGTATTAATATCTTGTTTAAGGTGATAATGAAAATTGGATAAAGAAAAAGAGAGAAGGTAAAAAAGAGTTCTTTTTGGGGCTCACCATACTGGGGTTTAGTTATTGTCAGCAACTCTTTTGTCCATAAGAATTGAGCCTCTTCTACAACACTGAGTCTCAGTCTCAACTCACAAGTTAAAAATCAAATACCCTAATTACCCTGAGCCCTTCTGTAAATTGTGAGCCTTTAATCACAATTTCAAATTACAACAGAGTTCTATGGGTTTTAAGTAGAATTGTTTTTAGGGTCTTGAGAAAGAACAGAAATTCAAGACCCTAGAAACAATTCTACGGAAAACCCATATTCCATCGCCTTGTGTAGCGGCGTTGCCGCCATTACAATTTGGGACTGGCCATGAGACATACATATTTTTAAAAATCTTCTACTTGCTTCGATTTTTATCTCTGAATTGCGTAATTCTTTTGTTATAATCATAACTATTTTTTTGATTCGAGGAGAATCACTTATGATTTGGGGCAAAGTACCCAGTATGGCATTTATGAATCGCAAAGTAAAGCGTCAGATATAATTGCGTGTTATCGTTGAATATCGTCGCCGAGTTCCTGTTAGCTCCTCTAGAAAACCCATAGCACTAGAGTTGTTGTGATTTGAAATTGTGGCTGCAAGGGTCACAATTTATAGAATTGTTTTTAGGATCTTGAATTTCTGTTCTTTCTCAAGCAGATCTGACGGGAACTTGCGAAAAGTTCCATCTTTGAACAGGGGCAAACTTATACACCAAATGTTTGTAAAACCCTAAGTAAGGGTCAGAAATCGATGCCCGAGGACGTTGAGGTCCTCGTGAGAGTTCCTCCGTCCGCGGCGGCAGGTCTCATATTCCATCGCCTTGTGTAGCGGCGTTGCCGCCATTACAATTTGGGACTGGCCATGAGACATACATTTTTTTTAAAATCTTCTACTTGCTTCGATTTTTATTTCTGAATTGCGTAATTCTTTTGTTATAATCATAACTATTTTTTTGATTCGACATGATTTCCTAACGAAATCACTTAGGATTTGGGGCAAAGTACCTAGTATGGCAATTCTGAATCGCAGAGTAAAGCGTCAGATATAATTGAATATCGTCGCCGAGTTCCTGTTAGCTCCTCCGTCGACTGGGGGGGGGGTACTCTATCCCATCGTATTTGGGGAGCAGATCGTCTGTACCATTAACTCTGGCCCTATTCTGTCCCACATCAAAACTTCTGCGTTTTCGTTTTATTTAAACTAGCTTCCACTTTGTTTTCACCCAAGCCAAGGCCAAGCCGAACGTTTTCTCTGCCTAATCCAAGCCAACGTCTTCTCTTTTTGATTTTGCTTCCCGCTTTATTTCTTCGATGTTGTTTTTAGATCCTTCTTCTCTGTTTGTTCTATTACAACCGCCCCTCTTTTTCACACAAGGACACTCTTTCTCTCCGCTAACTACTCACGTACTCTGTGATTTGGTATTCTGAGTTTAAGAAAACAGGTGCTTTGGCCACTTTTGAGGATCTGGTCTTCTGGGTTTTGGTTGATTGGAAACAGATAGCTCGGAGGAAAGAGTTTGTATAAAATTTCTCATTTTTTTTGTATTTATGTGACTTCGATTGGCTTTAGGCAATTTTAGAGCTTCATTTCTTTTTCAAGCCTTGTTAAACCGACTCTTTTAAGAAATGATATGAACGTGTTGGGGGTCCTTTTTCCGACTTAAATATCCATCAGTTCATCCTCTGTTTCTGGTTTTGTTCCTTTACAGCGTTCCATCACAGAGTTTTAGAGTATTAGTGCATGGATCTAAGGTAAGGTTTATTCCTTTTATTTCTCGGTTTAATTGCTTTAGTTCACAATTTATTTTATAGATTCTACGTCTCTGAATTACGTTTCTACATAGGCATGACTGTATATTGTAGAATGCGGAAAAACTTGGGGATGTGAAGAGCAGAGGCTATCTTTATTCAATTCTTGTTCTTTAGTGATGAGAGGAATAGTGATAAATTTGGTGCTTGTTAATTCTACAAAATGTATGAATCAATTTCTATTATCGCGATAATCTTGAGTTACCACCAATACAACATTCCATATGGCAGCATAGTGCAGATCAATTTGAGAGACTGTTAACGGAAATATGTTCTGATGAGGATAGAGACCTTCTAATAGATTCAGCAGTGAAAAGCATTCCAAAAGTTTTCGCTGTATCAACTTTGGTCAGTGTGACACCGGCCCAACCATTTTTATTCCTATAACTTTTTAACAGATAATAGTCTACTATTCAGAGTTTCAACTTATTAGTTCTGCTGCTTGGATACGTCTCTTTTGTTAGTGCAATCTGGGTGGTTTGCAATATTTATACCTCCTGTTTTCATATTGTTTTTCTTGCCTTATGCTTTCAATTTGCAGGATTAGGGTGGTTGGATTACCTGAGGATAGAAATAAAGCCATAGGGAAAGCAAGTCTAATAATGATCTGGAACCCAACTGAGAAGCAGGTGATTCCTTCTATGATATTTGGCTTTTTGAGTTCATTCTTTAGATAATTCCGTAGTATTGACACAAATTTACTAATTTTTAAACAGCAAGTTGAGCTGATTGAGGGCCAGGCCTATGCCGTATC
>JANJEY010000234.1:9529364-9546804 GCA_024703695.1 Erythroxylum cataractarum | reverse complement strand
TTCTAAAGCTACTGATGCTTGAAGCTCTGTTGTAAGTTCTATCTCGAAATTGATAATACAATTCTTCGATCAATTTATAAATGGATAATATAATTTTTCTATCACCTTTTCCAAGTTTCTCTCTTCTTGGACCAGCTTTTTACTTCCTCTACTTCATCATCTACGTCAAGGCTAATAAGGAAAAGCAATTTCCTTTCGGGTGTTTAGAAAGGTGTGAATTGAACTCAATATTATAATTGAATTCAATTCACATGTTTGGAAATACAAAAAATAGATAGGTTTAATTATGCATATAATTTAAACTAATCTCTTTTATAAATTGAATTAACTCCAAATATAGGAATTCAATTACATTTAAGTTTGAGGAAGACACCTTTGAATAAAAAACTGTTGTTTGTTCTGATTTTATAACTAGACATTTATCAAAATCTATATATTTATTGTCGGTTTTTATTGAGTATAATTCTTTACCCTGTATTTCTTATCAAGAATCACTCTGTGCCATTCAAAAATAACGTATTGCTTTTTTGCTCGTTCATTATTTGGATTACTTCACTTCTTACTCTCTTGTGCTTCACTTAATTAGATTTTAATGACTATTAATTAAAATATTATTAATAATTAATTAACTATACTATAATTAATTAATAACAGTATAATTAATTAAAATTAATTACAATATTTTAATTAATCAATATGTTGTAATTGATTAATTAAAATATAAGTAATTAAAATATAATTAATTAATTAATTAAAATATAACTAATTTTTATTTCTCGATATTTTTTATAAATCAACTACTGTTAATGATAATAATAATCATTCCTTCTTCTTAACCAACCATTATAATTATAATAATAATATTCATTGTCGGTCCTCACTATATTCATTTTTATTTCAAACAGTATAACTGAATTCATTTATAATATTACTGAGTTTATTCCAAACAATGTAAATTGAATTCAATTTAATTCTATTAATATAATTGAATTCAATTCGTTAATGAATTCAATTCAAAAGTTTCCAAACAGCCTATTCATATTTTATAGAGTAGTAATTAAGGATAGTATTAAGCCCGATTAGGCTCAGGTGACTTGAAGTTTGATCGGTTCTAGGCTCAATTGAGTATAAATAAGGTTAGAATATGCAATTTAAATTTAAGCTTTTTTTTTTTTGAAAAAAGTTCGAGTATGGTCTAAATTTTAGTCAATTCGAGCTAAGATTGTTGATTTTGTACTGGTTCAACCCAAGTTAGGACTTAATTGCGGATTCTAAAAGTATTAGTATCTTTGTTTAAGGTGATAATGAAAATTCGATAAAAAAAAAGAGAGAAGGTAAATAAGAATTCTTTTTAGGGCTCACCATACTAGGGTTTAGTTATTGACAGCAACTCTTTTGTCCATAAGAATTGGGCCTCTTCTACAATACTGAGTCTCAGCCTCAACTCACAAGTTAAAATTCACAAACCCTAATTACCCTGAGTCCTTCTATAAATTGTGACCCTTGCAGCTACGTTTCAAATCACAACAGTTCTAGGGTCTTTGGGTTTTCCATAGGATTGTTTTTGGGGTCTTGAATTTCTGTTCGTTCTCAAGCAGATCTGACGGGAACTTGCGAAAAGTTCCATCTTTGAACAGGGGCAAACTTATACACCAAATGTTTGTAATTAATTAAAATATTGTAATTAATTAATTAGAATATTTTAATTAATGAATAAATTATATTTTAATTAATTATAATATAACTAATTAATTAATTATAATATTTTAATTAATTAATTAATAACAATATTTTAATTAATGAATAATTATATTTTAATTAATTAATAACAATATTTTAATTAATGAATAATTATATTTTAATTATTTAATAACAATTTAATGAATAATTATATTTTAATTAATTAATAACAATATTTTAATTAATGAATAATTATATTTTAATTAGTTATATTTTAATAAATAATGATATTTTAATTAATGAATGAATTATATTTTAACTAATTATAGTAATTAATTAATTATATTGCAATTAATTATAATGTACTTAATTAATTAATATTATTATTTTAATTAATTATATTTTAATTAATTATATTTAATTAATTAGTATTAAAAATATTTTCTAAAAATGAGTCTCTACTTAGAAATGAGTTTCATTCCTCTACTAAATGGGAGGTATGGAGGATTCCCCCAAAATGGGATATCAAACCATTACCCCTATAATCATAATCAACAACCAACCACTCATTTTTCATTCCTTACCCATTAACCCCTTCCTAAACCCGTCAACCAAGCACCCCATGAATTTCCATCAATTTCCTTAACCCTTCCCATCTCGCTAGGAGTAATTACTACCAGAACATAAATCCTAAAGCTAATCAAACAGTATATTACAACCTTGTACCAGAACATAATACAAGTGATTTTCCAATGTCAGGATGCTTCAGTAAGCAACATTCTAGCAAATTGCTTGGGGAGTTAAACCTGAGACCTACATTGAACTGTCTGCAATTCCAGTGCAACTCTTGCAGCTTCCATGGCAACTTGGCCACTGATATAGTGCTGGCGACATACGGGCATGTAAACATCAGCCCCCCCGATCAGTTCGGTTTGCTTCTCCGCCGATTTCCTTAACGTAAACAATGCACGTTTTCCACACAGTTCACACCGCGCAGTCAACTTGGTTACAGAATCAGCAAGAGGTATTATATCAAGCACAGAACCAAAACTCCTCCTGCCAACAACCTTTCAGTTAAGTAAAGAGCATCCAATTGACCAAATTAAGGTTGCCAAATAGAAAGAATAGGCTCGGATAAGTAGTACCTCAAATAGTCACCATCTAGGCCAGCAACTATTACAGTTTTACCATGTTGATCAGCAGCTTCACGACAGAAATCATACAGGTCTTCAAAGAATTGTGCTTCATCAATGCCAATAACATCTAGCTGTCACCATCTACTTACCATCAGTAAATTCCAAATCAACATCCAATCTCAGGAAGCTAAAAGAGAAGTACTAAACATAGTAAAAGTTCCAAGCAACTTCATATTTGAAGTTTTTAACATTTATCGGAGAAAGAATATCATGAATTTAGCGGGTAGGGAAATGGACAATTCTTTTCACGATCCATATTCTGATCACCCTATTATCAAAATTCCCAGTGATAGTATATAAAGGTAGAAACATTCTGACATGATAATGAGGTCTTGTACTTGTGACATTCCATACTAGAAAAAATCGCAAGCAAACTTTTGATAACACACATTCCTATTTCTCAAAGATATCTCATGATCAAGGCAATTGGCCAAATCCCATGAATGATAGGGCGAGGAGAAGGCATAAAGAACAATAAGAAAAAAGAGTTGAACAACCGTATAGGCCTTGCTTGTCGACTGCACACAACTCCATAATAGAATACAAAACTCCATAATAGTATTCACTTTACCGTTCATCCAAGAAACATATAGAATCTAGTAGGGATTGGAATACCTGCTCATAAGCAACAGAACCAAATATTTGTCTAAACGATGACAAATTGGACAATGCCCAACATGGCAACTTTACCCCATCATGGGACACTATTGAATCCAATCCATATCTTGTGTCCTTGCTTGATTTTATAATTGCCACCTTTCTGCATGAAAGGAAAGCACTGTCTTTAATCAATATTCAAACATCTGCTGACAATCAAACCTATTTTCTCAAAATATAATTCCACTCAAAACAATCCAGGAAAATATTTTCACAGAAGAACCATGAAGGTGATGTGCAGGCAAACCAGAATAATATGTCAGCATATCAATAGAAAATAGAAATTAAGAGCAAGATCCCACCATCAAAATAGAATCAAGCAAAGTAATAACCTACTAGACTATTCATATAGGAAGTTACAAGTTTCCTGAGAAGGAAAACTCAAACAAGTAGTTTCACCCTGGATGACAGATTGAAAACCTTGAGCCCCTGCATCTTACCAAGAAGGCTGCTAGACATTTGAACCAGAAGAGATGCATGTGCAACACATTGCGGGTCATTTCTGCTCCACTGAAGAGCCACATTATTGTGAATCAAAAGATAAAGTGATAACTCCACAATCTACCAACTGAAACCTTTTTTCCTGCTGAATAGACAAAGTTCACAGAAATCTGTTTGTCCCTCTTTGAGATATAATGAAGAGCGTATTAGAAGTCAGCATGGCATCCCTATTGGCTGCATCTTTTAACATAGCTACGAGAGTACAATCATAAGCATCTTGACAAGACATTAATGTGTATAAAACTATACAGCTCCTATAGTGTACCTCACCTATCCAACAAGTCAGAAGAAAGCAGAGTAAATCCAACTTCTGATTCCATCAGTTAGCCAAGCTTCTTCAGTTCCTCATCAAAGGGATAAACTGTAGAGAAATAAAGCTTAATTTTTTTAGAGTAGCCACTTATATCACAAACATAGCCTGTGTCCATGAGAAGGAAGTCCATTTGCAAAAATCATATCATTTATATCCTCAATTCTAGCTTGTGGTTTGTTGCACATTAAGAGTGAACCCTGACCTTGGCAACACTATCCCAAAACCTAAAAGTTGCATAGGCATTAGAAATCACAACAATCTTTCCAGAATTTCTGGACCTGTTTCAAATAATTTCTTAGCTTCAAGCTTCGGTGGGTTCATATTTCCATAAGTTCTACAAGGACCAAATAGAGTACCAATTATAACTGGGAGGTGATTATATAACAAAGTTGTAGGTTTCTTGGCACCTCCCTGCAGGAAAAAGTAGATCAACCATCAGTGAAATATGCTTCCCCTAGTGCTGAACACTGTAATCCTTCTCCATAGAAGAGAAATGTTCCAAACTTTTATTGACGAAACCTCACTACAAGCAGAAATGACAGCCATAAAAGTAAAATAATTTGGTTTAAAACTCCCATCTTTTGTCCTATGAAATAACTCCAAGACATCCACAACCCTTCCTTCTTGGCCATACCCACATATCAAAGAAGTCCAGATAACTACGTTTTGGTTCAATGATTTATTAAAGACCTTATGTGCATCAGAAAGATTGCTTCACTTCAAACACATTCCTGAGGACACTAGTGACAAGAACATTTCATCAAAAGGGTGAGAACTTGCTTTCAATGTATCAATATTGGCAGAGCAGTACAGGCTCTAAAAGTTGATGCAAAGTTATATTAATCTGATCTCAAGCCATAGTGCCTCATTGTCAAATGTGGAATCAATCCCATTTCTTCAAGCCCCTTCTGCCTATAGCTGGCAGTCATTGCAGTCTGAAAAATCAAGCTTTTATTAATCAACTTTTCAAACAAAACATGCCCAGTCTTCAAACCCCAAATTTAACATGCAATATTAGCAATTTTGTCTTCAGGCATTCATCAAGAATGTACTCAACAATAACCATTTGAATGTGAATTCTTTCCCTTTCTCATACTTTTTCCTGAATATCCATTCTTGCAACAAAAAAGCATAAGTCCCATGTTCAACACTCCAACCTGTAAGCAATGAGAGCCTCACAGGTTCGCTCAGTCTTCCCGAGAAACAAAGATCCTTCAACTTTTTATTCAACTGGGGGCATGCAGTAACCTGCAAGCTGGTAATATCTATGTTCGCATAACCACATTCCTCAATGGAGTAGGAAATACTCCCGAAAATGTCACCCATTATACCATATTAAGAATTAACGCAATAAAAATCCAGATTCCTTAAGAGTTAAACATGACACTAGCCCAAAGCTATATCACACATGACATAATTAGAAATACAAAGATACAAAAAATGGAGGCAAAGAGCAGAACTTTAACCTAAGCCCAAGTTACAAAAGGAAAAACAAATACCTGCCAAGTTCGGTTTCCGAGTGAATGCGCTGAAGAAGAGTGGTAGTTTTGCCGGCGAACATGGGACCCACAATCACATGAATTGCGCCAGCAGGCGAGGAGGAGAAATGACACGAGGGTTGTGATTGAAGACCTTTGTTATGAGAATGAAAAACCAAGGATTTAGCTGAAAGCACGTTGGACCTGAGTGGGATAACAGTGGAATCAATTGGGTTAGTGACAAAACTGAATCGTTTAGAGGGTACAACGAGGAAGAGAGGAGGTCTGGGTAATGAGAAGGTGGGGGTCATAAGAGACCTCATTCTTAAAATAGGAAACATAAAGAGACAAACGGGTTTTGGGTTGGGGGTCTTTGGATATTGTTCCCACGAAAGAGGGAGAGAGAGCGAAGGGTGGGAGGCGTTACAGCATGGTTGCCACAACTAGGGTTTAAGGGTTTTGCAGGAGCAGTTTGGAGGAGAACGACAAGACATGTCCGGTCAACGCGTCGGAGGTTTCATCGTGTCTTTAATCCAATTTTATCCGAAGCTTAACAGACATGTAATATACACTCAACGTAACATAAATAATATTATATTATTTGTAAATCAATTAATTATTAATTATTAAATCAAATTAAATTAAATTATCATATTTATTAATTTACCTATTATATTTATGTGGCATATATTTTATTGTTATTTATATTAAAAATTAGAAACTAAAAATAATTTTTCGACAATTTACAATATTATAATATTTATCTAAACTTTTTTAATAAAAAAGAAAATTATTTCTTGGCTTCTTTTCAAAAGAAAATCATTAAAAATGAATGTATGTATTAGGACAAGAGAGTTTATTAAAATTAAGTTTATTCTCTTTTTTATTTTTAAATATTAACTTAGCAAGAATCATTTATAATAATTAGGCTCTTACCCCTGTATTACTTAGAATAATTATTGGATGAAACTATTTGGCTATATTAAAAGTTAAATGTTAAATATTAAAGATGTTGTAAATTTATAACTTGTCATAATTGAATGAGTCAGTGGCGTAAAATTGAAAGGAATTAACTTAATTATGAAAATGATCACTTAAATTATAAAGAAACCTTAATTTTTAAAGTTTATGTTTTAAGTGTTTTTGAAGTAAATATACACGACGGTTAGAATATTGTACTTATTCTTTCGTTTATAAAACTTGTTTGGATGCATTTATAATTAAATTTATTAAAATTAATAGGCATCATTAATGGTCTTTCATGGAGTGATTGACTAAGAAGAAATCATGTAGGCTAAAAAAAATGTGTTGAATAAATGTATTAAATAAATTTTTTATTCCGTTGGCCCTTTTTGAAAAAATGGGTTAATAATAAATATGGTAGCCAGTTGTGTGTTGTGATACAACTGAATAATCGGTGGACATTAATGACAAAATATTTATCTTCACGTCAAAAAGTTAGAATAATAGTCCAACCAAACTTGATAGAAGTGTCACGATAAAATATTTATCTTCGCATCAAAAGACCAACTGATCGTTAAATAAAATCTAAAAACTATGATATTTTCAATAAAAGTGAACATATTGATCGTGCAAATGCCATTATTCTAAGTCACGAGATTTTTGTATTTTTGATGATTTTGGAAGGAAAAACAAGTAAAACATTAGGAGGATCAAGAGTATAAAAAGAAAAGGAAAAAATCAAAGAAAAAAGGAAAAGAAAAAAAAAACAAAGAAGCAGTTGGAAACTTCAAACAGGAGATCAAAGAGATCAAACTCTTGAAGAACACAAGCTACAACATTTTCCAGCTTAAGGTGAAAGAAAAGAAGACATTCAAAATTCAAACTTCTACTATTTTCTTTTCTTTCCTTGATGTTGAATGTTATTAATGAATCAATTGGGATATATGTTGGATATGATTTGCTAAACTTCCATTAGGGCCGGATTACCATTGAATTATTTGTTAAACTTTTACATTCTTGTTTTAGTATAATATACTTTGTGATATTTATCGCTTTTTTTTCAATTTGAATCAAGAGATTAGGTTGAATCATCTGTTTTGTGTTGCGTAGTGAGAGTTGATACTATAATAGATCTACAAATATCAAATTAATAGGTAATTGAAGATAGATTTTAACTGTTTATTAGTTATCCGTAGGATTTCTTAAAATTTAATTGGATAGCTAAGAGGAGTTTCGATAGATTGAGAGGTCACAATTCAATTTATATCTATTTAATTGAGATTACTTGGTTAGATCGAGAGAGAGAGAGGGTAATCTTAATTATTGAATATCTATGGTCGAGTAGTGTTAAATCAAGAAGGTGAAGTGAAAAACAAATAAAGATAGAAGTAATTCCTAATTTTTCATCATTACTTAATCAATTATTCACTATCGCTTATTCAATTATCAATTTAATTTAATTTCTCATTATATTACCATATTGTTAACCTTAAACAAACTAATACAATCCTTGTGAAAACAATACTTTTTATACTATAAGATACAATTTGTATATTAGTGATATAGATAAGTTTAAATTAAACTTCAACAAGTTTTTGGTGTCATTAATAAGGATTGATAATTAGCATCTAGTGCAGTTTGAGTTGTTTTGATTTAAAGATTTAACACTTTTCTTGTGTGATTGCAAGTGCATGAACATGAGAGCAACTAGGAGTTAAAGCAAACTTTTAGATACACAAGTTTTCGACATCACCAAACAAACAAGGGAGAGTGGAAAAGGAAGACGCCAAGAAGTTATAAAGATATCAATGGTAGAAGAAAGGAACCAAGGATGACATCAAAGAACCCACATGAATTTTATGAGACTGGGGTTCAATGCTAATCAACAAGGAATCACAGGACCACAAGTGCATATTAAAATGTTGCATTCAGACATTCCATTGATATTCCATTTATAAAATGAAGAAGCATTGTACCTAGTATGTTATAAGACATTAGGCTTTTGATCTATGTCTATTTTAAGGTCATTAGGTTTTATTTAATAGGTTTTGTTGCTAAATTACGTTCACTTTTAGGAGCTACTAACTTTAACCTTAGTTTTACTCCTAGTCTGAATAATGTTCAAATTTTAGATGTTGAGGACTTTGGAGAATCATAAACTATGTTTTCATTTATCTTATTCAATTAGCTTTGGATGGCATTGAGCAACTTTTCATTATTTATTTTCCTAAATTGGATCAAATTATTGATAGTCGCTTTGTAAAGCTTGAAGATGGGAGTTTAGGTTGACTCTATTTTGGTGATCATTATTGGATTTTCTAAACTTTTATCTATTCTAGACACTTGTCCACCTAGAGAATGCAAATAAGAGTTAATGCAATTGTTCTGACACATAATGTTTTTAAGGTCTTTAAGATTCACATTTCACTCTCATTTTTGGTTTTCAAAAGGCCGAGAAACAAGCAAAAAGCTCTAAAAAGTCGGCGACATTTCTATTAGGTGTTATTATAAAAGCTTTGAATGGCTCTAAGGATAATTAAGGATAAACCTTAAGTTTTCAAAGGATCTTACCTAAATTACAATCAAAGGTTCGCTTAAGAAAAGGAAAAGGCTCACTTTTGTAAAGAAGTTTTCAAGCTTAAATTAGGTAAATTGTAATTAGATCCTAACTTGGCTTTTTGTCACTTTAGAACCTTTTTAAGAACTCATTTTAAGATACTATTGGTCCTAATCTCATTCCTACATTGGTTTGCAAATAAAAAGTTGTTGTTGCTATGGACTTATTCTAATAGTTCTAGGTGTTGCTCCTCTTAGTATTTTTATGAGTTAATTTGTCAAATATTAAGTTAACATGAATGAAGCATTAAAAGAAAATATATGAGTTAATTTGTGAGTTAATTTGTCAAATATTAAGTTAACATGAATGAAGCATTAAAAGAAAATATATGCAAATATTATAAAGCAAATATGGGCAAATATTAAAGCAAATTAAAGCAACTTAGTATAAGGATTGAATATAATAACATGATGGAGACAAAGTCAACCACTATATGGTATAATATTCAACATAAGTAATATCGTAGATATGAAAACAAATAAATAATATTACATCTTGATCGGATGCAATAGGCAAATAAAAACAGCAAATATCAAATATTAAAGCAAATACAAAAGCTTGATGATCGGTAGAGTCGGTCTACTACAAGTTATGCTCAAAAGTAAACAAGTGCAAATAGACTCACATTAAGACTCACGTTAGCTCACATAAAACTTTCAAACCATCTTTTTAAACACACATAAAGCATTACATAAACTTTGAGGGTTTTGAAAAAGAAAGAATAGAAAAAGGACTTAAAGACAAAGGTTTTACTCAAATGAAATGGTTATTACAAATAACAAAACCTCGTAGGAAGCTTTGAGAAGGCTTTGGAAGCTTTAGGCACTAAGCCAAGGCTTAGAAGAAAGAAGGGATGTTCAAGCTCTGAGAGGAGCAAGAATTAAGGAGAACTTGGAGAAGAAGAGTGGAAGAAGAAGCTCTCCCCCCTTGTTTTGAACTTCCTCCTTATATAGACTCCCTGGTTTCCTTTCTTATCATTTCATATTTTCAAACTAATCTTCAAATTGGTCACTTATGGTTATCTTTGGTGCAGACTTTATGTCATGTTAAATAATTTAAATGAATTTTTTTCCACTTGGGCCCTTATGTTAGGCTTGATACCAAATACATTCATTGGGCTCACATTTTACAAAGTACTTGGCATCACATTTATACAAATTGATTACATTAAACTTTTGATTTTTTTGACTCAAGTTCGTGGTCTTGATTATTTTCTGAGATCATTGTAAATGATCATTAGTACATGTCTTATTTTAAATTATTAATTTAAGTTAAATTTAATTCATTTGAGTTATATTTAAAAATAAGATAAAGTAATCACATTGGTAACATTTAATTAGTTCACATTTGATATTTATATTACGCATTCTTCTATGTTATTTTTAAATTGGAACTAAAAAATTTTAAAAATTATATTTTAAAAAAGATTTCTTGGTCAATATCTTTTACCCATATTATAAATAAAAATATAATTTTAAAAAATATTTTATTTAACAGTGATAATCAATCTCCCATTTGATTCATCCATATACCAATCTTGTCTATTGAAAACCCCTTTTGTCCAATTAAATCCACCAATTACTGTGTTATGATTTCTCACTTAAACCTATAAACTGTTGGACATTTTCACTTTCACCACCTTAGTTCCTTCAAAAGTGTTCATGATGCATGCATCTTCTTCATTCCTTACCTCCATTTGAAGCAATTATCTCATCTAATCTAATCTAATTGTAGACTCTTTGAGTCGTTTCTTGAATTAGAAATAAGCCATATTAAATAATCATTTTGCAATTTACATCTAAGTACTAGAAAGTTTTGAACTTCACTTGAAATAAAAAATTTCCACAAAAAAAAAGATTTTAAAATTAATGAAATAAAATTAATTCAACTTACCATACATGTAATAACCATAACTTTTAGATTTAAGCTTTATATTGATATTAATAATATATGTAATATCCAATAACTTTAAAAAAATAGAAAGAAAAAAGTGAGATATTTTAATTTCCCTACAATAACGAAAGGTAGGTGTGGGATGAAAAATTGAGAAATGTAAAATAAGAGGGCCAAAGTATGAGAATCAAATAAATAAAAACTGCCTTATTACAAAGAAAACTAAAATGAAGGTCCTAAACGATAAATATTAGAAGAAGAAGGGAAAAAAACTAAAACTTGGAGATGATTTTAAATACGAGACTTAGATGAAAGTCGCCAGCTTCCTTCTTCGTTTCTTTGTAACCTTTCTTGCACAAAACCATAACTCGAACCTTCAATCTCAAGCTCTCTCTTTCTCTCTCTGTATATACACGTACGTATATAAATGTATATGTATTTTCGTTGCACACCCATTTTCTATCGCACAACTCTCTCCATATATATATTTATATATCTCTGTTGTGCTTGT
Source organism: Erythroxylum cataractarum (assembly GCA_024703695.1). Classification (NCBI taxonomy): domain Eukaryota; kingdom Viridiplantae; phylum Streptophyta; class Magnoliopsida; order Malpighiales; family Erythroxylaceae; genus Erythroxylum; species Erythroxylum cataractarum. The sequence continues at coordinate 9,534,995 of JANJEY010000234.1, read as the reverse complement.
GTGTGATACATAAAATTCGTTCGTTACTCATATAAAACATATCTAATTGATTCAGAGACAGTAATTATAAAAGACAACAGAGAGCGAGAGGACAGAGAGAGAAAGAGCAAAAAGGAGGGCCTTTTTTGGCCTCTCTTCTTCGTATGCCTCTTCTCAGATCTTAGATTCTCTCAGTTTTCCATCTGGGTGCTCTTTTTCTGGTACATACTTAATCTAAGATGACATAACAAGAAAAAAAGAAAGCTTTTTTGGGCATACAGTTGCGTAAAATTTTCTGGGTTTTGGATCATTCTTTGATTTCTTTTCGAAGTTTTTTTACTTTTGACTTTGTTTCTTTAGGAATCCTGGGTTGTTCTTGATCGGTGAGAGGTTGCATATGCGTTTGGATTGAATCCAAGAGTACCCATTTCTGATATCTAAGTGTATATATCTCCAAAGTTTTTTCTTTGTTTCTTTTGACTGGTATTTCCTTTTTTCTTAATTTAATCTGCATTATGCTATCCTGTATCTGATTGTTTCCGGCAACTTTGGATTATGCCTTGTGTTGTCTAAGGTGTACCTTGGCACTGACTGTTTGATTGTAATTAATTTTGATAGCAACCAATTATGTGTCACCATCTAGATCCGTTTGATTGGTTTGAAACATGTTCCTGTGTTGAGATGATCGTTTAAGTGTTTATATAGTTGTTCTGATTCTTGTTTGATGGAGTTTTTCTTGTTGGGATTCATATGCAGAATGGAAATGGAGCCTGGAAAGCTGTTCATCGGAGGTATCTCCTGGGACACTAATGAAGACCGTCTTAGGGAGTATTTTCAGGCTTTTGGAGAAGTCACAGAAGCTGTAATAATGAAGGATCGGACTACTGGACGTGCACGCGGCTTTGGTTTTGTTGTTTTTGCTGATCCTGGTGTTGCGGAGAGAGTTGTGATGGAAAAGCACCTCATAGATGGTAGAAATGTAAGTTGTAGGTTAAATTCTCATAGTTTGAATTCGGATCAATTGTAGTGGTAGCTGTTTTCTTTTCATTGGCTTGAATCAGTGGGCTTCCTTCTATCTTCTTTCTTAACGGATCTCATAATTAAATTGTTTCATCTTATTACTGTGATAGTGGACGTTTTATGTTGAAATATTGACAAGAGCAAACGTAAAAGTTTGTCTTTACTTTAGAGGTAAAGTTAGGCGCTTCACTGGTGAAGAAAAAAAAAAAACCTTGTTGCTGGGAGGACTGTAAAATATTTAACTTCTGGCGTCCAGGAGGCATTATAAGCATTGTCTATCCCAGTTTATGTTTGCAACTTCAAGCGCTGATCAGAATAACAGAAAAAATATTTCTTCAAAGCATAAGAATAATATTCATAATTATAACAACAGAAGGATGTAACTATCAGAAGAAATATTTCTTTTGGAATGACTTGCATATGAGTATTCAATTGGAAGGCACATTAAGCTATGTTAATAATAAGTGGAGTCCTGACATGTTACAGGCTGAAGCTAATGCCTTTACTTGTTTAGATGCCATTATTTTGTTGAGTTACTTCCACCTTATCATTTTCTTGAGAATAAGCAGAAGAAATAACTCAGAAAAGTAGATGTTTTACTGACCTCTTGAATCAATAGCTTAACTAAATGGCGAACTGGAGAAAATCAGTGAAGTGTCATGTAAAGAAGGAAAGTTAAAACTTTTTTTATTTTTTCTCATTTTATGAAGTTAGCCTCACTAGAATGCTTGATCATGCTGATTAATGCAGGTCTCGACGATGTTTGTGATGAAAAGGCTGAGAAGTGTGCGTTTAATATTCAGATTCCAATTTGTGAAATGTTATTCTTAAATTACAAACACAGAGCTGTGTGTTTTTGATTTGCTAATAAATGTTTTGACTGGAGAGCTTGGTTCTGTGGACATTTGTAATGGTGTCTGTTTTCACTGTTACACTCGCTTTCAGGTTGAGGCGAAGAAGGCAGTTCCTAGGGATGATCAGAATGTTTTGAACAAAAACAATAGCAGCATCTACGGATCACCTGGTCATGCACGCACAAAGAAGATATTTGTAGGAGGTTTAGCACCAACGGTCACAGAGAGTGATTTTAAGAAGTACTTTGATCAGTTTGGCATAATTACGGATGTTGTGGTCATGTATGACCACTACACACAAAGGCCAAGAGGTTTTGGTTTTATTACTTATGACTCGGAGGAAGCAGTTGACACAGTGTTGCTCAAAACTTTTCATGAACTGAATGGTAAAACGGTTGAGGTCAAGCGAGCTGTACCTAAAGAATTATCTCCTGGGCCAACTCGAGGCCAATTAGGTGTATTTAATTACAGTCCTAGTAGAGTCACTAACCTTCTCAATGGTTATGCTCAAGGATACAGTTCAAATGCAGGGGGAGGATATGGAACTAGAATGGATGGTAGGTTTAGTCCTGTGACTGTTGGTCGCAGTGGCTTTTATCCATATGGTGCTGGCTATGGCATAGGTCTTAATTTGGAACAGGGTTTGGGTCCAAGTTATGGAGAAAATTCAAGCCTTTCTTTGAACCTTGGCTATGGACGACTGAGCCCTTCATTTAACGGAAATATGAGTAGGTATGAAAATCCACTCGTCTATGGGGTAGGCAACGGTGGGAATAATTCTGTGTTAAGTTCAACTGCTCGAAGTTTGTGGGCTAATGAAAGTATTAATCAATCATCAAACTCCATAAGCTCTAATGCTGTTATGGGTTCTGGGAATGGGAGTTCAGGGATGAGTTCCTTTGGCAGTATAGGAGCACTCTGGGGATCCACTGCTCATCCTACGCAAAGCGGAGGTGTCGGTGCCAGTTATAGCATTGGCAACCTTGGTAATGGCAATGCAGATTCCAATGCTGGTCTAGGAGTGGTTGGATATGGAAGAAACAACGGGACAAGTTTTGCATCATTGGCGTCTCGTGGAACTCCAAATGTTGGTTATGACAGAGTTTATACAGAAATCAATGATGATGGTCTATTCTATGGAGACCCCACTTGGCGATCTTCACACTCAGAGATAGAGCGATCTGCCTCATTTGGTTTTGGGCTTGGAAATGCAGATGTTATGACGAGAAACACTGCTGGTTATATTGGCGGTTATAGTGTTACCAACAGACAACCAAATAGTGGTAAGTTAAAGTCTGCTAACAACTACCAACTCCTTTTATGAGAGATAGAAACCTTTATACTTCCTTTTGTCATTTTTTCTTGAACTTCATTAGCATATGGTTGTCAAAGATAATAATAAACAGGCTGAGCTGATTGAGGATCCTTTGTACAAACTAATGTAAAGCACTACAATCCATTGCACTGAATCTTCTGATTAGAATTCTGTTACAATTTTCTAGTTAATATTGTGGCTAGGTTAATAATATAGTGATTCGGTATTTTTGTTTTGGTCCTCCGTGATATGCATGCTCAACATTGCTGAAAGGGCATTTGGTCTGCAGATATATTATTAGATGGTTTCTGACTTCATATTATGGAAAAACTTGCTAGCTGCCATTTACTGAAGAATGAACTGGATTCTAGCAACTATTTCTTTAAACACTTATTTGCTAAGTGCTCAGCAATTCCTTAAGGCTTAATATGTACTTGCTGTTTAATTCGTTAGACTTCTTAATTATTTAGAATAACTTTTAATACATTAATAGCTATTAGCAGCTTGATTTTCTTGCACTTGTCTGGAATTTGGTGAACTATGTATTTAGAAGAATGTAGCTGTAAGCTTGCCATCATTAGGCCTTTTGTGATTTCAGATAAAGACTACTATGTGCATAATTACCCTGTGGAGATTTAAGTATATAAGAGCCTGTTACTGATTTTGATGTCCCATTGCCTAATTCCTTTGCATTCATCCTCAAAAATTACCCTTGTTCTTTCTTCTGAGTCGCACATTACTATGATTGTTCTTTATGTACTTACACAGCTGCGGTCTTCATTCGTTTCAGGAATTGATTCATAGAATGATGATATGAATGTCGCAGAGTTTATCATAGTCGAAGCTTCTCTGGTGATGTGAACTGCTGCATACAATTTACTGATCCGGATGTTTTAGTTTGTATCGGAACGTGATTAGGGCTAATTGATTTGCCTGTTTTTGATGAATTTGCCATAGAGAGCAGTCGCAAGGAATTCTATACAAGGTTTGGTCTTTGAGGTTTTTTCTGTTATAGGTTTTCTTTCTTTGAACTTCATTAGTATGTAAAATCAGATTCTGGGTAAGAGCAGAGTTCCTGTTTCATGTATCTTTAGTGACACAGTGATACAAAACTTTTTGTGTTCAACTTTTCAACTTCTTCTGGGTGTTTCATGCAGCAAAACTGCTGGTTCTTGTCAAAGTATGTTGTTTTGTTAGAGTTTTCCTTTGTAGGGATTGTATGTATTGTACAAGATGTTTGCTGGACTCACTAGTGAATAAATTTCTACATTTTTTGGAAAGATAGTTACTACATTGTAATCTCCATATGTTCATCTTGTAATGGCTAAAGCTCCTTTGGAGATTCTCATTTATCTGTTCTTAAATTTCTGACACGCTCTGAATGCTCACTTTGAAGCTTGGGAAGAAAATGTTGAGCTTAAAGGTAATTTACAATAATTTTTTATTGCTGAGTTAAATTATGATTTTTGATTATTGCAACAAGTGTATCGGCCGGTGATGCGCTACAGAGCAGAGTATTGGTCTATAAAACAAGTGCATAGTGATAATTTAATAATGACAGATGAGGATGATCTATTAGATGGATAATCTTACAAGAAGAGAGAAAGTTGAGCGTAGTGGTAAGAGATAAAGTGAGGGTGGCTAATGTTAATAGTAAATTAAAGGAAACAAGATTTAGGAAGTTTATATATATTCAAAGGCGACATCTTCATACTCCAATGAGAAAATGTCATAAAATTATACTTAAGAATAGTTAAAAAAAAAAGAGTAAAACTAAAAAAAAACGAGAGGAGATTATCGAACCTGTTAAGGACTTGACCCTTAACAAGACGAGTAAAAGATATTATATAAAAAGGATCTTCTTTTTATCTATAAATTCTTTAATGTTTTTTTCAAATCTTATGTCTTATATTTAACTTAAACATCTTAATCTATAATACTTTTCTTTTAGTATTTCTTTTGTATAGTGTTTTTGAAGTGTTTTATCTATACATTGTTATTTAGCAGTGTTTGTACTATTATTTGCATTTTTATTTTTATTTATTTATTTATTTTAAATTTAAATTTAAGTTTGAATTTGAATTCCCTTATTCCTATTTAACTTTTGGTTTCTTCAAACAGTTCTCAATTTTTTTTTTTATGTGAGTGTATAAAATTAATCTTTTTATTAATAAGAATAAGACTGTATATTATTATAACTCTCGTAACTTAAGAAGTTATGTAATATTGTTATCATCTATTTTCTTTTTATTGCCTTTATTATACTAAAAAAAAAAGTACATCTCTTTACTTTTAATCATAAATCACATAAATTAGTCAAATCACGTAAACTCTCATGTTTTTATTTCTTTTTTTCCAATATTACTTCCATTTTGTGCAATAATTGGTATCAAAACAATTGATATTATTACATAATCCATAAATGCTTTAATTGTATTAAGATGATCATAATGTAGCAAATTT
>JANJEY010000234.1:9455885-9474591 GCA_024703695.1 Erythroxylum cataractarum | reverse complement strand
AAATATGTGCTAGTCTAACCATTTCATCAATACCCCGTCTTGATGAAACTATGACTAGGAACATTTTAGGAATAATACAAAATGCAATTTGAATCTCATAATTATAATCACATTATAATTTCCAATTGCATAATAATTATTCCAGGGATTTTATCTTTATGATTAATAATTAAATAATTAAAAATGCACAAAGATAAAGAATGCCTTTTATTGAATAAAACAAATTTTATACAATTATAAGTACAACCAAAATTGGCTGCAAGGGCATAAACCAACAATCTCCCACTTGCACTAAAGCCAATTACCAATGTATCTAATACCATAGCCATCCATATGTCTATCATGTTTCTTTTGAGATAACGGCTTAGTGAGAGGATCAGCTAGATTCTCTTCAGTGGGAACTCGTTCTATCTGGATGTCCTTCCGTTCCACTATCTCCCGGATAAGATGAAACTTTCTGAGTACATGTTTGGATCGCTGATGAGATCTCGGTTCCTTCGCTTGTGCAATAGCACCATTGTTGTCGCAGTACACTACTATCGGATCAACAATGCTAGGAACCACTCCAAGTTCAGTAATGAACTTCTTGATCCAAACTGCTTCCTTTGCTGCTTCAGAAACTGCAATATACTCAGCTTCAGTTGTTGAATCTGCAATGGTTGGTTGTTTGGAACTCTTCCAACTAACCGCTCCACCACAAAGAGTAAAAATATACCCTGATTGTGATCTATTATCATCTTGATCAGATTGGAAACTAGCATCTGAATAACCCTGAACTCTTAGCTCAGTTCCTCCATAGACTAGAAAAATATATTTAGTCATTCTCAAATAATTTAAGATATTTTTCACAGCTATCCAATGACCCTCACTGGTATTAGCTTGATATCTACTTGTTATGCTCAAAGCATGAGCGACATCTGGTCTTGTACATAGCAGCAACAAAAAATTCAAAATTTCATAGTTCCTCGTACAATTTAAGCATTTAACTTTTCTAAATTTTGTGTTTTAATTTCCTCTTTTCTTGAACTTCAAAATTGTATATACCTAAATGGTAGTTTTTTGTTGTTAAATGACAATCGTCACTAGCATTTTGTGACTTGATTCATAGTTATGACTTGGTTATGCGATGAGACAATTCTCTTTATTAAACTCACTAGTTGTGCCATGAAACAATTCTCTTTATTAAACTCATCCACATTCATAAATAATTACTTCTAAATTCATAAAAATTTCAACATATCAAAAGAAATCATTTTCTTTATTTGTTTACTTGCTTTCTTTTAACATGCCTTCTTTTCTCTTGCATTTTAATTCCTATCAGATGTTTCTTAATTAGATTCCCGTAACTATAGCAACAACATGATAAAAAATTTGGCCACACAATTTAAAGGGTGAAAATGTTAGTTTGATTTGAGCAGTCCTCTTAATATTAAATACGATTTAATTATTTATAGATAAATGAAACTTTTTAGATATTTTCTTTTACCTTGTTATGGTGACAATTCGAAACTGTATACAACAATCTCAAAATTTACCTTTCTGTCTTAAACTTCTATTATTTTATACGCAACCCTTTTTCACTAAGAAATGTGCCTCATATCCCAAATTAACCTGTTCTTTTTACAATATTATTATACAAATATAAATTAAATAACTAATTAATATTATTGCAACACAAACAATCAATATCTACTTTAAATACTTGATGGAAGTATAACACTAAACGCGCAAGAATTATATAGCGACCATGATTTATCCATTTTCTTTTATTAGTCTATCAACTTTATATTTTTCTAACCCTAGAATATTATTGTCCCTTCTTCACAATATCCAAACCATTCTCACCTTTTTGCTACCTATCACTATGTCAAACTTACAAAGTTTATTAAGATCAAATTAACCATAAGACCAACTATTTTGATTTTATCTTTTGCTAAAACTACATGAAGACTATTAATTAAACATAAACATTAGGGTAAAACCTTGACCACAAAGACATCAAATACTACATAAACATCAAAATCTACAATCACATAACAAACTAAAACTATTTAAAAATAAAATTTTCCGCTTACAAATAAAACATTTCCATAGAACAAAAATATAAATTTGAAATCACATATGCATACATATAACACATATATTAATTATCCAAACTCTTTCTTCTTCAACGACTCTCTTTGATTTCCTTCTCTTCTTCATTTCTCTGTATCTCATCTATGTCTCCAAATGTGATGAAATGAGTGAAGATTAATAGCCCTTCATCCATCATTCACAAAATAATATCATTAAGATTTATACAAATTTGAGCACATAAAAGAAGCCAAATTAGATAAAATTAATGACAACATTATCTCAATACTTAAACTATAATTGTACTCAACCAAAACCAAAAACACTAATCCATGAAAACACAAACAAAAAAATAATAATAATGACAACAAATTATTTTCTTATTTAATAATTAGAGATGTCAAAGATCAATTTAATAAACACAACCTAAGATTTTGAAACTCATAATAATTCCTGAACAAACTATTTTTCGCATGCATAATCATAATTAACAAGTACGTCAACTAAAAGACTATTAACAAGTGTGATAGACACTCACTCTACTTTCCATTCTCTCAAGCATTCAAAGATCATAAATATTCGTTCATTATTCATTTCAAGTTAAGCATCTACCATAAGCTTGCTTATTAATCCAACCCTCACTACTAAATATCTAACACAAACATTAATCTGAAGGTCTTTATTTTGGTTGTAATAGGGCCAAGATAAAGGTTGGAAAAAAGATAAAACCAAGCTGTAAACCATAGGACTAACTTAACATTTAAAATGATACAAACCAATAAAACATAAAACATACAATTTTTCCTTTTCAATTACAAACTTAAGCCTACCAATTTCCCTTACTTCTCCCTTCTCCCCTTTCTTTTCATTTTATTTTTTCTCTTGCTATTTTCTTTTTTCTTTGGTTTCCTTTGCATTTCCAGCTTCTCTTTCTTTTTTTCTTTTCTTCCTTTTTCTCTTTCTTTACTTGATAAGTTTTTTTTCCCAATTTACAATGACATAAGTTCAAAAAGGCCCCACAATTTTTTCCCTACAGTTGATTATACCTTTTTAATGCTCAACTTGTCCTTATGGCAGATGTAATCGAAAGAGATAAACAATCAAGGCCAAGGCTCATATTTTGAGTTATAATAAAAAAAGGTTTCATTTAAGCTCAATGGGGCTCACTAAGGATAATATCATGGTGGCTTTTTAAGTTGTCAGGATAAATCCTAAATGTCTTCATCACTTCAACGTTTGCATAAGATTATGTAATCTCGACTAGTATTTTTAAGCAAGTTCTAGATTTGCTTAACCATGAAAGAATACTCTCAGCAATGAATACTTTTAATTGGTATATAATATCTAAAAAAGGCTCAAATTTTTACCGAAAGAAGGTTTCATTTATTTATCACAACAAGCTAATAAACTTTCAATTGAAATTGAAGTCAATCAATTTAGGCATACAAATATATTAATTCACTCATATTATATATTTATAATCCTGGTCAAGTTCATTTAATAACCGAACATCTCTAACTATTAAACAAGAAAACAAACATGTAATGTACAAACAATCAAAATAATAAAAAGAAAAAGATAGAAATGCAATACTAAGATGAAGGTGGACGGTTTCTGGAACAAGGATTTAAATTTCCTATGAAATTTCTCATCTCCACTATGTTAGCCTCAATCTTGTCGAATCTATCATTCGTTCACTGTTCAAATACAATAAGTTGGTTGAGCAATGATTGATATTCAATAGAATTAGGTGCAATGTTCCAACGTATAATTTCAGGTGGCAAAACATCATTCCCTTGTGTATCTTTAGCTACTCCAACACAACTATGCTTACTACTTGAAGCTTCTGCTGTGTTGTCGTTAACAAGAGCATAACGATCATCTTATCGCCTAACAATCTTTATACACACCAACGATTGCAAGTCTAACTAATGTTCCCAGACACTAACTACATAAATGATCTCTCAGTTAGTAAATCAAGATGCTTTGCAATTTGAGTGACAAAAGCTCTAGCTACTATTTTTCTAGTTCTAGCTTTAGCCCCATCCATTAGAAGCATACTTAACCACTTATTAGGATTAAACTATTTAGCATGCACAATACACCACAACACAAATAATTCTGCTTTAGAGACTACACCTTGGCTATTTCCCCTACCGAATAATGTAGAAGTTAAAAACCTATGAAGATAACGAAGGCTAGGGTCCACTAAAGCAGATGATTTAGACATACTTGGAGAAAAAATATTTCTTGAATTAATAATTTCATTCCAAAATTCTGTAGGCCTAAAATCATCGTGATAGTCGCATAAATCACTATGTGAAAATCCAAACATACTATTAAGTACATCTAAAGTAATAACATACGACATATTCATCAATTTAAATATTATATTATTCACAATGCCATCTTCGTTAAAGATCAACTATAAAATAGTCAAAAATTCTAAAGTTAATTCGACGTATGATTTTTTTTCTAAATTCAACAAATCTATCCCATCCTATATTATGGAACAATTCATTCACTCGGTCTACTATTCTTAATTCAATAATAGCTCCATGATCAATAAATTTGTTTGGCATAATTGGATGATCATTTAAAGTTGCATACTTTAACTGGCTCTCACAACTATCACATTGAAGAGAAGGATTACCTAAAATAGGCATATCATCTGGTTGAGAAGATGAAGATGTCGAGAATCTCACATGAGGCATAACTTAAGTAGCAATCAAGGTCACGGTGTAAATATACGTGTGAGTCTTTAAAACATAAGTTTGTTTTTCTATGATACGTCTTAAACACCAAAAATGTTTCTTATCAATCAATTGTTTAAGAAATAATTATAAAGCAAAGGATTAAAACGAAGAAGATAATTAAAAAAAAGACTCCCCCTCGTAAACCCAAATGATACCTTGTCTAATTCAACATGTTATACTAACGTCACAATAGCAATGAAGTTTGTCCCTCTACAAATGTCATAAACAAATTGAAAAATGACAGATTTTTTAGTTTTAATGCAAGTTACTAGGTATCTCACTGACAACTGATAGTAAACGACTTGTTGGAGCAGATGTTGGAGAAGGCGACTAAAGAAGCCGGTGGTAGACGAGAGGAAGTCGCAGGAATCACCGGAGAAGAAGTTTTAGGTCAAAGAAGAAGAAGCTACAGTGAACATACGTGATACTCAATTAGAAATAGCGAACGCTTAGGTTAGTTTTAAGGATTTGAATTTCAATCTTGAGATGTGACATTTTTTCAATCTCATTTTTTATTCCTTATTTTTACTAACCGTGTTTATTAATTCGTTTTAAACTTATTAGTTTTAATGACTCATGATGTGACTTGATTGTTTTATCTTATTGTTTTATTCCTTATTTTCACTACTATTTTTGCTAATTCATTTTAAACTTATTAGTTTCAGTCCCGGGTGTAATTTTTATTCCTTATTTTTACTAACTATTTTTATTAATTCATTTTAAATATTCTAACTTTTATATTTTAACTTATTTTCTGCACAATAATTTTTCCATAATCACAAATTTTATTTTTCCACATATTTTAATATTTAACAATATTCTTTAACCATTAATAACATAATATATTCTTAAATACTCTCCAATTCTCTTAAAATTTTAAAGTTTTTCATATGTCACAATTACTAAACTATTTTATCTTTTCTTCTATATAAATTTCATAATATTCGCTCAAAAATTTCATCTTTTTATCTTTTTAATTTCTTCATTGCTATACATTTTCAAATTCTATTACACAAAATTTTAAATTACATAATATATATTCCTTAATTTTAAATTAGTGGTCATTGTATACTCATATGGATTACCATTGCACATTTTGTGCAGTGTCGGTCTGCTACTATATTAAAAAGTCTGCAGCCTAACTCGCCTAATGCCTTAGATTATAAATGATATATTTATATATCAATCACTATATTTCTAATTTATTTTCAATCTAGGACTTTTTAAGCTTTCCATCAGCACATAAATGGTTTTAAGTTTAACTCAGCCATCATTTTCAGTCCTCTGAATTCCGACAGCAATGTATTATTACTGAGTCAACCGCCAACATCGTTCAAACGTTAGAGAAGAGTAGACACATTGCTTTAGCATTAAAACTCATATGATATCACTAAGCCACCAGAAATCATGAAAAACCAGCATCATCTGGTAAGGGGAACCCACACTTGTACTCATCACAGTACTGACTTTGGAGATAGCGACTATTCAAAGATGAAGACAAATAAGATACCTGCTCTTGCCAGCTAATGCAAGGTGAGCAACGACAAAGAACATGGAAAAAGGAGAGGAAAAAGAAGAAGAGAGAAGCTGTATGCCATGTCTGGTAGGCAAAAACACTGTGGAGGCTTTAATGGGTTGGTGGGCCTTCGTCGGGTGAGAAAATACATAAATAAACAAAACCTAGCTGTGTAGATGGTGAGCGACTTTACACCAAAGACAATCAAATGTAAGGGTCCTACGGACTTGGGCGTGTAATCATGCGGCTGTGCAGACACGAATACGAAACCTCGGAAGAACCTGGGGTTCATAACCATTAAGAAGGTTGCTGACAGATATGGTTGGCATCAGAGAAAGTTCGTATTTTAATTAGAGCTTTAATTGTGCCTAATTAACACGGAACGAAATCTGATAAGAGATTTGCTGTTGCTAATCTTAATCTTTAGTTTGATAAGAAGATAAGGACATGCAGAAGAACAGAGTGATGATAAGTAATAGTAAAAGACATCAACTTCATGATTCAGTGCTTTCGAAATTTCAACCTCTCATCATACATGACTACGTAATTGGTAAGGTCGAGTGAACTTATGGTAACTTGAAGTCCTTGTCTGGTTTATGTATAACGTATAAACATAATTTTTACAAGATAATGTCACATTATAATCCTGACAGAAGTTTACTCTCAATCATCACAAGAAATATTAACATGCATTTGACATTTTGGTCGGTATTACTTATTTTGATATTACACCTATTAGGCGTCATCATATTCTATTAGAGAATAGGTTAAGATCTGTTTCTTCATATCTGTTTTGTAATATTTTTTCGTCAGTTTCTCTTTAATAAAAAAAAACATGCAATTGACATTTTAGTTAAAACATTTACATTCAAATACCAATCAAAATTATACATTTTAAAAAATTAAGGCTAAATTGAAAAAACTCAAAATTTCTCCTCTATAAAATAATAATTACTTTTACATTAAAAATGATAAAATTGCCTATAATTTTATATTAGTTTAGTAAAATTATAGTTAATATTTTTCAAATTTTATATATTTTATATGGATTATATATATATATTTAATACATACGTGTGAAAATGTTATAATAACTAAACATGTAAAGACAATATTTGAAACTAAATTTATTTTAATTTACAAGAAATAAGTGAAAATAATATTAATAAAAATAAAGAAGTATTTATTATATCAAATTTATATTATTATAATTTCTTAAGATATGATTAAGTAAAATAAAAAATTATATAACATAATATATTAACAGATTATTTTGTAATTTTATAAAATTTAAAATTTATCTAATACGATACTTGGTATTAACTAAGATATCGATATCAATAATACATCCTATCGGAACAAAATTCTGTACAAAATAGTTTCGAAAATATACAAAAATAAATGAAAATTTGAAATTGGAGTATATTAAACTTAAAGTTCTAAATTATTAAGTCTTGGCTGTTTAGTAGTCAAAATCGTACTTTTTTTTGGGGAGATCAAACTGTCGTATCAATCAGAGTACTGAATTAACGTACGTACATAACGTATAGAGCATGCAACAACAGAAACAAGACCCAGAAGCTAGATTACACCGTACAATATGATAAGTCGGTCTCTTTTTCACTGAACTCCTGAATCCTAATCTCAACCACTCTCCCACATTCATCAGCCACACTGTACATCGAAAAACCTGATGCTTCGTAACTTCAAAGTAAAAGATTATAGCGTAAACCACGAGATTAAGGAGTGGAAGATGAAGCCTCTTGCCTTGACTCCCTCAAGTACCCAAGAAGCCTCTCAGCCTGCAAGCCACAACAAGCGATCAAACACCATCAAAACTTCACCGACTCTAAATTCTAAATCAATGGACAAATACAAAGTTACCATTTTTCACCAACCTTATGCTTTGCACGAACGCTTCCAGTTTGCGAAAGTGCAACGAGAGGAGGAATCCCACCTTCCTTTACTAGCAACCCTCGATTTCTAACATTATCAGCACACAGTTGCAACAATGTAAGCACAGCGAATTCCTTTCCTTTATCAGAACCATCTTCAGTAGCCTCAACCAAAGCAGCGATTCCACCAGTCTCGACAATCGCCACCCTACCCTCCTTGATCGCCGCCAGACTACTCAAAACCACCATTGCCTTCTCTGCCATTCCCACGCCTTGCTCCGCCACCATCCTAACAAGCGGCTTCACTGCACCGGCACTCACTGCCCTCTCTTTATTCGACCGTATCGAACACAACTTGTACAGGGTCGTCAACGCGTCTTTTTTGCCTCTGATAGAACCATTAATCAACAGAGAAACCAAAGGAGGGATTGCCCCGCTTACCCCTATTGACATCTTGTTATCTTCAACCAAAGCCAAATTAAGCAATGCACATGCCGCGTTTTGCTTCGACGTCTCAGTCCCGGTCTTCAACACATAAATCAGAGACTTTATCGCACCAGCGTTGGTCATCAACTCCTTGTTTCCCTCATGAAGTGAGAGATTCAACATCGCTGTGACCGCGTGCTCTTGGGTCCACGGATCGTTGCAGCGAAGAAGTGGGATTAACGTCTGAATGGCCCCTGATTCTCCGATCAACGCACGGTTATCCGACCGGTTCTTCGCCAGTAATCGAAGCTTCGCCGCGGCGGATCTCTTGATGGCAGTGGACGGCGACCGCAGCCCGTCTATACAAATCTTCACCGTAGGCTGCAGATCCTCCGGCGAGATGCTCTCAATTATCTCTGTCGAGAAGCTCTCTCGCTGTAGAAACCCCATGCATGGCTCTACTTCAGATTGTTCGCTGGGTACATTTTCCGGCAGCGGCAAGCTCGCTAGAAATTGGAGCTCTCCCGAGATATCGCTGCTACACACTGAAAAGCCGCTGAACGCTTGCGAGATATCGAGAAACTCATCCTCCGTAAAAGAAGGAGAAGACTTACCCGACTTGTAGCTACTGGTGTTGTTGGTTTTTGACGCGAGTTCATCGAGTCTTACGTAGATGACCGAGTCTGTAAGGTTCTCCGACAAGTAGGTTGTCGAGTTATCGGGAACTGAAGTAGAAGAGCTGAAGCTGACGTCGTCGTTTTCGTAGAGATTGGACCGTCTAGTCCTCATGGACCGGCCAATGTTGCGGTTAGTTTTGGTAGTGGAGCTGTATAAGCTGCAGTTTCCGGTTAAAGGGAATCGATTTGAAGAGTAATGTGACGGAGAATCTTCTAAAGACACCATTTTTGTTGAAGCTTTGAATCAAAGTTTCAAACTTTGAGTGCTTATCTAAGCCTTGTGAAGAGTTAAGGCAGTTCCATGGTCGAAGCAGTGAGACGAGAAGAGAGTTGTCCGATGTCAGAGACGAAGGGTTATCGGAGAATGGGAACTTTAAGGACAGGATAGGTTAAAAAGATCACAGCCGCACGTCATGGTGGGGTATGGGGACTGATCATTGATGTGATACTGACACGCATCAAGTCCTATGAAATAAGATAGTTTACCCTTGGTGTTGTGGTCGACAGGAAGCTATGGTTAATACAGCTGTGGCTGTAATAATGAAACATGCTAGGAGGAGAGGACAGCCCAGCTGTTGCTTGTTCTGTCTTATTGGTCAAACAGAGCCGTCTCATAAAGAACAATCGTTGAAAGTGAAAAGAGTAGGTTTTGGTTGGCGGGCCTCGTCAAATAGTTACAGTATCTTGAGATCTTTGTCGTGTTCCTGGCCGTTTACTTTTTGTAACTTTCACCTGATGATTTAATAATTACAAAAAAAGTGGATAAAATAAATAATTAATATGAAAACACGGTGTAAGTATGTAGTTAACACATTTACCATTAGCATACATGATTTATCTATTCGTAGTGGAATTCAAATAAAGGCAACAGTTAGTAGTTGTTAGGATACTGATTATCTACCCACTCCATGTGATTTATCCTAACTTGTAGTAATAATTAGGGATAGTACATGGGTTGGCTTATTTGGGTAAGCGTTTAAGCCTAACTCAAAGTATAATCAAACTTGGAATTCATGACTTAAATTTACACTTAGGTCGACTTTCAGATAGTTCGACGCTTAATTGAATGTTAGGCCCAAAAATTATATAAAATTCTTAATTTAATAAAATGTCGCCGTTTTAATTAATGTTATTAAGTTCGAATTTAGTTTGAAACTCAACCAACTCACTTATTAATTTTAGATTGTATTAAATCAGATTGAGCCTAATCTAAACTGCCAACACTAGTAATAATTGTATGCATCATTTGTATGAGTTTTAATTTATTGGTCCTTTATAATTGATAAAAACAAGTTAAATCATAAATAACTTGTTTTTTTTCGATATGTATTAGATAAAATTTAAAATATTACTTTTTGTTATTGTGTATGTATTTTATTACAATTCATTATCAATTGATTTGATTTATTTTATTTCTTTTTTATTATAATTTATAATCAATTAACTAAAATTTTTATTTCTATTTTTAAGCGATTTATTTATTAAATATTTCACTTAGACTAGGTAAAGAGAGGATCAACTAGGAGGGATCGAGTAGGAAGCTTTGAAGGCTCTAAGGATGATTAAGGATAAACTTTAAGGTTTTTAAAGGAACTCACCAAAATCACAAATCAAAGGCTCACTTTAAGAAAATGAAAGAAGTCTTAGGGCTCAAAATTGGTAAATTATAAGTAGATACATAAGGTCTATTTAAGAGGATCAAGTGCTCTTTGCAAATGTTCAATTTTCTTTTTGTTCTTTCTATTAGTCTATTATGCAAAATCCAATTGTTCCAATAATAACAAGACAAATATCTCACTTCGTGTTTATTGTAGAAACTTTTAAGTTTCTGCGATTTGTTGTTGTTGTCGTTATTGTTGTTTTAAAATATTTATTTCTTTTTCTAGGTTTTGGTAAATTGATTTCATAAATCTAATTCACAACATGAATAAAGCATTAAAAGAAAAAAATGCAAATATTTAGGCATATAGAAGAAAATATGGACAAATATCAAAGCAAATAGAAGCAAGTATTGAATATCGTAACATAATGGCCGCAGAACTTATTGTTATAGGTTATAACACTCAACATAGATAAGAACGCAAATATTAAAGCAAATAAATAATATTACACCTTGATGGGCGGTAGAACTGATCGCTACAAGATGCAATGTGCCAATATAAAGAGTAAATATCAAATATTAATGCAAATATAAAAGCTTGGCAGGCAGCAGAGCTAGCCCACTGCAAGTTTTGCACAAAAGTAAATGAGTGCAAATAAACTCACTTTAAACTTTAAAATAAATGTTTCTCAAAACATGTGAAGCATTGCAGTAGGTTTAAGGTTTTTGAAGAAAAGAAGAAAAGAAAAAAAAAAAAGAGGGTTCAAATAGAAAGAGTTTTACTCAAAGAAGGTATTTGTTACAAATACAAAGCTTTGTAGGAAGCTTTGAATTTGAAGGGCTTTGAGAAGGCTTTAGGGACTTTAGAGTACTAGGCCAAGACTTTAGAAAGAAGGAAGGGAATCTTGAGGGGTTGAGGTAGGTGACACATATCTTTGTCGCTTAATTAAGAGGTTGAAAGTTCAACTCTTGATAATACAGCAAACTCCTGGAGTCAACGATAGCCCTCCTTGATTTGAGAAATTCCCGCTGCGAAAGAATTAGTCGCCTAACTAATCCTTTTAAAAGAAAGAAAGAAGGAAAGGACGTTCAAGCTTTAAGGAGAGTAAGAACAAAGAATAAAGAAAAAAATAAGAGCCTATCGGGGAGGCTCCCTCCTTGTTTTGAACCTCCTCCTACAAGTTTTGTCAAGTTCAACATAATGATGCTTGATTTTTACATATTCAATTTCTTTAAGGATATGCATATAATAATTTTGGGTTTGGGATAATTCCCAAGGCTTATTATGCCATCTTTTTGGAAAAACATTGTTGAATTGATAATTGTAAAAGGATATGGGTTGTAAAAACACATTTTTAATTGTCAACATTTTTTGAAAATGTTCTTTTCAAAATAGTGCTTTGAAAAGGTTTTTGTTTTAAAATTTGCAAATCTTTAGAAAAACTTGTTGAAGAATTTTTTATTTGATTTCGGCTCGTGTAAAATAAATTTTCTAACGGTATTTTTAGCAGCCATTTTTTCAGGAATGTTTTTTTATAGACATTCGTCCAATGAATCTCTCAGAGTTATAATCAACCTTGGAGTTATTGAAGGATACTTTAGCCAGTCAGAAATGTGAAATGTCGACCATATTGGGTGAATTTTGATAGAAAGCGTATTGTTTTCTCTTCTTCCAATATCTATTTCTAAGCATTTATTGATTGTTCAGTTGTGGGCTTTGAATGGGTATTCTTTGAAATAGACGAGTTCACGTGAGTAGGAGATGGGCTCACTTGAATAAAAGATTGGCACATTGGGTTCTTTGGGCTTTTAGTAGAGGCTTTGGAAGGTGTTTTTGTAGCAATATTCTAAACATCTTTTAATAAAACTTCTTTTTGTAGATTTTCAATGAATCTGAAGTAAAGAATTTTGGTTTAATAAAACACCTTGAAATTTTGTAATGCACAAAATAATGTACAAAATATCTTTTTTGATTGTTGAATCATTGCTTTGAGTAGTTTCTAATAGTTGCCCT
Organism: Erythroxylum cataractarum; assembly: GCA_024703695.1. Lineage (NCBI taxonomy): Eukaryota > Viridiplantae > Streptophyta > Magnoliopsida > Malpighiales > Erythroxylaceae > Erythroxylum > Erythroxylum cataractarum. Next base: position 9,461,634 of record JANJEY010000234.1, on the reverse strand, counting down.
CAAGGGGTGTGGCTCGATGGTTGAGAACGAGGCTTGTTTTTAGTTAGGTCCCAGATTCGATTCCATGCTAGCCCCTCTTGTAAGAGTCTGGGATAGCCGGAGTTTTACCTGTAGATGAAGAACTAGTTGAGCCCTCAATGATGAGTGCGCCCGTTTGGCCGGCCTGTGCGGTGGTTTGCTAGTTGGACCTTCAGAGAGGTGTGTTCGCTTGGCCCACCTACGTAATTTCCTCGAATAAAAAAAAGTTTCTAATAGTTAGGCTAACATTTTATAAAAGTACTTGGGCTCACATTTTTATAAATTGATTAAATTAATCTCTTGGTCTTTTGGGTTAAGTTCTTGGTCTTCATTGTTTTCTAAGATCACTTTGAACGATCTTGATTTTAGTAATTGTTTCACGGTCTCAAAATATTCTTCTTCTATTTTTACTGCAGCCAATAATTTTTGGGCTTTCGATTTTTGTTGCAAGAATAGACTTAGTTCACTTTGTTTTAATGGTTGATAATTTTGAGCTAGTCATTCTTTTATAATCACCTGATGATTGCGAGTCATGTTTGTAGTCATACTTTCATGCTAAAACTCATATAGGGATGAAGAACTTTGACATTAACAAGAGGCACGGAGAGAAAATGGCTTTAATTACATTCACATAAGATTAGTGCAAGTGGGAGTGAAGCCCCTTACCAAAGAAGGATTAAACCCTTCCATTCCTATTGAGAGAAGCTAGGTTCTACGACTTTCAAGATCCCCTCTTAATTCCATAGAGTTTAATCTTTGCACGGGGCCAATATTGTTTGATTATTATCCAAATTTGATCATCTCTCTTGGAGATAAAGAGATCTTACAAGCTTTAGTTTTGCAAATCAAAACCCACAACTATAAGATGAACACATGATCTATCCATGCAACTTTGATTAACAAAGTCCATTACAAAGCCATAAACACTGCATTTGCATCCAAAGGTCTGATATCAATTGGAGAAAGCATGAGGATCAAGAACAAGTTGGAAGCTTTGAAGGCTACAAGGATAATTAAGGATGAACATTAAGTTTTTTAAAAAAGATCTCACATGAATCATAATCAAACGCTCACTTTTAAAAAGAGGTCTCAAGATTCAAATTAGGTAAATTATAAGTATATCCTCAAGGCCTACTTATGATTTCTAATTTGACCTTTTGTCTTTTTAGAACCTTTTTTAGAACTCTATTCTATTAGTTTTAATCTCGTCCCTAAATTGATTTGCAAATAAAAAGTTGGTGTTGTTGTAGGGACCTTTATTTAGGAGTTCTAAGTATTGCGCTTCTTAACCTAGATAGGTCTTCACGTAGTCTTTTTATGAGTTGCTTTATCAAATATTGAGTTAACATTAATAAAACAGTAAGTGTAAATACAAGCAAATATTAAATCAAATTAAAGCAAGTGAGCGAAAATAGAAACAAGCATTGAGTATCATAAAATGATGGGTGATAAAGCCGACCGCTACAAGTTTTAATACTCAATACAAGTTAAAATGTAAATATTAAAACAAACAAACAATATTACACTTTAATGGGCGAAGGAGCCCACCATTAGAAAATACAATAGGTCTAATAAACATTCAAAAAGTAATACATGCAAATTCTTCAATATAAAAAAAGTTAAATTCATGTGGAATTTAAGAGTTTAAGAGAAATAGAATTTTTCCTAATCTCTTTATTAAAATTAAAATATATAAGTTATGTGGAAAGTACACTCATTTTATTGTCAAATTGTCTTTAACTATTATCTTATTAAATAAAAGTAATGAGAGATAATTATCCTTTATAATTAAAATGTTGAATTTTATACTTTGACTTATTGTTGGACGATGGTAGGTTAATTAAATTGTATATGTTCCAATATCATTACATTATTGTGTAAAACATGTAAGATAAAGCTCGTGGATTTAATAGACTCAACTAATTTCAGGTCACATGATTGGTTGTAGTAGTTTAACAAATTTAAAGTCAACAAAGTTATCCAGTAGGGTTAGGTAGCAATGAGCCTAAACTTGTTCATTATATGTCATTTTCATAATTAATTTTTTTTAATTATGAAAATTAATATTTTTTTTAAGATTTTATATTAAGGATAAGATTGCGTACTATCAGATCTCTATAGATTTCGTTTTGTTGCAGGACTTCAGACTGAGTGTGATGATAATGATGACAATAATGACTTTATCTTAGGGTTTGAAAATTATTAATGTCAAGACTGTAAAATATGTTAGAGCTTTTGTTGTTTGGATTACGGAATGATTCAGGGGTCTAGGGAACTAAGGGTTCTAGAACTTTAATAACACAGATGATAATAGTAGTATTTTATTTTTTGTTTATTATTATTATTATTTCTTTTTTTTTCTTTATTTATATGGGTTATTTGAAAAAAAGCTCTCTATTAATTATAAATAAAATTGCGTACAAATGTATCTCTTCAGATCTTATGTATACTTGATATGGATGTTGACGTTGTAACTCAATTTTGAGAATTTAGAATAGAGTTGCAATTTTGAGGTCATGACACCTTAAAATCTACCCCTAACATTGTACTCTAGAGGATAAATATACAACTTTGGGTTAAAACTAGATGGACCATGATGTAGTTCATTTACATAGTACAAGATTTGGATTATGGAAAGGTTGTAAGGTTTTATATTCTTTCTCATGATTATTTGAGGATAGCATAATACAACGTTTGAGAAATGAGGCAAATATCATCAATATTATCAAATCAATTGAAAATTTTGATTATGAAGTTATTAAGGTATTCATGCACAATGTTGGATATCCTTCGTTCAGGCATAATGAAGGATGATATTGTGGAGGTCATAAACTACTATCCTAATGCTGTAAATCAATTTTAGCCTTTTTAATCCAATTTTTTAATATTTTTTTTTATAAAAATGAACTTCTTGTGCTTGTAACTAGGGACGACTAGTTGCTACGGAGTGCTTGTAACTAGGGACAACTAGTTGCTACGGAGGGCTGATGTGGTGCTTCTAATCAGGGGCATCCAGTTGTTGGTGCTAATGGTGAAGAACAAGTTACTGGTGATTATAGTATAGGACAAGTTGCTACAGCTGACAGTAAGGATAACTTGATGGGCCTCTAGAGAGGGACAAGTAGTTGTTTCAAAATCAAACGAGCTTCGTGAGGGTAGAAGTGTTTCTAGCGAGGCTTATATACCCTTAGATGATGAAGATGAAAGTGAGTCAAATTTCATCTTGGCCAAAAATTTCCCGAATTAATATTAATTGAGAATAACGAAACATTCTCCCTAATTACTTTAGGGTGATGAATCTGATCTTGATCATTCAACTATCTCCATATAGTTCATGTTACATCCAATGACTACTGATTAAACGACCTATGATTAAATAGATCATAAGTAGCATCAAAACATAGCCTTAAATCAAAAGATCACTTATATAATCATCACAATAAGAATTCCATAGACATACAAGTAATATTCCAAATAGATTTCTTATATCGAATTTGTTCAATGAACTTGTTCTCTAGTAAAAATCCACACGTTTGTTTAAGTATCTCTACACCTATGAGATTGACTACTTCCTTTATAAGGAAAAAAAAAACGTGTGCTGGTCATTTTACGTTCTATTAATGTCTAATCTTAATAAAACAATGACTAGGAATATTTAGGAATAATACATAAATGCAATATGAATATCGTAATTATAATCTTATTATAATTTCATTTGTAATGTATAATTATCCTATGAACTTTATTATATACATCTAAACATGAATAAGTAAAGAATGTCTTTAAATAAATTGTCACTAAATTACAACCAAAGTGATTGGTTGTAAGGTATAAACTAATACAAAATTGAACAATAGACATAAAACTTTTCTTTCTACCTTTAGGAACTCTTCTCAAACCTAACATATGTCCTAAAAAAATTGATTTACTAACACTTGGTGTCAACTATTCTAAATAATGACAATTTACTATTCAAATTAATATAATTGTGAGGAAAAAAGTAATTGATTAAATGTCATGACAATCATATAAGATTATGACTTTAATAATATATTTAGTTACTTTCATTATTTTATTTGAAATAATAATTCTCACTACTATTTCGAAAAGAATACGTTAGTCTTTTTAGTGTGTAATGATCTCATTTAAATTTAATTGACCTTGAGTTTGCTTAATAAATTAAGTAAATTTAAATTAGGTAGATAACATTTTTATCAATAACATCTCATGCAACTCCTATATCTATTAAGTGACAACTCTTTACAACCTCTTATAATGTTATTTCAAACGTTTCCTTTAAATTCATATCATTATGAGTTTGAACATCCAAATTATGGAAATTTAGTTGAATACGACATATTGTTATATAAATAAATATATTCAAGTTAAGATGACACAATTTGTTGAATAAACCTAACAATAAACAAAACTTCAGTTTATTCTAATAATAATATAAAGAAATAATCATATTCTGAATGTATATTTTGTATTTTAGTGAAGGATTTTGATTTTAACTGGTCTTATCAATCATTAAAAAAAACATACAAAGTAACGCATAAGCATGCAATTCAATATGTATATAAAATACATAATACATATATAAAACCTGTAATTCAATATGCAAATATAATCAAGTTATATGCATAAAATATCAAACTTAATTTGGTTATAGTTATAGATATAATTTTTATAATTAAAAATAATATTTTCATCTCTTTGAAAAATTAGATTGGATTAAGCCATTAATTCCTGATTAACTCAAAATTTTATTCCAAATAAAAATTCAATTTGATTTATGAACAATTTTCAAATTTAATTAAAAAATATTTTATAATTTACTCTCTTAATTATTATAATTTCAAAAAGCTCTATTTCAAAATTTCAACAAGTAAAACATTTTAATTAGAAAATTATTTTTTTAATATCAAAGAAAATTACTTTCAAAATTAAATAATATGTTTTAAATTTAATTAATAAAGTCCTTAACATTACTTATTTAAAGATTTGTTCTTAAATAACTAGAAGATCATTCTTTAGTAATTCAAAAAACTATTTTTAATGTATCAAAGAAAGTTGAATTTTCTTATCGAAAAACTTCATTGTATCTTATTTTTCATAAAAAATATTCTCATTAGATTTTCATTATAAAAATTAAAAATAAAACACATATAACATAAAAATAGATATAAAACAATTAACGATACTGACATGCCAACCCAATATCTCTTAAACTCAACTGGAACTCATTAACTCTCACTTGAACTAATTATACTATTAAAATAATTATTTAAATTAATTTAAATTACATTTAATGGATTAATATTAAGTTTTAAAATTAAATTGGGTTGTTATATTAGCACTATTGATTGATCCCCTCGTCAAAATTTTTAAATAATTTTTAAAAATACAAAATACAAGACAACAATTTTTTAATTGAATTTGAATTTGTCTCGGCCGAACTTAGCTTATTTGATGCTCAATTCTTCTAAATAAAATGTTATCATTTTGCTTAGAATAATTGAATATTGAGTTGATTCCGACATGAGCTTGACTTACGATGGATCCATAGCCAAATCATTATCATCCTTATTATTACTTGCATTTCATTTTTTGTTTTTAAACGGAAGTGTCTAAAAAAATTTGAGTTCCATCAGATTTTGAATTAGAGTCGAGTTCGATCATAAAATTTCAGGATATGAAATTCATCTTTATACATCATGTCTTGGGCTGT
>JANJEY010000234.1:9433355-9453973 GCA_024703695.1 Erythroxylum cataractarum | reverse complement strand
TTATGACTCTTGTTTCATTCTTGCGAATTGAATTTAAGGTTTGCTACTTTAGGTTATTGCCAAAAGATCATGCAAGACGCGATCCTACGGAATAATTCTAGGAAAGCAAATTAAATTTAATTCAAAAGAGAATGGAAAACAGAGGAAGGTCATTTAATTTAGCTCATTGAATCGCATGAAAAATATTCATAGATGGTCATCATCTCTTTTAGGAGAGAACTTGAATACAGTCATGATTTAAAGAAATTAAATGAGATTAACGAAAAATGCAAATGCGAGATATAACCTAGGGTATAGCATACAATTTATGCTCAAGGACACAACAATCTTAGAATCAATTTGTTAATCGAGATGTCATATATTCCTAACAGATATATGACAATGTACTCTCGTCGTATGCTAGTCACACTAGTTATTGAACGCGTATGAATATTGCAGAGTTTTTGTTTTAAACTCATCATGTGTGAGTAGGAGATGATGTCGTTTAACACCTATGATGGGTCAAATGGTCATCTGCCATGAGTAACTACCATCGGTAGTTGTTCACAGATGAAATATAAATAGACAAAGGCAACGATTTGAATAGAACGTATGTGTGTTTGGTCTGTTCGATGATGCTTGGAAAAACTTCTAGAGAGGAGAACTCTGCTTCTTTAACTAGTGGAATCAAAACAGAAATTTAAGTATATGATTTCTATTTTTTCCACGCATATACAAATGAGCCTATAGTATATGATCTGTTCATATATTTTCTTACAATTACATAAAAGAAAATAAAAAATTAAACACAATAACTATTAATTGATGGTTTACTGCTTATAAAATGGTATAAAGTTCAAACAATTATAACCATGTAAGAAGGAAGAATGAGATTGTCATCCTTTTTACTTATAATAAACCAAAAATGTTACGTTAAAGAATTAGCTTAAGTGCCTTGTTGGAGGCGTACCTTTCCTTCGTCAGTACGTAGGTCCTTTCCAACGTATTTAACGTGGAAGAACGAGGGCTCATGTTCGATGTCAATGGACACCCGGAATGAAAATTTTCGGACAGTTCCGCGAAAATGATGAATACAGAAATGACAGGCATGGTTTTAAAACTCGAATCGGACCGGCCAGTTCGACTGGTGATTGGTCGGTGATCTGATCCTGTTGATGCTTTAAAATTGGTCAAAAATTGATCCAGTCTGAATTGGTCAAAACTGATCGGACCGGTCCGGTCCGATAATTATTATTTTTAATATTATATATAATTATTGCATAATTATTACGTCACACCGGTTCGACCAGTGATTGAACCGATCGAACCGATCAAATCAGTAACTAGTAAGGCCACCGGTTCGATGACCGGTTCAAATTTTAGAACATTGATGACAGGTAATTAAATTCGTTTCCAGTCCAGCCACTTGATGAACGAACTGACAAGATACACCGAAGTACAATCCACTGTCTTTTTTTTTAATCTTTTTGTTGTTTTGTTTTACGAATTATCGTCATCAGACTTGGCAGTACTGACGAAAAGTACAACTGAAGCATTTAAAGATCCTAACCTTTTGAAATGCAAAGTCTCGAGAAGGTGAAAATTCAGAGAGGTTGTTCAGGATAATGAATGTAATGAGAGGTGGGTTTTGGCCTTGCCATCGCAAATTGTATGTGTCTACGCTTGTTCATAGCGCGATCCGTTGGCAGCAGATTGCTTGTCCTGTAGGGCAATTGTAGAGCCCATCTCTACTGACGACTGATCTGCGGTGGGTTTTTTGGCCTCGCCCTTGTTCTTCCGGTAAATAACGTAGAGTATTAATTGCATTGCTCCTAGGCCGCAACCAAAGCCGTTGGGAACCTGTAACCAACCCACAGAAATTTCCTTCATCGCACAAGAATACCAAATTCTTGGTTTCTTTTAATTTTACTGCCTAAAAATGCAGATTGTTTAACGTACACGTTCCAAGGTAAAACAAAAACAAGTTAAGAGCGGACATGGAGGAGAACTTACAGCGACAAAAGGGTCATGGCCAAGGAGGCCAAAGACGAACCAAGATGTGCCACACAAGAAGACGAACAGTGACAAGAAGAATGGCATGTACTCCACACTCTTGGTCTTAATCACCAACCTCTGTAAGATATGCAACCAAGACGATTGAACTAGGAGTTTATATTATAGATTATTGAGTCAAGTAAAAATTTCATAAAAATGTTTCAACCCATCTTCATTCTTTTCTGACTGTGGACTACTTCATTCATTGCAAGTCTTTACTATTAGTTCAGTGAGATATCTACTAATTTCCAATTTCTACCGTTAACTTTAGATAATCTACTGTGAGTTACAAATATCTCTTGTTTAGATTTTGATAACATCCTTTTTGGTTCCAAACTGCATACCACTGTTGAATAACAAAATTTGAGGCAATTTGGCTAGAGAAATTTTGAATCTTACAGTACTGCCTAATATATCAAAAGTATCTGATAAAAGTATGGTTGAGATTACCATATCAATAAAACCAAAAGGGTAACTTACCATGATAGACAGAGGAGAGGCATACATGATGATGGAAAAAATGGTAGCAGCCATCCCGCAGAAGTATTTCCTGGCGTTGCCCTGAAGAGCAAGGACTGACACCAAAGCAATTGCCGCGAAAACCGAAAGCACAAGAGAGAGGAGTCCACCGATTTTAGCCTTTTCCTTCTTGGGACCATAGATGATGAATATGACCACGTAAATGCTCTCAATAAGCGCTCCTGTGCCATTAATTGTTGACACTAACAAGTTGTTCTTCGACACAAATGGTAGACCGTACCTGTCAAAAAACAGTTTAACAACACAACTTAATCATCCCGGAGCCCGATGGCCAAACGTCCCTCTTGGATTCATATGATTCATGTATGTGCATAGAGACAAAGACTAGGAGTCTTTTTGGTTTTTCAATGAGAGAACTAGTTGGGCTGGATTTAGTGAGTAACAATTCCTTCTTTTTCAACTAAATGTTGGTGATGACTGAAAACAAACTAACGTGAGTAATTAGGTCAAATGAAATGCTTTCAGAAAATATACTTAAAAGAGAAGAACCGAAGCCAGTAACATAGATATGTAGTGGAAAAAGAAGAAGAAGATGGTTGGAAGTCCAGAAACTAATTGAACAACCAAGAAGGCTCAACTCACCAAGCAGATAGAAGGCAATTCAACATGGTCATGACATAGGGAATGCCAGAGAACTGCTCTGTCGATTTGCCTGTTACGATCCTCTTGAATGTTATCCTGCAAAACCAATTTAAAAATCCATCACTTCTATGTTACTTTTTCATTACTCAATTATAACTCTGGAAAACTAATCCCCCAAAATTCGCAGAAAGCGAAGTAAAATTGGTTAGTTAAAAATGTTGAGAAAAAAAGAGGAATATTTTTAATCCTCAAAATACAAAAGAAGATGAAAACTGCTTCGTTCTGTGTGAAATAATATTATATTGATTGACGCTTAAAGAGGTCTTGCTAATCTTTGCATGGCGCTTTTTCCTGGAATCTATAGGTGCCTATGAGTTTTGACGCAAACAAACAAACAAACAAACACCGAGAGAAAGAAACAGCGATTTCTGCACATACGTTGGAGACAAGAAGAGGAACAAAGCAGTGGCATTTCCTGTTACAGAGAGAAGCAGAAAAATCAACAAACCGCAAATTCAAGAAAACAGAACCGGAAGAAGAAACCCAATTGCAGGAACTTGTAAACCTACCGAAAACACCAAACAAGAAATGCAGAATATGCATTTTATCTTGTGCAAATTCTTGAAAAGAGCAACAGACTATTTTGAAAGAACGCTCGGGCTACAGGTCTGGATGGGAAGAGCAAGCAGCATGCAGCAACATGTTTATATAGAAATGTAACCGCTTTGCGAGTGAGCTTTCGGCTTTGTCCTTATCCAATTGCTTTGCTTAACTTAAGGTTACCGTGCGTACTAACTGACATTTACCGGAATACACATTGTGAAGACTGGTGTTGAAATGAATTAGGCTGTCAGATATATGGATTAGCTGAATCTTTAATTATACTCTGTTTTCTACCCATCATTGAGCAGTAACTTGAGAAAACCAGAGGGCACTAGTAACAAGTCGACCACTTGGTTATCACTGTCATTAATTGAATCGTCCCTTTGTAATCTAGCACAAACACTACCCCTTTCCTATTATTGTGTTGCCACAATCGCACGCAACTTGGCCGAAAACAAAAATGATTTGAAACTCTTACATGACGAGACCGTATTTTAATTTACTAAGATAACATTATTTGATCTCAACTTAGTGAATATTATGTTTATGTTAAACAAATCTGAGCTCGATTTGAAGTTTAAGAATATGTTTATGTGTAGAATATAGGAGGGAAAATGGTTTTAATTGTATATATTATATCCCAATGAATAACATTAAAAAAATGAATTTAAGATAATTATAAATTTATTGATTTAAAATATTAATAAAATTGATATTTCATTTTGTACGCCACAAGAGAATCTCCTTCCAGTTTTTACTAATATCTAGATTATGTATACAAATTGAACATTTTACATTTTCTATTAAGAATTTTTTTAAAACTCAAATTACATTTTACATTTTCTATTAAGAATTTTTTTAAAACTCAAAATTTTATATTCTTTTCTTTGGCAGTGTGGGGTTTTCTTAATTAGATATAGTTAAGAAAATTTTCTTTTAAATTTATCTCTTTAATAATATAAAAGAAAACGTTTTTAATTTAATTACATCATTGCAAGCATTAAGGAAAATATGCTTTGTGGTTTAAATGATCCAAAAGAAAGTATTTGTAGACTTAAAGAATCGTTATAAAAACAAGAAAAAACAAATATTCAAACAAGCTACTAACTTAATTTCTATATTATCTAAAACTTCTAGAATTACGTACCCTAGGTTAATGTTGATCATATAGTAACTAAACTTTTTTATTTAATAATTCACTTAAATTCCACATTCAAAATTCTTTATGAAATTCAGACACATTTGATGTATTGATTTTGCTTGTTGTCATGTTATTTTAGTTTGTGACTAAACCAGCTACTTTTGTCTCTCTTTTAATTGCAATAGAATTAGATTAGATGGTATGATCTAATTTATCTTTATATTTATTTTGCTTTTAAATCATGAATCGTTAATTATCTCTTTAATTATACTAGCGTAGTTGACTTTGGTTGGTCATTCCCAATTTAAGTCTTTATAACAAAAAATTGGAAGATAGGAAAAGATAATGAAAGAAATAAAATACACAGAGAAATTAACTTGAAGATTGCTACTTTTAATGAATAATCAACAGCTATTTATAATAGCTTTACATGAACATGGAATGAGAAAAATTAGGAAAACAATCCCATTAACAACATGAAAGAAGGAAATAAACTACCCACTAATTTAATTAAACTACCCACTAACTTGATTAAACTACCCACTAACAATTAATTAAGGAACAAGAATGAATAAAGTGCACGCATAACACATGTCGTGTTTATTCAGTGTTGAGTTTTACACTAATTTTATCAAAGATTTGGAGCAACTTTTTATTTATTTTAGATTTTGATCTTGAAAAAGCACTGGAACGTTTTCGTACTATGGGCATGAGAGAGCCCATTGGAGCATCCCCGGAAGTACCCGCAAGTGTGTCTTGTTCGCTGGTTGCTGAATCAGTCATCTTTGGTAGGGATAAAGAGAAAGAATCCATTTTGAAGTGCTATTGTCGCATCAACTAGAAGCGAGTGGCGGGGACAACAAGATAAGAGTCGTTTCTATAGTGGGTAAGACTGGTATAGGTAAGACCACCCTAGCGCAACTCATTTACAATGATGCAAGAGTCCAAGCATATTTTCATGTCAAAGATTGGGTATGTGTTCCTGATGATTTTGACCTTTACAAGATGGGAAAAGATATTCTTCAGGGTGTCGATGTCTCTTCAATGGCTTCTGCTACTAGCATGGGAATGGAGCAGCTTCATGCTGAACTACAGAAAAAGCTGGCGGATCAAAAGTTCTTGATTGTGCTAGACGATTTCTGGTATCAAAATGACAGTACTTGGTACAACTTCGTCAAGATTTTGGAGACTGGGGCTCCAGGGAGCTGCCTCATCGTTACAGCACAATGCGGTAGGGCAGGATCACTTGTGGGCCACTCATCATTGTTGGTTCAGCTCGAGGAATTATCTGATGACAATTGCTGGAAATTGTTTTTTCATCTTGTACTTTCAAATAAAAATCTTAATCGGAATCCACGATTAATAGAATTGGGTCAGGAACTTGTGAAGAAGTGTGGAGGCCTTCCTTTGTGTGTGAAAGCATTAGGATGTCTCCTACGTTCTGTGAGAAACGTCGAGGAATGGGAAAATATATTAGGAAGTAGTTTGTGGGACTCTGCAGGAACTAGGGTTCTTCCAATTCTACGCTTGAGCTATGAATACCTTCCACAGTTCCACCATATCTACAACGATGTTTTTCCTACTGTGCAATACTCCCTGAGGATCATCAAATTCAAAAGGAAGAGTTGGTCCTTCGTTGGATTGCAGAAGGGCTCGTTCATCAATATGAAGATAAGGATGCAAAAGAAGTTGGTGCGGAGTATTTTGATGAGCTTTTGTCAAGGTCTTTTTTTGAACCACGAAATTATGGTTATGAAAGATGTTTTGTCATGCATGAGCTTATGCTAGACCTTGCTCGGTCGGTGGCCAGAGAGTGTACAGGAGAGACGCAAGTAACTCGGAAAGTTCCTGCAAATTCTCTATTTGATGAATCTACCATCTTCGGTAGGAAAGCTAAAAAGGAGTCTTTGATAGAACTGATACTATCTGATAATATGAATGACAGTAACATTCGTGTAGTTTCCATAGTGGGCGTGGGTGGTATTGGGAAGACAACACTTGCACAACTTGTTTACAGAGAAGAAAAAGTTCAAGATTCATTCGATTTCATGGCATGGATATCTGTTCCAAGAGATTTTGATGCATTTAATATAATTAAACAAATTCATAAGGAATTCTCATCGATGTGTTATCACAACATGACACTGGAGCAACTGATAGTTAAATAAGAGAGGCAAATGGCGGGCAAAAGGTTTTTACTTGTACTGGACAATGTTTGCCGTCAAAGTTCAGATGAATGGGAGCGTTTGCTCACACCTTTGAGGTCTGGGGCTCTAGGAAGTTGGCTCATTGTGACAACACGCCACTATAATGTAGGACTACTTTATAACAAGCCACTATACTCAATTTCTGAGCTCAATCCTTTATCTTTTGATGATAGTTGGCAATTATTTTGCAATCACGCATTTGCGGAGGAAAGTTATAATTGGCACCCAAGCTTGGAAAAAATTGGTAGAGAGATTGTTCAGACCTGTCGTGGTCATCGTTTAGCTTTAAAGGTACTAGGAGGTGTCCTACATTCTATGAGAAGTGTAGTGACTTGGGAAAAAGTATTGAGTGACTTGTGGCAGTATTTATCATCCTATACAATTGTGTTATCATTTCCTTCCATCATATCTCAAGCCATGTTTTGCCTACTGCACATTATTCCCGTACGGTTATGAATTTCAAAAGGATGAGTTAGTCCTTCTTTGGATGGCTTAAGGTTTTGTTCCACAAGTTCAGAATAAGGAGATCCATGAAGTTGTTGAAGCATACTTTGATGAACTTGTGTCAAGGTCAATCTTTGAACTGCGGATTAACTCTTATAAATCTTGCTTCGTTTTGCTTGACCTAGTTAGAGACATTAACAAACATATCGTGGAAGAGGATTGCATGTTTTTGGAAGGTAACAGATTATGTGAACTTACCTCACCGGTTCGCCATTTATCGTGGGTGAGGAGTACATATCCATATTTGCAGGAGGGATTCCTACTCACCCGAAACAATCAGTACTTGCATACATTACTGGTGGTGTCCCAGCCATGGCTGCAGCTTACACAAGATCATACGAATATGCTTCTTGATTTATTGCCAAAGCTCCGATGCCTAAGAGTTCTTTCTCTGTCTCAATGCCAAGATGTGAGTGAGTTGCTTTGTTCAATCCCCAGCTTGAAGCATTTGCATTACTTAGACTTTTCTAAAACACCCATTAAAAGCCTGCCTGAAAGTTTCTCTGACTTGTATTACTTGCAAACGTTGAAGTTAAACCAATGCAGACAGTTGATTGAGTTGCCGGCTAATGTAGAAAAGTTGACAAATATGCTGCATCTTGATATTGAGGGTACAAGCTTGCAGGAGATGCCGCCAACTATGGGTAGACTAACAAAGCTACAGAACTTAAGTAACTTTTTGGTGGGAGAACTTAGTGACTGCAGCATTAAGGAATTGGGACAGCTGAAACATCTCCGAGGATCACTTGCAATTCGGAACCTTGAAAGTGTTGTGAATGCTGGAGAAGCACTGGAAGCTAATTTGAAGGAAAGGAAGCATCTTCAGGAGTTGATACTAGAATGAAGCGGCGATACAGATGATCCAGTACGTGATAAGGGTGTACTTGATGGATTGCAGCCTCACATAGATGTGGAGAAGGTTTCAGTTATTGGTTATGGAGGTCTGAGTTTTCCAAATTGGGTAGGAGACTCTTCTTTTATGCAATTGGTAACTTTGAAGCTTGTGGGCTGTAAGTATTGCTCCTCGCTTCCACAACTTGGGCATATGTCGTCTCTGAAGAATCTCCAGCTTAGAGGTTTTGACAGTGTTGAGGTTGTTGACGACGCCTTCGATAGAAAATTTGACTCTTCATCTATCAAGCCATTTCAATCCCTCGAGATTTTGAGGTTTGAAAGGGAGATAACGGTGGAGCTTTCCCTCTTCTTCAAAAGCTCTCAATTGTAGATTGCCCCAATCTAAAAGGTGCTCTGCCTGTTTGCCTTCCTTCTTTGAAAAAACTGCATGTTATAAGATGCTGGAAGCTTGAATTTTCATTTCCAAAGGCTCCAAAACTCACATCAATGATTTTGGAGAATGGTTCTTGTTCCATTGAGTTCAGTCATTTCCGTTCCCTCAAATTTGTCCAATTCAACTCCCAACGATCCATGGTAGAGATGATGGAGAAACTTGGTACCGCTCATATATTTGCTTCAGAGAACGTAGTAATAAGGCATTGTGAGTCTCTCAGGTGCTTCCCCTCGGAATTGTTCCCCGGGCTGAGGATTCTTGAGGTTGAAAGTTGTCCAAATCTTCAAATTCCTTGTCCGAATTTCAAATCCTTTGCAGAAGAATTGTCTGCTCATATGGAGATATCGGAGTCACTGCCAGAATGTATGCACTCTGTGCTCTCTTCCATTGTGGAATTGAATGTAGATGAATCCAGTCAAATTGCTACATTTCAAAAAGGAGGTTTGCCATCCAAATTACGATCACTTTCCATCTCCAATTGCGACAAACTGGTTTCTGGGTTTAAGCTTTGGAATTTGCAGAATCTATCATCTCTTTCTGATTTGGAGATTAGTAAGTACGGAGGCATGGAAGTTTTCCCGGAAGAGATATTGTTCCCCTCGTCTCTTACTTCTCTTCGAATTTTATTTCTACCAAATGTCAAAAATCTGCAGTGCACAAAGTTCCATCAAATTACCTCTCTATCCATTTCCGATCTTCAGATTTTTGAGTCCCTATTCGACAAGGGAACTCGATATCTCAACTTGCTTGAAAAATTGGAGATTAGGCTGTGTCCTGAGTTGCTGTCCCTGCCTACAGAGGGACTGCCCTCCTCTCTTACATCTCTAAAAATCTATAAGCTTCGAAACCTGAAATCTGTGGGAGGACTTGCGCACCTCATTGACCTGAAAATACTAGAGATTTTTGGTTGCCTAAATTTGCAACTCTCGCCAGAAAGCTTGCCATCCTCCCTCCTCTATCTTTCTATTTGGGACTGTCCTTTGCTGAAAAAAAAGAATTCAACGGGACAGTGGAGAAGATTGGCCAAAGATTTCTCATATTCCTGCAGTTGAGGGTAATGGCTATAACATCTGATACTAAAGGAAGTGTCTTAAGTTATTGCGTTTGTCACACACTGATCAGGTATTTGCATTAGCTTCTATTGGGATCCCTTTCCACTTCATAAAGTTTATTTAGCTTTGTTGTGTGTTGATCAACCTGAAATTGACTGCCTCAATTTGCAGTTGTCTAGCTTGACCCTCACAATCTCTCAGCAACTTGCTTGCCAGCACCTGCCATAAGATAGCTTGAAATGATCAGAGCAAAATATTAGTAGCGGAGATCAGGTATCTCAAAGTCCTGAATTTGCTTAATCGTCATGGTTCATATCTTTATGTCCTAATTATGAATCTCAAATGTTCTTTGATTAAACAACAGGTGTATTTATCCTCCGAGCATTTATGATTCTCAAAAAGAAATCAAAATGCTCATGATCACCTACTAAAGAGCTGGAGATTTCAACCACATCAGATGATGTTCTCCTGCTTTTCTTTCCATAATTTGCAGATGGTGATTTCAGATTGGCATTTGCAGTTTATGCTGCTGGTTCCAAGTCTTTAATACCAGTGGTTTAGCAACAAGTCAGATTCATCTATGTGTTAAATAAAACAGATCCCTTTTTTTTTTCCTTCTCCATATTCCGCTAGTTTGACTTTCTTAATCAAATTCCATTTTCTTTGGTGTAAGAACTACTTCATACTCGATCCTTGATCATCTCTAAGTGCCCTTACATGTAATTCTACAACTTGGTTTGTTGTTACATTTCCTTTGAGTTGGCTGAAAAATTGCAGATTAACCCTAAACTGAGAACTATATCAGGAATTGAAACTTTTGTTCCTTTCTTTTGTATTGATTGAAGCACTTCCCAGGAAAATGAAAGGAGTTCTACTTCTACCAGTTCGATCTGAGTCACTGAACAGAAACAGAAGTAGAAGATTTAAGTATACTGACCTTTAGTCAAACCTGAATAATAATATCTGACGTCAGTGATTCATCAGCCTTACATATACCTAGCTTAAAGTGAATATAGAATTATTAGGGTGAACTCAACCTTAACTATGATGTACCCTCTCCCCTGATTGGGATGTCATTTCACGTTAAATTATAGAACTAATTAGCTACGGTCAAATCTAATATTTTAAGTGTAAGACGGCAAAAACTAATTAAATTTAAAATTATAAAAAAGGTTAAGGTATTTCAAACTATCGATAATTGTGATCCATAACCTAACAAATACATATACATAAAATTCAATTTATCACCTCTTTTTGTTAACTCATTAATTTAAATGTATTTATCGTTGGGTAAGTACATGTACCTAACACTTTGCATATAATTGAAGTAACTTTTCTTTTGTATTTTAGTTTAATTTTTAACTTTCTCGTTTGTTTTACTTTATTATCACTTATTGTAAAAAATTGATCAATTAATTAATTAATTGGTCAATTTTTATTAATTAATAAATTTTCATAAACTAAAAAAACATTAATTAATTTTCATTTAATAATATCTTTTTTAAATTAAACTTTAAATCCTTTAGACAATCTATTTAAAGTTTTTTATTTTTATTTAATATTTATTTGATTTTATGACTATCTAATACTGATTGAATTTTTTAAACTTTAAATTTTTTATTTTATCGGTGTAATTTTCAGTCTGATTTTTAAAATATTAATTTTAAGTAAGTTCATTATTCGATATGCATATTTGATAGTCAAGGATTTGCAATTAAGCAGTGATTTAATTGGTAAAACAAAGCCGTTTGATCAACGCAAGAGATTAAATGAATTTTATATTTAATAAATCAACTAATTCATATAAAATGTATTATTTAATGCAATTCTTATATCTATTGGAATTTATGGAAAATGTCACTTTTGCCGTACCAGACACGATCTCCCTATCACCGTCGCTATTATTTTAAGTTACCCATATTGCAGCTTTCCAAGTCACATATTCGGACACCATAGAATCGACAACCAAACCCAGTGGAGTTCCTGAAAATCATGGATTCGGTCCTGTCACGGAACAATCCTGTTCTAAATTTGTTATGCAATCTGTAAAGACTAACGACCATTCCTATTCCATCGTCAGAGGATCATGTTTCTTTGGGATACATATATTATAACAATATGTTTATATTATTACAATGTCAATGATTGTGTCATGACCCATGTTACAGTAGTAGACAGACTCCTCAGGATATGAACTTGTAATATAGTTATAAAATATCCCAACTGTACATTTTCAATACATACATATACATACATACACATCTTTTAGTAATGGTTGAGTTGAGCATGAAATCAAAAGGTTCTGTGTTTAAATTCTCTTACTTATGCTCTTTCAGACTTTCAGTTGAGCCTGTCGTATAATGATTATTGAAATTTAAGACAAGCTTTTTAATGAGTAAAAGGTTATACTTTATTTTAGAACTTGAAGATATCAAATTTAGGGATGACGGTTTTTGATTTGGTTGTCTAAATTTAGTTGTTTTTAGTATACCGATTTATAGTCTAAATTTAAGTCCATTTATTTAAATTAATAACAACATTTTGTTTAAAAGAATTAAACTTAATCATAAATAAATTGTTTTATATTTTTAATTTTATTGTTACGACGAATTGTGTGAGTCCTGTCAGCCGTACGACTTGATGGACTTCCACGTGGCAGGTGGTTCCCGTTGAAGTTTATAGACACGAGGCTAGTAAGGATTTGGTTTGACCAACGAAACAAGTCTCCACATCATTTGGCTTTTTTTATCTGATCGCATTTACCTAATCCCAACCTAATCCTTTAGTTCATTGGCTTAAACGGTGACGTTCTGAGCGATATTTCAGGTTAGGTCCAGTTCTGGTTGTCCAAATTCGTTGACGCAAACTTTTTAAGAGTGGTTATGTTATGTTGACGATATATGTTCATTTTTTTCACTTCTAATTAGTGTTCATTTGTATTCACTATTATATGTTTAATTATACGTATGTATTAATATTTTATATTATCATTAATTTACACTATATTTAAGTTTATTGAAAACAATTTTTTTTATTTTATAAAGATACGACTGCGTACTATTAAATATTTACAAATTTCGCATTTGCGCTACATTCTAATTCTATGTTGCTGTTATCGTATAGATAGTAGTAAAATTTTAGAATCCCTTTTATCGAACAATGAGTTTATTTATTTCAGAAACTAATAATATATTTTAATGTTTATGACATATTTTTAAATCAAACTAATATAAAGTAGACAATTGATCTTTAATATGTAGAAAAAAAGTGAACTCCAATCATTAACTGCTAGAGAAGTCTTTCATGCACCACTTGAACCAAATAAGGTATATTGACTTCCAACTAGTTGGAGTTGCAAGAAAAATAAGTGTCAAAGGAAAGGGCTCTTAAGTCATTGAGGTTATGGTATGTTCATAATATATTAGAGCTTCCTTTTAAGTGGGGGATAGATTGGATCATAGCTCACCAACCAAAAGCTATGAGTCATCGATGGCAGTGGAATTACCCTAAAGCTCCAAATCACATGGATGGATGAACATGCATATATTATGGTTGAAAAAGAAAAGGTTGGTTAGTAATAGACTTAGATTATTCAAATAAAATTTAATGTCTTAAGCAAAAGGATAAATGAGATAGAACTTTTTTTTTTAAATTTTTTTTTTAAAAATTAGAAAAATTTAAAATTTCATAATTTTATTATAGTTTTCAATTTTTTTAAAAATCATCTTTTTAAATTTTTTTGATATATATAAATTAATCAAATGTCACTGAAACGGTAACTTAATATAGCTTTTATATTTAATTTAAACCAATTAAACTCGATTTAATTTAATAATATAAGATAATCATATTAAATTTTAATTAGTTTTATTTTAGTTTAAAAGTTGAGTAGAGTCGCTGTATAAGCAACATTTAATTGATCAATGCGTGATGAACCTGTTGTATGTATTTTGTCATTATTTTCCAATTGATATCAGCTTCGAAAAATAAAAAATTTAAGAAGTTTTTTTTTTTTGGACCTAACTTAAAATACAATCTTAATATTGAAGTAAAATTAATAATTAATGAATCTTCCAAAATCATAGAAATGAAAGCAGTGATACCTACTAATGTCATATCTTGAAAGACTAATTAGAAAAATAATCATAAATGGTTCTTTTCTTCAACTTCCGAGAGTTGCTTCTCAAAATCTTCTTTTCATGTTCTTGAGGAGAAAATATGAACTCTACCTTCTAGTATCTATCTAATGTATAATGGCTTCCCAACAAAAGTCCAACAACCAAACCCACCTTCTACCTTATATATCAACTCCATTCGCCTCTCCTTTGTTGCCATCGCCTACACGAAGCCAAAATAAACTCACCAACTTCAGATATATACATATATAAAATCCTTATTCCTCTGATCTTGGGTCATCTCCATCCATGGACACAACACTAGAATTTGTGTTAGCTCTCACAGTTCTCTTCTCTGTGACACTCTCATCATATGCTCAGACTTGTTCTAGCTATACCTTCTCCAGCAACCAGGTGTTTAGTGCATGTAACGATCTTCCTTATCTGAACTCATTTCTTCATTGGAATTACAACTCTTCATCAAGCACTCTACAGATAGCCTACAGGCACACAAGGGTCTCTTCCTCTAACTGGGTTGCATGGGCTATAAATCCTACTGGAACCGGCATGGTCGGATCACAAGCTCTGGTTGCATACCAGCAATCTGCTGGGGCCATGAGGGCTTATACGTCGTCTGTCGGCAGCTATCGGACTCAGTTGACGGAGGGGAAACTTAGTTTTGACGTTTCAGGTTTATCGGCTACTTATGCAAACAACGAGATCATAATCTTTGCTACTCTAGGACTTCCAATCACTGGTGCTGGTACTGTGAACCAGGTTTGGCAGGATGGTTTGGTTTCCAGTGGTACTCCTCAGGTGCATGCTACTACTGGAGCTAACGTGCAATCTATGGGGACTGTTAACCTTCTCTCCGGCCAGGTTGGGACTACCGGAGGCAACGACAAGCTTAGGAGGAGAAATGTAAGTATTTCAAATCAAACACCGTCTTCTATGTCTATATGTGTTTAAGGACGATCTGTTCTTCCTTGTTATTCGGTTCCTATGTCTGACTTGAACCAGTGATTTTGGTTAGATCATGGCTAATTATGTCTCGATCATATGACAGCATAATGCTTCGATCAGGCTTCAAACATGGCATAGTTTCTGTTTAATGTTTTAACAACAATTCGATTCTATCCGAAGTATATGCTCTGTTCTTGAAGGATTTCTGGATTTGGATGATCAAATCTCCGGCTACTTCCTTTCAGATCAATATTTCATATTGGCGCAACCAATAAATAACCCAAGTTGTTAATGATTATTTGAAAAAATAATGTCAGGTTCACGGAGTTCTGAATGTAGCCAGCTGGGGAATTATGATGCCAATTGGTGCTCTGATAGCAAGATACCTGAAGGTGTTCAAATCTGCAGGTCCTGCTTGGTTTTACCTTCACGTTACTTGTCAATCCATAGCCTACATGGTCGGGGTTGCTGGATGGGGTACAGGTCTCAAACTGGGAAGTGAATCTGTTGGTATAGTGTATAATGCTCATAGAACAATTGGGATAGTCCTGTTCTGTCTTGGAACACTTCAGGTATCATGATTCATGATATACTTTCTCATTATTAATTATTATCAGGGTCAGGGTATTAAAGAGAAATTGCTTTGCGTACAATCCAGGTTTTTGCTTTGCTTTTAAGGCCAAAACCTGATCACAAGTTCAGGTTCTACTGGAACCTATACCACCATTCTGTGGGATACAGTGTCATCATCCTCAGCGTCATCAACATATTCAAAGGTTTGGACATCTTACAACCTCAGGAGAAATGGAAGCACGCCTACATTGGTGTTGTCCTTGCCTTGGCCGTCAGTGCCGTTTCGTTGGAAGGATATACTTGGTGTGTTGTGATGAAGAGGAAAAGGTCAGAGGCCGAAACAAAGATGACTCACGGCATAAATGGATCGAATGAGACAAATGGTTATGATGCTAGGCAATATCAGGAGGCATAGTTGGCTTGTGTTTGGCTCTGTATTTTCCATTTTATGTTGTTTCTTTGTTTATTTCTATGTAACTTTGTTTAACAGGTAAGTCATAGCAGTTGCTCCCTGGTCTTCCATTTATGAGTTGCTGCTATCTGACTACACCAGTGCTAGAGGGAGTATAGGATTTTGAAGTTTTTTCTCAGGGTAGTCATAGGAAGTTTAGTCTGAAACTCTCCTTGAGATTTCATGTATCTGTTTCTTGTTCAGATATTTATTATATACCATGTGATTCCATTGTTTTCTTCATGACATCTATGTTAAAATTCTCAAAGTTGTATCTAATTCTGGGTATATATCAGCAAGTTTGCAGGGGTTCAAGCATCCATTTTTATACATGTTTTGAGAAGAATTGGAAGTGTCCCTACCGAATTTCACTTTTACGACTCTTTTAATTCTCTATTTTCTTGTTGGCCTACATTTGTCAATCTCTGTGCTGTGAACTTTTCCACCGAGAATTCGGCTACATCTGTTGGTAAGATGGCCCGTGGATCAAGCAGACGTGACAATCAGGAGTTTTCAGTAAATTGGACAATTGGCTCTGATTCTTTTACTCGTCTATTTTCTTGTTGGCATTCATTTGTCAATCATTGTGCTGTGAACTATTCCATTGAGAATTTGTCTACATCTGTTGGTAAGACAGCCCGTGGATCAAGCAGATGTGACAATCAGAAGTTTTCAGTAAATTGGACTATATCAAACAATTGGTTGTGCCGAGGTTCTAGAAAATTATACAGCTTCATTTTCACATTTATGAGTAATCAATGAGTGCAGCAGATGTTGTTCACAATGACTAGGCAAAACTATCATCTTCAAAAAACATATTTGTTTGTAATCTCATGGAATCTCATTTGCTTCTTCATTCTGCCTCCTCCAAAGCCTCAACAAATGCATCCTTCAACTGTGGGTTTGAAGCAGCAACTCTTTGAGATGTGATGTCAAAATCTTTACCAGATCTGAAGCAAACCAACCAACACCAAATCTTTAAGCTTTTCTAACTAAGAAAATCTATGCACGTAAATGTCAGGGTAATAGTTTGAAGTCTTGCAACCTAAAATATTGACTTTTTTCGCATGATTGACTACATTATTGACATCTCAATATTAAGGAAATAGACAATTGAAGTTGTATATTCACTGATATAAGTTATTCTAGGTTATGATATGGACTGGTTCTAGACTTCCTTCAAATCACAGTTTGCTGTAGGTAAGATGGCACTTACGGATCGAAAATAAGTCCACCAGCTTCTGTTACAATCACAGCACCAGCAGCTACATCCCTGAGCAAAGGAATAGCTCACATTAATCATGTTACCACATCAATCACTTGATTAATTCCCACACCAAAATTTTCTGAAATGAATTATTAAAACATACCATGGACCCCCGTATCCAGCTTCATAAACCAAATCAAGCCTGCCAGATGCAATTCCACAAAGATTCAATGCACAAGAGCCACTCATCCTGACTGATCTCACCTGGAAACAAGAAAATTTTATATTCCATTGGCAGATTTCTAATGCAATTTTACCAAACATAGAACTTCATGTATGGTCTCACCTTAAAAAGCAAAGAATTGATTCTATTTGTAATAGCATCCACAGTTGACTTATCTCGTTTTGTTCCAACCTGCTCTAAGTAAAATATTGATTAGACAGGTTCTCATCATGATTCCTTATGAAGGATGAAGGAGGGTGATAGATTCATCATGCAAGTATGAAGGAGTAAACGTGAATCTTAAATGAGGGTGCAATTGTCAACATATAAATGAAGGATAAAACGCATACCCCAGTTACAAGAAGAGACTTCACAAGCTCAGCTTGGGATGATACTGCAATTTTCATAAGATGCAAATGAAGATGTTTAAGTTAACAACAAGAGTGCGCCAGCAGTAGGGGGCAACAATAGTTAACTTATGGCTTACCTATTATGGGATTACCATTCAAAAAAGCACCTTTTCCATGAATACCAGTGAAAAGCTACATGGAAAAAAACATTGCAGAAAGTAATGTATGACAAACATAAGCAAGGTTGTCTGATTTGACTTCTTTGAGCTGACTATAATGTCTCGAAACCAAAAAACTGAAAGGACATAGTGTGCTGATCATGTGCTAAACTGTAACATAAAAATCGGAACGAGGTAGAGATTATAGTTGTGTAAGGGATCATTTGGGGATGCATAACAAACTGGATAGGGCATGTCAAGAATCAATTTTACTACTCTGAAGAACAAAACATGGTCATTTACTTCTGCACATTGAAGCAGAAAAATCTCACCTCCTCCATTATTGGGTTGTAAACAACACCTACTTTGGGAATTTTGCCAATTGTAAGGCCAATAGGTATGCATGCAAAGGGGAAACTACAAGCAAATATGTTCGCATAGTTATGATTATGGAAATGGAGATGTAAATAATAACAGAACATCAAACGACGTATTCCATATACCCATGCACAAAGTTGGTAGTTCCATCAAGAGGATCAACAATCCATGTTGGTTCATCAGTCAGCTCAGTGATACCATTGGCAGCGGTAGTTTCTTCCCCAATAAACTGAAAAAAAAGTTAACCACTATAATCAAGAGACCACATGAACATTCAGGGAGCAAAAGGCTCAACCCCGAGCAGCAATTGGGTTTCTCAGCTACATATATAAGAAAGGAAAAATGTAACAAGGACTTAACCTTATCTGTTGGATGGCGTTCTTTAAGAAGATTAAAAACAAGATCTTCACAAGCTTTATCAGTTTCCGTAACTAAATCTACCTGCAATGGAGGAATAGAAGCATTACACATATGTCATCGAGAAATATAAATGATTCACTACCTTGACATTGAGGCAAGTCTGTGAAAATATATTTGTAATCCACAATGATCATGTCCAAGGATATGTTTAATTGAAATTACTCCTCAATTCCTTAACATTTCCCATGAATTCCAAAATTCTTTTTGGCATGTTAAGTCAATTTGTTAAGACGTATAATTACTCCAATTTTCCACTACTAATCTCCAAGCAGTAACCATTCAGCGAAATTTGTCATCTTCTTTTCCTATATTAACTCAGTCTTAATTCTTCCATTAAGCACAGTATACTTCAAATTACTCCAACCTTAAGAGAAAGTTCTGAATATCGTATAGAAGGAAGCAATAAGATGAAAAGAAGACCTGTCCTTTATGCTCCACATGTTTAGTCTGGTAAAACCCTTTACGGATCATCTGCAGCTCAATCGAAAAAGAACAAGGAACAAAGAATAAACACAAGTTCAACGGAAAACAAACAGAAAATCAAGGAAAAAAATCTTAATTGAAAAACACCTCTCCGGCTCTCTTAGCTGCATCAATTGCAGTTTCCAGGAACTCTGAGAGTGAATCTGAAGAGAACCGAACAAAGGAAATCAAGAGCCAAGTTGACACCCCAGACTTCGTAATGGAAATAAAGAACTGAAACGTCCAAAATGTACTAAAAATGGAAAAATAAAACAGAAGACATAAATTGGATCATACCAGTCTCCGCCATTATCAACACTCTTAACGAAGGAAGAAGAGAAATGAAACTGGGATTACGAGTGAGTGACGATCAAAGGCTGTGGCATTAATACATATATGAGATGCTTTTGTAAACTTTCACGTAACAGCAGAACAGTGTGAAGAACCAAAAATGGACCGTTTGTTCTGTTTTTTTTGTGAATCTATCAACCTTTATACCAAATAGGAGTAATGCTATTTAGTATATGATGTATTAAATACTCAAAAGTTTCATTTTCATGAATGAGTAATCAATCTCTATATTTGTTTTGATCGATCCAATCCAATCCAACTTTAGAGGGCCTATATGGTTTTCTCCATAAGGGAATAATATATAATGTTGAATGAGATGTAAAGAGTATATCACAATGAGTAGAAGGTGCTTGGGAATATGCAAATGGTATTATTGATTGTTGTGAGAGTGATTCCCCACTTTCTTTGCCATTTGTAACAAAGTGAAGCTGTTGTTGTGTTCCAGTCTACTTGAAGAGCATTTAGAATAATCTTGATTTTTTATCTAACCCCAGACCTTCTTAGATTGCCTATATTAGTTCGGCCAATTCAATTGTAAATTTTTTTAAAATGACCAACTGTTACTTTATTAATCCTTATTATCAAAATCGGTTAATTAATTAATTAATTGGCTGATTCTTATAAAGTAATTACTTTTATAAATATGAATTAATTAATTAATTTTCATTTAATAAATTCACATAATCATAGTTAAGTTTAACTTTGGCAGTTAGAATCCTTGCTGTCACTATAAATTCACAGATCCATTATGTGCATTCTATAGAAAGAGTAGTTTAATTACCTTGTGGTGTAGTCAGCAATGGCGGTAATCGATAGCGTTGAGCAGTTATCTGTAGAAAGCCTATTTGACTCTGAAATACTGAGGATTCTGATCCAAGAAGATGGTAGGTGTTATAAAAGTCACCTTGGAGATTCGAACTTTCACCCGAAATTGCTCGGTGTAGGGTTTATTCCACTTAACCCTAATTAGCCGTCATTTTTTTTTGAACTATTTACATTTTGAAACCCTTAATAGA
>JANJEY010000234.1:9110358-9124537 GCA_024703695.1 Erythroxylum cataractarum | reverse complement strand
TTTGATTGGGATACTGTTGAAGTAAGTGAAATTATTGTTGAAAAGGTTCATACCACTGAAAACCCTATTGATATGTTGACCAAGCCATTACTTATTGCTAAGTTCAAGCATTGCCTGAACTTAGTTGGTATTATTGATACTGGAGCACCCTTCGAGGCTTATAGTGAAGGGAGCTCCTACTTTTGATCTTTGTGTCAAGGTGAAGATTTGATAAGATAATGACCAATGCCTTCAAGATTCTTACTCAGTGTGGATTCTTACTTTGTATAGGTTTTATTTCTTTTTTTGACATTATTTTCAAATTCCTACTTTGTGTAGGATTCCTACGCTAACGTTATACTACTATATAAACACCCCTTTAGGGTCATTTATAACATTGGATTAGTGTACTCTTTATTAGTCCTAAGGTTTGAGAGAGAGAGAGAGAGAGAAAAAAAATTGTAATATTTCTTTCTTTGACATGGTGCATATTTTAGAGCTCTCTTTGTCCGTGAGTTTTTCTCCCTACACTTGAGTTTCTCATGTAAAAATTATTTGTCCTATTGTTTTTTCTTTATTTACTTGATTAATTTAATTGCTTCTGCGACTACTAGCACAACAATTTTATAATTTTTTCTTTTTTTTGACATGTTACGACTCTATTTATAAAGTTAAAAATACTAAATAAACATAAAAATACTTTTAAATATATTAATCATATCAATGATAATTTTAAGTCTAAATTATAGGAATTTTTATAATACTTGGTTTTAATGTAGGTATAGTATAATTTCTGGGAGATATTATACATATGTAGTAGTAAAAAGTATAATCATTTATTTAACATGTATTCACATTATCTTTGTATTTTAAGAATTATAAAATTATTATCTTAATACTTCATTTTTTGTGTAAATATTATATGAGATAAAAAAGATAATAGAATTGAAATATGAGAGAATTAAATAGTAATTTTTTAATATCTAGATAGACTTATTCTCTTTCTTTAAAGTAAAAAATGATATTTTTGTTACATTTTTTATTATATTCACTTATTGGATTAAATGAAGTCCTAATTCATGACTTTGCTAATAATAAAATATGTTATTATTAACAAAATTATTTTTGGTTGTTATGCTAGGGTAATAATTAATATCTTATTATTAGCATTGGGCCTAAGCAAATTGTCGTGACCAAACAGGCCTTACACGCTCTGAAAAGAAGGGAGGTGTAAAAGGCGTTGCTCCGGCTTGTAAGCAGTAACAATGGCTCAGGTTCTAAACGTCAACCCTCTGCGATCCTCGACCCGTCCTGAATCAAGTGATATCCGGGTTTATGACAGAATCCGTAAGCAAAACTGGGAAAGGGGTTGGTCTTCTCTGCAACAGGAACTCAAGTGTAAAGGCAAGTTCACTTGCCTTTTCTCAGGGAGCAGCGACAGAGAGGTACAATCACTAAAGCTTTATCTTTTACATCTTATCTTTCGACTTGTTCTTTGGTTAGTGAGAAATTTGTGTTTCTGCGTATGTTGTTGTGGATGGAATTCGGAGGAAACTTTTATGGGACAGTGGATGATTGTGATTTCGTGTTTTACGGGGTCTGGTTTGGTTCTTGCATTTAATTGGAAATGAAGAACCCATATCCCATTTTTGAAATGTTTTCGAGAGTTCTGGTTCTTTATACAAGAGAGTGATTAATGTATGGCGGTCTGGTTGGTGCATGAGCTCACAAGTAAATAAACCTCTATTATAGCGGAAGTTGATGGTAGGAGGATTGGTGCAATGTGTTCTCTTTGTACGTTCACCAAATAGAGTCGGTATGCGCAATTTCTGGTACTTGGAAGATCATTCCTGGATTGTGTTTGTCGATGATTAGCTAATTTGGAGATAGCCGAGATGATTATTTGTGAATCATACCAATCCAAAATGTTCAAGCTGGTCGTCAGTACAACCCCGTGGCAACTCTAGTTGCTGCTGTTACGTGTTACCTTTTAGGGGTTTCGACTTGCAGAGCATCTTCAGAAGCGTGTGCCCTTATGCTTATTTGACATACTTCGCTGTTTTGTTTTCGGGAACTTTTGGAACTTGGCTTCTTGAGCTAGCAGAGTTTGCTATTTAATTTGCATGCACTAGTCGTTTCCTTCCTTTTCTAACCACGAGAACTAATTGAGCAGTAAGGTTTTGGTTACCAAACCTGACATTTTTCATTCTCCATTTTACAGTGCCCTCATCCCTCAGATTTTCACCAGAAATGTGCTCAACTGCTATGAATTTCAATATTATACTCGGATATATGTAGTAATCACCTGTCCACCATTTTCTGCTATGAATTTTGGCAGGTCCAACATGCCTGTTACAGTAAAAACGAGTAGTCTGTAACACAAACAATATTTGCAGATGAATTAGAGTTTGGTAAAAAGGATTATTGTGTACGATTGTAAAAATCATTCTCTTTCTCTTGTCGTAATTTAGTACAGCTGATTCTGAACAAAGTTAAGTTGAATGAGACCAGGAGATAGCTCAGCAGAATAAGTCCTTTTATTCATATGGAAATTTCTGGCGGTGAATTATGCTCTGAATCGGCAATATCATCTAATATTAAGGCCCAAACAGCGCAAATATAGTGAACCACAATCTTAGGATTTGATTGCATGATTAAATTTCCCTTTGAAATGTTCTGACTACTTTTGCATTTTCTAGTTCTGATTTGTTTCGCTTGCATGTCATGACCTTTCTGTAACATGTGTGAATTTTAAAGTCTGTTGGATGCTACATATGACTTTTTCATGTCTGTGGTTGCAGGAACAAGCTAGAAAAGCATTAGAAAGTGCACTAGGAGGAAAGAAAAATGAGTTTGAGAAATGGAACAAGGAAATTAAAAAGAGGGAGGAAGCTGGTGGAGGGGGAGATGTTGGCGGAGGAGGTTGGTTTGGATGGGGTGGAAGATTTGGTTGGTCCAATGGTGATAACTTCTGGCCTGAAGCTCAACAAGCAAGTCTTGCTGTTTTAGGTATAATGGTCATGGTAAGTGAATATCTCTGCTGATTATTGTATATTATAATGCTGTTGCCTCTTTCTTCCTCTCAAGTCCCAATGTCATTTTTGAATTTCCAGTATCTCATTGTTGCAAAAGGAGAGTTGATGCTTGCTGCCATCTTCAACCCTTTGCTTTATGCTTTGCGAGGAGCAAGAAATGGGTTTACATTGATATCATCGAAAATCTTAAGTAGCATATCTCCAAACAGTCCTGCAGATTTTACTGACTCACTGAAGGAAGGTGGTGCTCGTGTTTCTGCAAAAGAAAGTGTGTTAAGAAAATGGGGAAGTGATTGATTTCTGATATTAGGACTTGAATATCAATTTATCGAGTCAGTTGTTGCTAGGATGGCATATATGATTGTAACCTGATGATTTCGGCAATTGGACTTTAGAATCTTGAGAGCAAAATTCAGTCTGCAACACGATGGAGTATTCACTTTCTGGAGTTATCTTAAAACTCAATCTCTTGATGAGTATGACATTGAGTTCACACCGTCTATGAGTTTTTTGGACCATGTATGAAAGTGAAATGTCGTTGTCATTAATAGTGCTTTAATTGTCCAACATTTGAGGGTCTTGAGATGAGATAATGAAATTGAATTAATTCATTCATCTTTTAGATACATGGGGGACATTCTCTAAAGAGCTGAAATAGTTGCAGCTCAATTTATCAACTGTTTAGATGTAGCTGATTGATGTTGTGGAGAAGACGGTGGTCCATTTAAAACAGAAACCATGTGAGACTTGTTAATATGCAGGACCTAGCTGCTCTCATTAAGTACTGATGCGTGAGATGGAGGGCTCTGTGAATGTTTCCCCGTCATCTTTGTAGCCATTTTATATCTACCTCTCTGTTTTTCTTTACAAGCTATTTATTACTGACACCACATTGTTGTTCAATTCCTGGGCTTCAATGAGCCAAGAGTGCAATGCCAGAAAAGCGTGTGGGTGTGAGATGAAAGCTGAGTTTTATTTCTTTCGCCGTATCCAACAGGCAACAGTTAAAGAGGCCCTAAAACTTGAAAGAATGTTTTAACAGGGTTAAATATCAGGTGAATCAATGCCTGCTGCTTCACGTTAAGTTTGTTGATTATCAAGTGGTGTGTGTCCAGAAGACAGATTGTATAGGGTTGGCATTTCGACCATGTCTCATCTGAAGTTAATGATTAAAGTTTAAGTTGATTGAGTTTTGGGTAAACAAAATCTCCGGAAGACTATTCTTAGGGAACAAAAAGAAGAGAAGCTTTGAATGGATGAGCATGACATAAAGACTATTCTTCATCATTGATAACAGTTCGTGCTTAACATGCAATATGATTAGGAAACTTTAGTGTAGAAGCAAGCAATGCCGTAGCAAACATGGGATGCTTCGTTAACTTTTGTATCCACGTCTTTACCTCCCCTCAAATTGTGAATCTTCATCATTCATTCTCTATTTATACATTGATATGGGGCTCATAAGACAGGTTGGAGCATTCTGTTTTCGTTAGAGTGTTTTAATTCTGTGTTATTTAATTTGGTTCATATATTTGTGTAAATCTCACGTAAATATGTAAATGAGATTTAATAGAACAGAACAAAAACCAATTAATTGAAACAAAAAATCTGATCTAATAACAACTAAAATGAAATTACATAATAAAGAGGGGGGAAGATTATCTGACTTTGTTCATGTGACCCATCATTGAGTGGCAGGAATCATATCTCTTCATAGTTCATAATTAATTAACCTAACTTCCTAACGGGGCATTTCAACATTATCAACCTTAATCATTTTGTAATTCCCTTTTGCATTTTTATATTTCAATGTGATATTCCCATATTTCATACCACTCATTATTATTATTACTTGGTTATAACAAGTATGAAATTGGACAAGTTAGACTGAAATTTGTTTGGAAGAAAAGCACTTTATAACAGCTAGTTGACAATAAGTGAAACATCATAAGACAGAAGTAAAGTACTAGTACAACTGGAGTCTGGAAGTGATTCACTGTAAGTGAAACTGATAGGTTTGTTACATCGATTTTAACCATAACTGAATCCTAAGCAGCTTTTTTCCATGTTTCAATCACAATATCCACAAGAAGGGGTCAATGGGTATCTACCGTCCACCCATATCTAAGCTGTCTATGGTCTCTGTCTCACTAAGTCACTATCTCTCGGGTTCTATGTTTGGATATGTGTGCTAAAAAGAAATAATATTTGCATTAAATAGAAAATACCCTCTTCCTCGAATCGTGGCCTTCGTGGATTATAGTGCAGGAGTGACCTTCACGATCTTGCCACCTCTGTCAGTGTCTTATTTTTCGTTGTTGGGAGATACATAATTTCGGATCACCGCATGACCATTTCTGGTTTCTGTGTTTGAAACGAACTTTCCCTCACAAACCCTTCCCATCTCTGTTCTTTTTCTCTGTGTCTTTTCTTGTTTGAAGGGTTATCCCTTTTGTGTGCTCTCTTGTCTTCTGCTTACCTTTCTAAGATTCTTCGACCCTTTTCCTCCCCTTGTTTTAATTATAATTTTGGCTCGTCTTCCTGTTCCTTTTTGGGTTTTGGCCTCTCTCCTGTGTTGTTTCTTGTTTTGGACCATTCTGTTCCTTTGTTCCTTGTAATATTGTTGTGTTCTGCGAGTGAGATATCAGTTTTTGTGTGCCAATTTTTTAGTTTCTTCTCTGGTTAATGGGCTTCTGATATACTTGAATTTCGGTGTGGATACAAATACCAAAAAGGATGGGTCTCGATGATGAAAAGAAAGATGCAGTTTCAGAGACAAAAACACCTGCAACTGAGCAAGGACCTCAAGGTGGTGAGTCTGAGACTGGCGTGATTAGTAGACAAATGAGTGAGGGTTCTATCTATGCAACTGAAGAAGAGGAGGATGATGAAGAAAGAAAGATTGAGTTGGGTCCTCAGTACACACTCAAGGAACAACTTGAAAAAGACAAGGTTTTTTTTTTTTCCAGTTTGATCTGTCTGTTTTTTTTTTTTTTACATTTATGTCTCCTTTGTGATTACTTGCCAAATCAAAATTTATCCATCTGCAATCCTTGTTTGTTTTCTTCCTCACTTTTGGGAACAAAGGATGATGAAAGCTTGAGGAGATGGAAGGAGCAGCTCCTTGGTAGTGTGGATTTCGAGGCTGTTGGAGGTATTCACGTTTATCTGCTTTAACTTTTTTGCTTGTTATTTTTGTTTGGTTGCTAAGAAAGCTGAGGATATTTTGGAATATGCTGAAATTGTTTCCCATAACGCTTTTACATTTAAGTAGTCACCTACAGCAATTCAAAATTTGAAAGGTACTAACTTGGCTCAAGTTAATCTGTTTTCAAAGTTGCCACATTTAAATATTTGTCGGAATTTGATGTTTGAAAAAGTTAATTTGGATCATTACTTCCAAAGTTCCTCCCCTCTTCATATTCAAAACGGAATCTGTAATGGCGTGGTTGATTCTTTTTGTTCTTCTATGTTTTTCTTTTCCATTTCCATGGAAGTTGTTGGATTCACCAAGCAAGTTTCTTCGGACATCTGATGCTTTGTTCAATGGTTATGGGCTATGCAGAAACTTTAGATCCTGAAGTTAAGATCCTGAGCCTTGCCATCAAGGCTCAAGATAGACCTGATATTGTTCTTTCCATTCCCGAGTCTGGAAATCCTAAAGGCACTTGGTTTACCTTAAAGGAAGGTAGCCGATATAACCTGGAATTTACTCTCCAAGTTAAGAACAACATTGTATCAGGCCTCAAATACACTAACACAGTTTGGAAAACTGGTGTCAAAGGTAGTGTCTCTTTCTCTCCTTCCCAAGATGGCTTATTCCTTTTCCTTTCCTTTTCCTCTCAATTCTCTGAATGCAAAATCTTTGTTGGTGGAACAGTGGACTCCACAAAGGAGATGCTTGGAACTTTTAGTCCTCAGGCAGAACCATACGTACATCTTCTGCCTGAGGAAACCACACCGTCTGGCTTGTTCGCCAGAGGTTCATATTCAGCTAAAAGTAAGGTAAGTTTTAACATTTTTCCTTCTTCAGGTTTCATTTTGTAAACGGGTAACTACTCTAATCTGTCAGGTTTATGTAATTATGAAAATTGAGCTTTATCAGCTTATAATGATTTTTTTCCTTTTTAAGTATGATGATTGTTTCAGAACGTTGGTTGAGACTTAATTAAAGATCATGATGGATTCATTAATTCATTTTCCAATTAAAAGACTAAATCAATGTTTGGCAGGTCTGATGAGCTTACGTGATAATCCTGTGCTCATAAAGTTATCCAAATTGAGAACTTACAATTCCCTGATCACACTTAATGCAGTTACAGCTCATCCTTTTTCTAGTGATTTCATTTTCTGTTGCAGTTTGTTGACGACGATAACAAGTGCTACTTGGAGATCAACTACACATTCGACATCCGTAAAGAGTGGCAGCCGATTCAAAACTGAGAGTTCTTCCTACATGATTCCCTTGTTTCAGCTCCAGTCAATTGTTTCCAAAGTTGATGTATGCTTTTGATGTTAAGCTTCTTTGTTGTCTTATTTATAAATCCTGTCCGAGACTGGTCATGTAAACAATGAAGAGAGGATTTGGAGGAGGTGCAGCTAGATATTCATTTGGTAGGTGTTGCTTAATAAAAAGTCGTTGTTAGCTTCTATTAAGCACTACCTTTGTTTATCAAATGAGTCTGCGAATTGAAAGTAATTGCTTGGGAATGTATAATCTTGTATTCTTTAATCTTTACTTTTCGAGCATGCACTTGCTAAAGGGTTTGCTCCATTTATTGTATTCTTCTTTCTTTACTCATCTCTTCTCTTTGTTTGTTTGAAATACCACCACCATTTTAATCTGCAGTCACTTGTAGTTTAGTTTCAACCTGCTATCGGCTAGTTTGAAACACCTTGAAGATGGAGGGTGCCAGAAAATGGAAATTTGTATATTTCTTATCAAAATAGCTACTGTCAATGCAATCCTAATATGTGCATAAGGTTCTCGACATTGCGAGAATTGTGCAAGGGTTATTAATATACGCAGTCTTCTCTTTATATTTTACAAAGATATTATTTTTGTGACTAAAACTCCTCACCTTTTAGTTATAAAAGAATAATCTTATCACTAATCCTGGTAGGAAAAAGGAACTAGAAAGGATTTAATTGATTTATGTTATGATTTAGGTAATTGTTGAAGTTGTCTTCGAATGTGATTTATCAAGAACCGGAAATGATTGTATGCCAACCCATCTCCTTCACGCATCAAGTATAAAAACAGACAACCTAGAAATTTGTCTGGAAAAAGCATCTAGCATCTGTGGCGTTGAACAAAATTCGTAGAGTAATTTGACTCTTGACCTATGGTTATATCACGAATTGTGTATTACTCATAAGAGAAATAAGAAGATCCACGCTTTAACGACATGACAGTACTGCAAGTTATGTTTTTTTTTTTTTTTTAACCTATGAGGTATCTTAAGGCATATTTTAATTATGGGAAGACAACTTTAAATCATTCACATTTAGACTAATCCTCACTCGAGCCAATTAGGTCCTTGCGAGAAGAAAAATTTTGACTCTAAATTTTGAACGGCTGCATACATGAGTTTGAACCTCACTTAAGTTAAGAGAGGCTCTTACCAACTCACCTCAGCCGTAGGCTACATGCCATGTATTATTAAGAAGAAACAAAGAAGGTCTACGGCTTTGGGCAAAGGTGTACCAAAGCTCGTGTCTGTCCAAACTTGTAGCACATCTTAAGCATTGCTTAGAGCAAATTTGCTTGTATTTATATTTTTGGTTTTTTATTTTTATCTTCAAATTTGGTAAAAGAATTTATTTGTTTGAGTTTATGATTTTTATTTTTTGTTTTAGTTGCTTATGGTAATGTTTTCTATTTTTATTTAGGGATGACAATGGGCTAGCTCCCGTCAAGTTTTTTAAAATTAAAAATATAGAATAATTTATTTTTTAATTAGATCAGATTCTAGATTATCTAGACCTAAGGTTACCCGAGCTCTTCTAAGTAAAATGATATTGTTTTGTTTAGAATAATTGGACCTTGAGTTTATCTAAGCCCGGGTTTGACCTATGGATCGACCTATAAAAAACAACTAAATTTAAGCTTATGGGCTAAAAATTATCATTTCTATTTTTATTTTCTTTCATAATATGGTTTACTATCAAGTAAATATATTATTTAATTATTTAATAATAAATATTAATAAGAATTATGAATAACTTAACTTATTTTTAATAATTATTTTAAATTTTAAATTTTAAAAATAAAAAATTTAAATTTAATAATTATCAATAAATATAATTTTAATTTAAAATATCTTCAAAATATAAAAAATTTAAATAAATTTCGTTTAATGATTGAAAATATATTTAAAATAAATATTATAGATAAATTTTAATTATTTAGTTATTTAATTTGATAAATATAATAAATTTTCTCTAATAAATTTTATGTAAGAGATTAAAATAATATTTTTATTTAATTTATAAAATGATTGATATATAAGTTTTTTTATATAATATGCAATTCTTAGACATTAATAACCAAACATGCTTTTTTATTTTAAAGATAAATATAAACTAAAAATTGGAAGGGAAAATTAAAAACCATAACAAAAAAACAAAAAAACAAAAATAAAACCAAATAATCTCTTAGTAAATTGGTTATAATCCTATCATCCAAATTATGATTGAGAAGCTCAAGCAGCTTCGAAAAGTTAAGAGAAAGATCACTAATGTTTATGTTTTGAGTTTTGTAAGTTCTTAGGAGCCACAAAATTAAGGTGCCTTAACTAGGTGGGATCAAGTATGATTTGATATTCGATTACCTTGGTATATTGATTAACTTGGTTAAAGTGAGTTGGACTCACCTTAGAAGTCCTTACTTAGACTAAGGATAAAATGATGCTCATATGATGAACTATGAATTAGCAAACTAAACTATGGGTGTGCATCAGTCAAATCATGTACTAATTGGCTTAAAACTGAATTAACCTTCACATCTTGATAAAGAACCATTGGTGATGTGCCAAAGTTACTGGATTAAAGTATGAAGAATATTGGAAATACAATTGTAAATAAGAGTTATATTATTGGAAATATAGTTTTAAAAAGGATTTACTATATCATAATTAGAAGTTAATGTTTTAACTTAATTAGAAATTAATGTTTTACCTTATTTAGGAGTAGTATTTATTATATATACATCATTTTTTCATAAATCAAAGTGAAATAATTTTTCTTCAAGTGTTTTTGCTAATGTTGCATGGTATCAAACCATGTTTAAATAAAACCTAATACTAATATTCCTAAAAGTCGTCGTCTATATTTCTGTACCGGTGTAATTTCACTTGCCGATCAACAATTCCTTCTCCCTCCTCTCACATTCAATGGCTAATACCATGGTTAAGACCTTGATGGTAAAGAAAACTATTGATCTAATATCATCATACAATCTAAAAGCGATGATTACAACGTACGTCTTGAATGGAGAAAACTATTACATATGGGAAAAGGCTATGATGAGTGCCCTTAAGGGAAAAAAAATAAATTGTGCTTCATCAATGGAAGTTTGGATGATGACTGATTCGTATGAAGTGAGTCATTAGGAAGTTTGAAATTCTATATTAATTTCATGAATTTTTAACTCGATCGAGAAATCCATTCAGACTAGTGTTACTTATGAGGAGACCGCTAAGGTAGTTTATAATTAATGATCTGCTAGATTCTTTTCCAATTAGGAATGCCTTGCGGGTTCATGAGGTTAAGGGGAAAATCACTTCCTTTTGACAATAGGGCACAAACGTGATGGCTTATTATACAAAATTAAAGAGAATAAGAGATGAGCTAGTTATTCCAGGGTCTTGAATTGTACCCATGGAGCCATATAGGAATTCCTTTACGAGCACAAACAGGAGAAGTTGTACCAATATCTTATGGGCTTAGATGATGTATTTTTAAAAATTTTTCAATACAAGATATTGAGCATGGATCCTCTTCCTACTGCTAGCAAGGCTTATGCATTGATTACTATATAAGAATGTCATAAGTCTATTGTTTAAGGCCAGGAAGAACGTGTTGAGGTGGTGGCCCTAGTGGTGCAAACCATAACTAAACTAAAGCCTGATCTTCAAGATGGGCAATCATGATAAAAAGGGGGTAGTGAGAGGTGATGCACGCACTATAACGAGATTAGACATGATGTTTTAGAGTGCTTTGAGGTCATCATCTATCATATATAGTGAAAAGGGCTACGACGTTGAAATTGCATTAAACTAACATGTAGCTAGAAGCTGGCCAACTTAGGAGGTGAATGAGCCCCAGGCTAGGCTTAAACTTTTCATGTTACACAAGAAAATTTTGAGAGCATTAGTAGCATTATAGGTATGTCGAGCAAATGGTATCAAAAACTGTTAACACTTCTAAATCGTGATAACTCCACGAAGCTTTCTAGTTTCTGAAAACCTTAATGGATATCGGATAGAAGGGCATCCAACCATATGACAAGTTGCTTAGATTTGGTACATGACATCAAAGAAGCGATGCCTCTACCAATAATTTTTCCCAATAGGGCCAAGACAACTACAACAATGATGGGTCAAGTCATATTAAGTCAAGACGTGACTTTGATTAATGTCCATTATGTACTTGGTTTGACTTACAATTTGACTTTCATTATTTGTCAATTTATTACTAAGTTAAATTGTTAGATTGTGTTCATTAATGAGCTTTGCATGGTACAAGACTACTCCTTGAGGATGCTAATTGGAGTGGATGAGCTTAAAGGGGGTCTACTACTTTAAGTTTACGAGGTTGCATTTGATTATGAAGATAGAGATTGGAGTCCTTTACAGTTTGACATTGATGTATTGGTCATCATTCAAGTCAATATTTATCTTTTATTCCTGATATTAGTAGGATAGATTTTAAGTACAAAAATAAGTTTGATGCCTATTTTCAAACCAAACAAACTCATTCTCCTTTCCTATTGAGTAATAAGTTGCTTTGATCTTATACAATGGAATTTATGGGGGCACCTTATCATAAGGTGTCCTCTTATGGTGTACACTATTTTGTTACTATTGTGGATGATCATAGTCATGCGCTTTGCATTTATTTATTGAAAGAAAAAAGCTAGGCTAGTCGATACCTAACAGATTTTTGCAAATTGTTTAAAACTTAATTTGGAAGATTGTTAAGCCCATATATAATTGATAATGGGTTAGAGATCAATTCGAGGACAATGCAAGAACTATATAGAGAAAATAGTATTGTTCAAAAACTAGTTGCACGAATATACCATAACAAAATGAGAGAGTAGGACGTAAAAATAGGAATATTTTAGAAGTAATTTCAGGCATTGTAATTTCAGGCTGCTTTACCTATTCATTTTTAGTGCGAATGTGTTTACTTGTGGCTTATTTTTCATTAAACAAATGATCACCTCATGATATTTTGTTTGATGTGAGGCCATCTTATGAACATGTTAAAGTGTTTTACTACCTATATTATAAGCACAATAAGCTAATACTAAAGAATAAATTCGAGCCTAGAAGTAGGTGATGTTTCTTTATAGGATACACAAATGGGAAGAAAGGCTGGAGGCTTTATGACCTTGAAAAGGGTGATTTATTTTATTCTTGTAACGTTTCATTTCATAAAAATATTTTTCCTTTTGCCCAAAGTGATTAATAGATTGAGCGTCGAATTAGAGATGTTAATTAGTCCCTTGAGAAAAATCTTGATTTACTTGAGATAGGTGATGACAAAAAAGGCAAAATCGAGAGAGAAAATTTGGAGTTAAAGTGTAGTACAAGTGATTCTTGCCATGAGATTGCTAGAGTTTCAGAAACAGATAGTAGACTACGGCAAATGACTTGTCAATCAACTCAAATGAAGGATTATGTTGCTTGTTCTACTATTATAGGAGATTTGGGTCCATTTTCAACCAAAAGTTTTCCCCTAATAGGTGGATGGATCTCAATGGGAACAGAGTGGCAAATGCTTTTAGTAACATGTTATCTATTCTTGTAGTAGTGTAGGCCAAAGTTGAAACAATCAAACGTGTGTATTTTCATGCAACTATTATTTCTAGCTCCTTGACCAATTTTAATGGTCATTAATAATCAGTTATATTATAAATAATAAAAAATGTTTTATTGTGCTAGTAGTCACGAAAGCAACGAAATAAATTAAGTAAATAAGGAAAAACAGTAGAAGCACACAAAGAATTTTTACATAGGAAATCTAAGTGCTGGGAATAAAAACTCACAGGGTGAAGAGAGCCCAAAAATATGCATATGTTAAGAAGAAAAATTACAAGTTTTTTCTATCTCTCACAACAGGACTAATAAGAGTACACGAATACATCCAACAAAAGATTCTAAGGAATGTTTATATAGTAGTATAACCTCAGGGTAGAAAATTTACACAGAGTAGGAATTTGGAAATAGTTGGGATAAAGACTCCTAATAGCTAATTGATTTTATGGCATAGTCATACTTAAGTTAAAACTTTATGCGAGAGCTAGTAATCAACAACAACATAATTACTGCCATGATAACCACGTGTATGAGAGAGAAAAATACTCTACTTCAGTGGTTGATAATGCCGCAATGGACTATAGAGAAGAATACCAACTAATAGTTGAATCATAAAGAGTAAAAACATAGGATGAAAGTGACCTTCTCCAATCATAATCACCACCATTTTTGGCATCAACATAACCAACTACACCACCGGGATTAGAACAACTTTTGTCAAAGACCAAATTGAGCTCACTAGAACCCTTCAAGTAGCGAAGGATCCACTTCATATCTTCCCAATGGTCCTTACCAAGATTATGCATATACCTAGATATAACACTGACAGTATAGACCAAATCTGACCGAGTACATACCATAATGTACATTAAGCTACTAGTGGCACTAGAGTATGAAACACGAGACATATGTTCCTTAGCTTCATTTGTAGATGGGCATTATTCAGCAGAAATTTAAAATGTGTAGCCAATTGAGTAATAACGGGCTTATAGTGAGCTAAATTGAACTTGTTAAGCATCTTCTGAATATATATATATATATATTTTTTTGGTAAAAAGAGGGAGCTAAACTCACAAAGCAAAAATTAGCGTAAATACGTAACACCAATCAAATCATGAT
>JANJEY010000234.1:9080065-9091936 GCA_024703695.1 Erythroxylum cataractarum | reverse complement strand
GAATACTTTCTTGTATTTGGTCCTATTATGAGGCAGTGTTTATATTAGTAAGTGATAATTATTAAGAATTAATATTAAAGCATAAATTTCACATACATTAAGTTCTGTTCTCTACATCAAGTGTTGACGAATCTCACATCATCATGAGTGTGAATGTGCAAAAAGAAATAACAAGGTGTAGGTCTCATATTTATAGACTTTTCCTGAATAAGAATAAAATGTTATAAGTGAATTAGAATTTATAAAAATTTCGGAAGAATTTTCTCACCTTTTATGATATTTATCCCTTGTTAAACAAAGAAAATAACTCAACGTAGTCATAAATGACACCAAATATTTATACTATTATCATTATCTATAATACACATATTTTCATTCTAAAATTTATACATTAATTTAAATTGAAATACAGCAAAGTAAATTTTTTAGATATTTGCAAGTTTTTCTGCATGCTCGTAATGAATAATAGATCCCCGTATATTTGGGAATACTCTCTCCCCCTAATCCTCCATATTTATTAGTAGAGTTACGTTCTAGAATGGACAATCATTCAATTATTTGGGTGATATGTAAAAACTTATCACCGATCAATCTTAAAGGCTATAGGCATCTTGAAGTTTGTTCCGACTTTCAATGTCCTTTACTAACGTGTGTATATTTATATATATATACATGTTAGCAGTGGCTAAAAACGGCTTCCAAGTAACTTACGAACAAATTTCTCTTTAATTTGATTTATTACTAAATAAATGTATAATATTTAATATTAAAAATAATTATAGATAATTTAATTTAATTTAATTTATAATATCTTTGAAGTATATAAATTTCAAGTAATTTTTTTGAAAATTAAAGAATAATTCATTTCATAGCCATGAAAGGAATCAACAAGTTACATCACAAAGTAGTACGGCAATATATTTACAAAACTCAAACTAAAGTAGGAACATACAAAATAATCCGATTAGCCTGTAAACATTCAGGAGTTTTAAGATTCTTTAATTTCAAGTAAATTTTTTTTTTCAATAAGAAATGGATACTAATTTATAAATAAAATTATAACGATTAAATTTTTTATTTTCATACAGTATAATAATTTTTATTATATAATATATCAATAAATATTATATAAGAGATTAAATAAATTTATTAAATTATTATATTTTTTAAATTTTATCTAATATATAATTATTATCATTAATAAAAGTATTAATTACATTAACATTAGTAACCAAATATTTTTTATTTTTATTTTAAAACTAAAAATTATAATTAAAAATTAAAAATTAAAAATTAAAAATTAAAAATATAAAGCCAGACGAGTAGACGACACAGAATTAAGTATACCTTTTTTTGATTGAAACCAAGATGTGAATGAGTGGTGTACTGTGTACAGAGGATGACTCTTTTGGCCGTCACATTTACATACTTTCTACTTCGCCATTTTCCAAAGCGTAGACCGTTGAATTTAATGCACCTGCGTTTATCTTTAGGAGTGAGGTTAGGTAGCAATTTACCAGTTTCGGTTTCATGACCTTACGGCTTTAATACAGAGACGTAAAGCAGACGATAAGGCTTGTAGTATGTGCCTCTTTTAATGTATGCAAATATGGTTATCAATACAACTTAATGTGAAGTTATTATCAGCAACTTTATGTGAAGAACACAGAAAACAGCTGGACTATGTCACTGTTTATTAGTAAGTTTTAAATAAAACTTTGGTAAAAAATGTAAAATGGGTTAAGTTTTTATTTTAAAAATGTCTCTATTTGAAATATCTTAAGTTTTTAATGATATAAATTGTGATTGTTCAGATTTGTTTCTGAGAGATATATTAAAATAATATATGATCAAATTGAGCCATCTTAATCTTTTATAAATATTTGATATTTGATATTTATCGGTAAATCTATGATATATCATATTTGTGTATTCATGCATAAAAATGTTCTTATAAAACATGCTTCTATTCTTAGTTGGAAGTACAGTAAGTTTTATAATTCTATTCCGATTAAGTTTTTATATATAAAATACACACTTAGCTATTCAATAAAAGCAAGCATGAATTTCTTGACTGTGCAGGCTGGGCATGTGAGAAGAGCTCTTGGATTCGATTCCCACTAAACACACCCACAGGCAGGGGCGGATTTAGAAATTTTTTTAAATGGGGGCAAAATTTTATTTTTAGTGGGGCAAGATTTTAATTATAACAAAATTTTATTTTTTTTATACCATCAAAATTTAAAATAATAATTTTTACAAGTAAAATCTTTTGGAGCTAGTGGGGACAAGTGCCCCCACTTGCCCCCACTGTGGCTCCGCCACTGGCCCCAAAATATGTAATTTGTCAAGATTCTCGAGTCGAATTTTTATTTCAAGAAGAGCAACGATGAGAGGTCATTCTCGCATTATAGAATCTCTTATTAAGCTTATATGGAAATTTATTCCTCGTACATTCCATATTAGGAGAGACATATTGTAGATAAGTGTTTTTGGAGCCTTTATCGTTGCTCATTTGGGAGTTCCTTCGAATTACACTATGAAAAATTTTAGTTGAACTGGTTTTAGGCATTTCTTTTTACATGTCTATTGTCTCAACTAGTGTTGTGCTTTTGGGAGAGTCCAGATCAACAACTAGTTAGACAGGTTTAACTACTAAAGGAAATGGAAGAAGTGACATATATACCTGAGTTAGAATTTGGAGGCATAATAGAGTGGAAGGTATTTGAGGTATCCATTTGAGGGTTGTGCATGTTTGTTATGTTCATTTGATCAACACCCTCTTCAGTATAAGAGTTTTCATTAGCTGTCGGGGCTAAGATATTAAAAGGGAAATTTCTACATTTATATCGAAATCTGTTTCATTAATATGACTTAGAGAAAGGGTGTTCTCGGATGATATCTTCAGCGTTACATCTTTAGTAGCAGTAGTATCCTGAAAGATATGAGGTTCAGTACAATGGGTTTCATCTGCATTGCCCATTAACTTTTGATAACTTCCAATTTGAAATGTCCTCACGGTTGCCTTCTAGATTTTTTCTTATAGTTTAGAGGGGGTCTTCAATGGTAAGAGATAGCAATGCTATCTTCCCATATTTGGTTATCTTCACCAAGGCGCATGATAGGAATCTCATTAGAG
Organism: Erythroxylum cataractarum; assembly: GCA_024703695.1. Taxonomy (NCBI): domain Eukaryota; kingdom Viridiplantae; phylum Streptophyta; class Magnoliopsida; order Malpighiales; family Erythroxylaceae; genus Erythroxylum; species Erythroxylum cataractarum. Next base: position 9,088,797 of record JANJEY010000234.1, on the reverse strand, counting down.
AGTTCCTTGGAGAGGACAGTGCTTACACTAATTCTTGCATAGTCGATACGTTTCTGAGTAGTAGTAGGTTCATCCATGCATATGGGTTTGCCGAGGTAGTTAGGTAGAGAATTTAAACTTTAAGTAGTCAAATATTTAAAGGGAATGATGTGAAAATTAACCTAAAGGGGTAATTTTTGAATATTAATATATTCAAGTTGCAAGTTTGGCTGCTATAGTTGTAAAAATATTGGTTGGTTTCCAAAATGATATGGTCCTTCTTCAAAAACCTTGTGAGCAGCTATAGTGGATAAAGTGAAGAGGATCAAATTGTCCTCTGAAAGAAGAACATTTGTAAGACCTTTAGTTTTCTAGTGTTTGTTTGCCCATATAGCTATCTGCGGAAAAGCTAGTCGTTGGTAAAAAAAGAAACCAATGATTGTAGTTTTCCAACTATTTGCACCTTTCTTCAGAGCTTCAACATCAGGGCATACAATGAGTTTACCCTCCATTTCTACCGGTGGCGTAAAGGTTAGGGTCGAGATGAATAAGACACCAACTACTTGTTTCCATGTTTTTGTGGCAGATGGTCTAACAGGATTTGGGATCGTTGAGTGAGGAGGGATGGGGAGGAAGAGGATGATGAAGTGTTTGAGGGTAAGGGGAAATCAGATAGGTGGGGAATTACGTGGTCAATCATTGTAAAGAGGGAAGTTAAATTTGAAAAGGTGGCAGCTTGACAGTAATTGGTTCAGGTTGTGTTGGTGAAAGAACGGTTAGAAAAAGTGAGTGGGAAAAATGTTTTGTCTGGGAATAAATAGGAATACCCCTGGTGGAATAAAACTAGAAGTGAGGAGTAGATGGGGATGGGTAGAAGAAGTAAGCAGGAGGATTGGCTATAGATGGATGGTTAAAGACGATGGAGGTTGAAAAAGAAGAGGGTTATAGCTAAATCAATCTATTCCTACATTCTCTTTGCGATTCTTGGTAGCATATACATGTTATTAATTTCTATTTTATAGGATGTAATCATGTTTAGGGAGCCTAACCACATCAGTAACTTATGCCAAGGATTGATACTTGACAACCCCAATCCTTCTATGCTCTGTTTTTAAATCCGGACCGAACCGGGCGGTCCGACCGGTCCGACCGGTGACTAGTCGGTGGTCCGGTCAGGTTTATCCCTCAAAATCGGTATTCAATTGATCCAGTATGAATCGGTCAAAACCGGTCAATTGACCAGTTTTTGACCGGTAGGACCAGTCCGGTCCGACCGGTTCTACAATTTTTTTTTAATTTTTTTTAATTTTTTAAAATTTTTTAATATTATATATAATTAAATATAATTATTACATAATTATTACATCACACCGGTTAGACCAGTGGTTAAACCGGTCAAATCGGTGACCAGTAAGGCCATCGGTTCGATGGCCGGTCCGGATTTCAGAACATTGCTTCTGTGAAAAGCTTACAGAAATTTTTTTGCTTCAAGTTTGGGCTCCTATAGTTTGTCTTAGTTTGTTTGTCACGTATACCTAGTTTAGGTTCTCGTAAACCTATTTTTCCCTTTACATTAATGCATTTTATTTCTTCAGAAGATAATAAATCATAAAATATTTAAATAATTAAATAAATATTATTTTTATTGTATTTCATAATTCCAACTCTCTTTAAAAACTAAAAATAATTTATTCATAAGCTAGCATGATCATATTTGATTTATAAAATAAAGTAGTTAAAAATCAATAAAATTATTTTCTATCAATTATAACCACGAACCATTATAAAGCTCTAAACTAACATAAGGTTGTATCTCTTATTCACAAATACTTTACACTTATATTTATATATAAGAAACGTAATCTAATTATTGCAACATTATCATATAAGTTAAGTCATAGTATATAACACACTTTGTTTCTATTTTTAAAAATAAAATATAAAAACATATAAACAAACTAAAACAAACTTTTATTGTAAAACATCACGTCAAATGATGTTATAGCTTAAAAATATATATCATCTTTATTATGTCATCCTCTCCTAATAATCAATTCATCAACTTTTTAAGATGAAACCAAATTAAACATATAAATATGTATTAATTCCAATTTATCAAGAATAAATTTTTAGTAAAATGCTCAATTTTAGTTCTTTATTATTGATTTTCGAAATATAAATAGGAGCATCACATTAACTTATAAGGCATTATAAAGCATCCGGTAAGTTTCTTGTATGCAACCAGTAATCCTAGTGGAGTTTCATTTGGCTCTAAACAATCATAAAAATGGAGAATCCTAAGTAAATAATATAAAAAAAATCTTTAAAAACACAAATTTAAAGAAATTATCAAACTCTATGGCTAACCCTCTCAACAAACTACCTTTCAATAAATCAAAAGTTTAACCCTCTATATTTGTGTGTATTTTTAGTCTCTAATGACATTTAAAAAGGGGGTAAATTAGGGGTTGATGAATTTAAAAACTTTTTGCTACTTAAAATTGAAATTGATTGATTTTAAATTGAATGATGATATGAGATGACAATTTCATCAGTCTCAACAAACAACTAAGAATAGAGATGACAATTTCATCAATCTCAACAAGCAACTAAGAATAATGTAAAGAGTGTAGGGAAGAGAAATTACAAGCAAGTTTTATAGTGTTTCAACAAATAATCCTTGCCTAGATTCACTCGTAAAGTTTCTTCTTAGATTCTAATAAGCTCTTCTTTCAACTAGGTAAAGAGGAACCACCTTACATCAATCCTTGTTTGGGTAAAAAAGAAGCCTTTATACAATCTTCCTTAAAGGTAAATAACAACCTTAATTATTCTTAGATTAATCAGATATAAGATAGACAATCCTTAAATGATCTTTATAATTTGAATAGACCTTGTGTAACACACCACTACCATATTGCATATGCCCGAATATCCATAGATTATCCAAGAATATATCCTATGGGAATGGCATGTTAAAGTAATCACATTCAATTATTAAGGCATCATACATAACACAAGTATTTAAGAAGATCAAAACTTCCTATTTTATTTAATATGAACATACATTGTAGCATTATAATACATAATCCACATATATACATTACCAACATCTAAGAGTTTGCTACTATTTACAAGACGTTCGATATGAAGTGGAATGTTACACTAAAATATCCTATCTAGACTCTTTATTGTCAGCTGACAGATCTTTGAGCCATTCTTTCTCCAAAACACAAGTACTACACTTCTACTTGATCTGCTTAAGAGTTAGAACTCCTTTGAACCTGAAAAATAACATTGCAATTTTGATGAGTTTGTGAACTCAATGAGAGAATCATCATCAATGTGCTCACTCATATTAGCACTCATTAAAACATATATAGTCCAATTTACCAAATATGTCATATAAATGAATAATTCACATTACATCACATACTTCATTGAGCATTCAATATTTCATCTCAATTCAATGGGCATGTTAATTCAATTAGTCAATAAGGTATATCCATTCAATCATTTCATAAATAAGGATGCATATGTAAATGCATATGTGACTCGCTTCATTTTTACTTTGTTGTGACTAAGCACCTATTTAACTGTCCCATACCCGTTGTGGATACTAGGCTCATTGATAACTGAGCTTGTAGCTCTTTGTGCACATTTCTAAGCTTTAAGCTTTTTTTTCAATTGGGTCACTCTGGTCACAACTCCTTTATCTGTTAATGCATTTCAATGTAATAAGATGTAACAATTCACATATGATGTATTTATTATGTCACATTTGATATATTCCAATCATATATCACATTTTTAGGATCTAAGTTTGGTATTCAACATTCAGTTAAGAATACATATTTTTATATTCACATACATTTACACAACACTTCCAATACATTTCCGAAAATCATTCTCCTTGGACAATTGATGGTCTAGAATTATCACAATCACATAAGTAGCAATTCAATAACTGAATTTTAAGCAAAGCAACTAGATTATGGTGAGAGAACATCAAGGTTGACTCGTAGTATGCTCCAGAATAGTTATTGCCTTGAAGATCCAACACTGTCTATATGTGGTTGGTCAATTTATGCTTCTATATCATGCAATAAACATATATGTATTCATTACTAACTTGTTTAATCAAATGAATACCTAATCAAACACATGAATACATGTTATATTTAATGCATGCTCAATCGACCATCCTGAGTATGCAACCTTATTCACAAATCTTGCTCATTCATTTATGATATCTTGTACATAACTTGTTGGCAATTAGATCAATGTCTTAAGACATCTCGATGACTTTAAATTCATTCAATCATACATTTATCTATCCCTTCCTAACATTCTATACTCACATAACTTTCCAAATTCTCATTCAATCATACCTAATTCATAACCTATATCCCTTGCACATTGATATCAAACAATCCATTCCTTAATTCTAACATCAATCATCAACTTAAACTTATCAAACACTTAATCAATCAATCAACTAACCATCTAGGTTCATTTCGAACCTTAATCAAATCCAACACACCAAGTTAAAGTAACTAATCCTTAATGGGTTCAACAATCATACAAAACAGAGTTTTCTACTTCCCAAGCATTTCCCACAATCATGGGTAGCTTTCCACAATCTTGGAAAGACAAAACAGAAACTTTTCTTCTCCAGGGCATTTCCCATGATCATGGGAAGGAGCTTGTGATGCTTCCACAATCGTGGAATGGGTGAATAGATGATTCACTATCCCTTTCCTTAAATCTTTTTCCAAATTCTAACATCATCATACTAATCCATTGATCATACCTCAGTTATACCTAAATTATAATTCATTTCCTCACCAATTTCATCTCCAAAGTCCAACTCGAAATCATTTAATTGGCAATTGATAAATCATAGTCTTTCATACATCACAATCAAAACAGAACTATCATTCACCTTCATACATATAACCCTAACTTGTCAATTTCAGGAACACTCTCAATATACCCAATTTTCTGCATAGTTACATCATTATTTACACTTCAAATCTCAACCTAAACCATCCATATAATCAACTATTTTCAAACAAAAAAAAACAAAACAGAAACCATACAATCCTTCATCAAATTCCAGCATAACTTTATCATCAACCCTACATATCACTCATCTCAATTTAATCATCATGAATGTTTCTATTTTAACATGTTATAGAGATAAAAAATCACTTACTTTTTCAACTCAAAACCTCCTAAATCTTTAAACTAATTATCCCTCCAAATATGCAAGGACAAGGTATATTCCAAGAACAAAGTGGGAACATAAAGGTTTCAATTGCAAGGTAAAGGTTACGAAATTTTGGCAAAAATTCAAGGGTTAGGGAGACTATGTGAGTGTGTCATTGGTAAGAGGAAGAAGGAGAAAACTTAAGACCAAAACATGGAAGAAGGTGGTCTTGCAAGTGTGAGAGACATGGGTGTAGGTGTGTGGAGGAGAAGGCGGACACATGTCATGCCAAGTGTCATGCTAAGACCTAGCTATATGTCTTATACTCCAACTTCCATTTGTCACTCCATTATTAGTCCATTTGTCTCATAATAACTAGGTCATTTGTCACCCAGTTAAACCACCATTTTTCACTACTTTAGTCAAGCCATATGTCGCGTTATTATTAATGCCATGTGTCATTATTTCATAGGTCTAGTCAACCTAAATTTTCATGTATCAAATTGTCTTTCTATTCAACATTTTTCCTATACTAGATACTCATTTTACTTCATCAATCACTCAAATGTAACATTAATTCCCAATTCACTAATTTAATCCATCAAACCAAAATTTAAGACATAAATAACACACAATCACAAAATCACATCATAAACATTTAAAATCTTTCATACCCCGGAATAAATTAATTGAGTGCATAAACTATCTTTACAATTTGTACTAAATCATAATTCATGTATGTATGTAAATATAATGCATGTAATTGAAATGCACTTCATGTATTCTCATATGATATGACTCATATGACTTCGTATAGCAATTAAATTCCTAAGTGTAGGAATGGGCTATTACACCTTGCTTGCTCACTTCAATACTTAAAGGCTCACTATGACTTCATAAACAAGGAAAGATTGCTTGTTAATGATTAAAAACTAATGAAAATGTGTTGTTATAATTCCCAAATGTTATAAAGATATGCAACACTCAAATACCCAAGTGTTATTGCTCATACTAGCTCCAAAATATCATTAGACACAAAACTAGTCATTATAACAACTATTGATAGTGATATTAGTCCACCAATCTAACCTATTGTTCAAACATAATATTGACCATCATGATATACAACTTCTAATAGACATTTTTACCAACTCTCAAGTGACATTGGTAGATCACAATCAAACATTGATCAACCAATATGCTTATATATGAAGAGCCCTTAAAGCATTAAAGTAAGTAGAATATACAACAAAAAATTACAAATGACTTTATTGACTTTTTATGCCTTAATCTTCATTAGTCTTAGTCTTATCAGTCTCTATAAGGTGTTTCTTGACTTCATTTCACATTGCTTTCTTTAAGATATCATTAAAAAAAATCACTAGTAGTAATTATATTTTGTTATCACAAAGCATAGATTGAAACCTCTCTTAGTTTAATAATCTTCCCATTTTTAACGATTATAAAATATGTTATGATATTAAAAAGTTAATAATGAAATTAGCCAATTAACTATAATCAATCTCTTTATATTAAACCAATATGAACATTTGACTCCTCCTAACTTATGCATCATGAAAATATCAAAGATTAAAAGATAACCCAATTGTTATTCAACCGCAAGTATAAGGAAAAAAATTAAGTAGTAGAATCTTAACTTATAAGGAGATAAGCATATCCTAAAATTACTCTTTCATAAATATTAAGAATGAGGAAATCAACCATCAATGAAGAAAGCAAGAATGAAATAATGTGAAACAGTCCTCAATCAATCTCAAACAGAAGTAACTTCAACTCAAAGTAAGTAATATGAACCTCAAGAGAAACAAAGAGAGAGTCAATTATAAAGTTGTGATATAATCTTAAGCTGGTGGCCTCGTCAGCCAATAGGAACTTAATAGTATGACTCATAAGAGGACCACAAGTCCCAATGCCATATGTAAGAGCATCTTCATTAAGTCATTATTGCTTCTATTATCGATAATGGCATGAGATCTTCTGTCCCATTTTGCCCAGTACCCTCTGTCCCAACAACATCCTAGCCATTGAAATTTCCTCTCTTTGTTATTGTATGGTTGGGATGTTGTTGGGACAGATGGTACTGGGCAAAATGGGACAGAAGAATTGAACCCATCGATAATGGAGTCTAGTCATTTTTCCACCAACTAACTGGTAACCCGTAGAATGAAGAGTGGTATAATCAAAGATGTTGAAATGAAATAAATGTTAATATTTTCTGGCTTCTTATCTATTCATCCATCTAGTGATAAGAATAGAGGTTAAATATTTTTAGATAACTTTTACACCATACAACTTGCCTATACCCTTTCCTCAAAGATTAGTTAAGGAAAAATTATACAAATAATTTGGGAAACTTTTTGATGTTCTTTGAGAATTATATATTAGTATCCCTTCATTTATGATTTGAAATAAATGCCTTCTTACATCAGTTTTTGAAGGAGATGTTATCCAATAAAAGAAAGCTCAAGAAGTATGAAAATGTGGTTTTGATTAAGGAGTGCAAAGCTATAATAAAAAATAAATTGCTTCCTAAACTCAGGGTCAGGAGCCTCGGTAGCTTTTCTATTATTTGCATTATTGGCAACATGAGGTTTGATTATGTTCTGTATGATGTAGAGGCAAGCATTAGTCTTATGTCATTAGTTGTCTGTAAGAGGATCGAGGTAGGCAAGCCAAAACCTATTATGTGGTTGATACTAAAACATCTTATGTAGAACATGAGGAAATTACACCAAATTATAAAAGAACACACACTTTGCACAAAAGAATGAAAAAAAAAAGATCACATTGATGGAAATCATGTAGAATTCCAAAAAGTTAGTGACCTTGTCAAGAAGAAGGTTCAAATAGTATGAGAACATAAAATATATCTCATACACCCTATGAGTAAGGGACTACCCGGTTGAATTTTGAAGAGAAAGGGATCGAGCTTAGGAAAAAAAAAGAGCACTTATTAGGATGCAACCTAATATTTATTTGATTTTTATGATTTAAACTTGAATATTTTAGTTGTTTTAGTTAGTAGTCATTTATTTTGCTTAGTGTTGATATCATGATCTGGAACTTATCTTATTGAATTTTGTATAACTTCTCATTGATGAGTGTTTAGAGTTACTGCCTTTCTGTTTTTATACATATTCAGTTTAACCAGTAAAGGACACATTCCCATGTCTTACCCCATATTGACCTATCCTCAAGTTTATTTAAAAGCCTGAGAGCACAACTTTTGAACATAGCCAATGCAAGTTCTAGTGTCTCAACACATCCGATTGCCTTTCACCCCATATTTGTGTTTATCTATAAAGAAGGCCAAACAAATAAAATATTCCAGCTTTGGTTATAGTATATATATGGTACCCTATGTATCTCGTGTCCAAGCCATAACCCAGTGTTGGTTTATGCCCTTGCAACCAATTTTGGTTGTACTTTTAATTGTATAAAATTTGTTTTATTCAATAAAAGGCATTCTTTATCTTTGTGCATTTTAATTATTTAATTACTAATCATAAAGATAAAATCC
>JANJEY010000234.1:9041625-9056227 GCA_024703695.1 Erythroxylum cataractarum | reverse complement strand
CATCCTTTGGAATTATGATTAGTCATTAACCCAAAATAGTTATTTCATTAATCATATATTTGATATGATACTAAATATCTATTATTCTTTAGGATTAGTTAATCAAAAGCACGTAGTTCAATTAATCTTCATTGCTTAACAACCTTTAATACGATCCAAAATTTAATTAAACAATAATTTTTTTAAAAGAAAGACCATCGAAGTAAGAAAGCATAATACCTGTGATTAAATTTAATTTAGTCAAATACTTTTCCCAAGAGAAATAGTTTGTGCCACAACAAATTAAAACTCCTAATCAGTATAAGTGATTAAAAAACTTGAACTTTTACGTATTCAAACTTTAATCTAGCGATTGATTATTTTAACCAATAAACTAATTGTGTGTATACATTAGTGGAAAGTAATCATAAAATAGAGTAATAGAATATTAATTCAATACATGATTAAATAAATACTTCATTCTAAGACTCAATTGCTTCCCAATTTTTAAAGTTCTAAAAGGAACTTTGAGTTCCTTCAACTAATAATAAAAGACTTAGCCATCAATAACCATTCCTATCATTAGAAGTTGATGAAAACTACTCCAATGTTGACTAAGAAAAGAGAACAGAAGAGAACTTCGAGATGTTGAAAAATGTAGCTAGAAAATGGATGCTTTCTCCTTTCACATCTTGACTCTATTTGTAGCGTTCAAAACTCATGTACAAATCTTGTGGTTGTGATCCTTTAGATTTCTCATATCATAACTTCCTTGAATTTCAACTAAACCTAGTCAAGATAAGGCTTTAAACCACTTTTATCCCATTTTTCTCTTGCAAATTGGAAGTCCAAAACTTGCAATTTTCTCAAGTCAAATTATTTCTCCAAATTTCGCTTTGATTCCCATAATTTGATCTCAATATGCAAAAATAAACGTTTTGTTATATCAAATCTCCTTAATTTTTCTTGATAACTGTTAATTTTGCTCATTTATTTCAAACTTTTTAATTTGAATTAAGGTTTAATCATTTTCTTTAAAAAATGAATTTGAGCACATTAAGATAAGATTATAAAGGATTTTATGTTAAAAATTACACAAAATTATGACACAGTAATACTAGTATATAATTATTAAGTAATGTTGGAGACACAAATGTAAAATGAAGATTAGATTAAGAAACTTTGCTTAAGGACAAATTTTAATTAAAACTTTCCACAATGATTAAGCCATCGCATACGTTAGTAAAATTTACATTTTGTTTTGGGTTGCATTGCATCTATTTTTGCAGTTCATGGTTTCTGTGCCGCTATGATCTATCTAGAAGTTGTTGTACTCCGCTCTTCGAGCCTGGTGAATTTGCAACGTGAATTGCTCTTTATTTGAGGGGTCTTTGTGAATTGCAATGTGAAATGCTTTTTATCTTTGGGGGACGTTGGTGAATATTGTGCATGCGGGAGATTACTTGGGTAAGGCACACATGTTTGAGAGATCTTTGCGAGTTTGTATTCGATGTCCAAACATTTGTGAATTTAATTCTTGTTTATTCTCCCTGTGAACTCTGATCAGAACTCCGAACCTGAGGTTGCAAGTGCAACTTCTCGACTCATTTTTGATGTATCATGATGATAGGTTATAGTGTAACTGGCATCGTATGTCCCCCATTTTCATTTCCAAAGAATGTAATATCTTCTACTTATCATATGTTTCTTGCACAGTGGTGGCGCCAACTATCTATGATTGAATGCTTAGACGATTAATTAGTTAACAGTTAAAGGATAGTTTCTGTTTAGGGATATGGAAAACTTGTTTACTGTGTATGGCCAGTCCTTTAGAGTCTGTCCAGACATTTGTTTCCAAAATCTTAAAACAAGTGGAATGTGGAGTTAAAAGAGTTAAATTGGTGAAATCCTTTTCCACAAGATGTCATTAACTTGGTGGTTGAAGGGGATTGAGTGGCTTTATACCGACCATGTTGAATCTATGCCTTTCTTAGCCAAAATGCACTAAAGACAAAGTATAGACAGTGCGAACAATGTTCAATAAAGCAGCTGTTTAATGCCCTTTGACAAATATCTTCTGCTTCATCTTCAAATTTTCAATGAGGTGGGACTATGATCATCAAACAAGGAAGCACCTTAGAGGGAAAAGCAAGAGATAAGAACAAGAAGATGAGATAGAAATCATTGAGCAGCCCGAGGACCTGCAGGTTTCAATCCCAATGGTGTAGTCAATGATACCACATTTATTACTGAAGGTACTGCCGGCTATATACATGACATCAACGTCAGGTGTGTGCCATAAGAAATTTTTATTTGATCTTCATCAAATGGTTATAGGAATCAGACCTAGATCATAATACGAGCACAGAATCACTCCTCTCTGACAAATAGAGTTTACATATGAAGTACTTACAATAGAAGTACAACCCGGAGTTTGGTTAAGGACCAGTTTGTCCTGAAGGAATATGGAAGAAAACAAGAGGCTTGCAGTAGCGATGTTACTGATGTTATGGTTGCTGGTGGTGTCGCCGGTGTTGTCTTGCTCGCCGGACGGCAGTGAATGCAAAAATTGTATCACAGAGCAGATGAAGTACGGTTGCCCAAAGTGCGTGCCGATTCTACGGTGCATGGCTCAGTGCTTGTGGGGTGGGAGTTCAAGGTCCAAATGCAGCAAGAAGTGTGAATGTAACGGTGGGAATCCAACGCTTGCTCAGTGCAAAAAGTGCATGTTTCGGTGCAAATGCAGCTGTGTGGCCTAGATAAGTTGTCATATGATAATATAATATCCAAGTTTACGCTTCTTCTACGCTATTATATATATGGCTTCCTCTGTATTATCACTCCTTTAGCAGGTCTTTGCTTCTTTTTGCTGTGCATTTACATATATCAGGAACTATTATCTGAGCTTTGAGCAAGGCAAACTGACATTATTTCCGAAATTTCATTTCGAGGGCATGATCCAAACTGTATGCAAGTACATTCTTCAAGCTTTGATACTTGCATGTAATAAAAGAATTAATAAATTGAAGAACCTTGTCATCCCATTTTGTGCTCTAAAGTTAAATTTCGTAGCCTTGATGATTGTTCTTTTATCAGTTTATAGGTAGAAGGATGATTCCATGGCACAAAAGAATACTGATCACTATATTCCTCGACTCCTTCTACTAATAATTGCCATATTAAGGCTCCTGCTCCGGCCTGTCCCCTCTTTGCCGACTCGTAAATTCTATCATACACTGCTTTTAACAATCTATCAATGTCGTTTACCCCTTCCTTAGTTGCATGCCGAGCAGAGCCCACTTCTGTAAAAAGAACTGGTTTTCTCAACACAGTATCTCCGTCCCTTACATGAGAATCCATCCACTGAGAAAGAAACTTTGCTTTGCCTTCCAAGTTTGTATTTGGAATCCTGCAATTGTAGATGAACCAGATTTTACAATCAACTTAATATCAAGCTGATGTAAGCATCAACATTGAGATAAATTAGGCAACTCCACCCAAACACCACAACAGATGGGCCTAAAATATAATAACCTATCGCAAGAATGCATAGTGGAATAACTTGCTGGGTCTGATCCTTGTAATTTGATCATCATCCACACAACTATCAGAGTATATGAGACCATGACTAACCAGCTATCTGGGTATGTATGGACTGAAGCAAAATCAATGTCTTTGATTGCTGAATTTTGTACGAAGTCAGATCCAAGTGAGGCTGCCCATTTGCCAGGATTTACATCCAACTCTTCTGTTGTATTTAGGCTGTAAAAGCCCTCAAGTCCAACAGTAACTAGATGTTTCTTATCCAAGCCTTTGATGAATGTCGCCATTTCGCTGATCCATGCCTTTGGTGAACAGTAACAAAACAAGTTCAATCAAATCTCAGATGAAGTTACTTGAAAATAATCTTCTTCACCAATTTTGAAAATGAAAGTTCACAATTATTTCCAATTCACCTGAAGTAAAGGAGCAGATGAATTAGATGCACACCGGGGCTCATTCATAAGCTCCCAGGCAAAAATTGCTGGTTCGTCACAATACCTTACACCACTTATCGAATTCTTCCTTGTCACAATGGCCTGGCAAGTGCATAACAGGATGTGATAAGCAAACAGAAATAGGCATCAAATTGTATAATAATTATGACTGCAATTCAGTAGAGAATTGAAGTTGAACCCAGGTTTTCAGAGGAAGTGACAGATACAGATCTCTTTTCCAAAGGAATAACATTTACCACTGATCGTATGGCGGGTATTACTTGTTCAATCGAACATATAATGAGAGTGTAAAAATGGTTCTGAGGGTTCACATTTTCATAATTAAATATTGTGTCCCACCTTGACATATGCTTTGTAGGAGTCCTTAATGGCAGGGTTCGAAAAGAAGGAATCATCTTTTAAGGAGACATCAATTCCAGTTTGTTCCGCCCACCTTACATACTGAGCCTTTCCACCAAACGCATTTAGATTATTAACTAAACTAAGAATTAACCTTATCCGATGCCTCCTTGCTTCAACTATCACAAAGTCCAGTGCCTGCGGCCAGATACATATAAAAGCTCTGAGAGAACTCATTAATGCTTCCAATAATCTTGCAATAAGTATAAAACTGAAAGGCAGCATGATATTAAGAATTACATTAGTACACACTACACAGGGAAAACAGCAAGTCCCCTAGCTCACATTCAAAATCACAGATTCTAAGGACATTCCTGCCCCGGTCGAAAAGAAACAGCAAGTTTCATGGTACAATATACGCTCTACATCCCAGTTGACACTCCAAGGAAATTCTTCAATTTTACAATCCCGCACAAAAACCGACCTGATCATATGATTAAGGTCATTTTCTAACTAAAAAGCTAGTTAATGACGCAAAAGATAGCAAACTCTTAAATGCCATTGCAAAAGAACCTTTCTTTTAACTAGTAATCAACTGGGTATGGCTACTATGACTTACTAACATTCAACTCATAGTATAAGTTTCCCTAATTCCATTCCTTATAATCCACAGTTCTTTAATAACAGTATTAACAATAATAACAATAAAATAAGATGTATAATTGATCTTATCATTATATGATATATTTTGATAAGATATGATAATGCTCTTATTATTATCCTCAATTTTATCTTTAATATGATATGATTGTATAACATAAAAGTAGAGATATTTAGTTAGATAAATTATATATAAATACACTCTTGCACAGTAAATTATGCACACAATATAGAAACTTCTTTTCTTCTTTCACTCACTACATGATTTCACAGTCTTCTTTGTAACAAAAGGAGTCAAAATTCTGGATATTCCTTTATTTTTTCCCTCACAACATTTTGTTTTCATATTATGGGTTTTTAAATCTACTCCAAAAACATTTTTCCATATAATAAATTGTTCATCTTCTCGAGTAGAATACAACCGTTCAAAAATCATCTATGGAAACCTGCCCATGCATCATCATACGCCAAGAAAAGCTGCTGGAGTTGAAATCCTAGTTGCAAGTGTCTAGAAAAAGAAGAAAAGAAATTTTCTATATTTTGTGTGTACAATTCAATGTACAAGGGAATATTTACATACAATTTGTCTAACTAAATATCCCTAAATTTATATTATACAATCATATCACCTCAAAGATAAAATCAAAGATAATGACAAGATCGTTATCATATCATATCAAAATACATTTTATAATGATAAGATTAAGGATAAGATACATCTTATCTTATTGTTATTATTATTAACACCCCCTTCAAATTCAAGGTGACATAGTAGATGAGAGGTTGAGTTTGGAAACTAGATCTACAAAGCGCCAAGGTGGATGAGACTTCGTGAAGATGTCAACAATCTGAGGCTCTAAAGAAATGGGAACATAAAATTTTTTTCACACTCTCAAATTTCTGAGTCAACGAGCCCGACAACAATTTTGTTTTGATCTTACCATATCTTTGTTTCATGATATTTCTTCTACAGGTCCATCTTACAGCTCTAACAGTCCAATAGAACAAGCATTCGATTCTATTATATCTTCCCTGGATAGAGACCCTTCACTTTCACCTTCACCACACAACTCTTCCTCATCTACCCATTCATCATAATCCACTAAGTCTCAACAACTTCCTCATTGTTTCACTCGAGTAAGTCAACACTCTGTTCGTTTGAAAGATTTCCATGCTTATTCCACTATTGTTTCTCTATTTGAACCTCGCACCTATCGCAAGGCCATCTCTGACACTTTATGCTGGCAAGCAATGGAGGAAGAACTGCAAGCTCTCTCTAACACTGAAATTTGTAACTTGGTTGACTTACCCCTAGACAAGTCTGTTATTGACTGTAGATGAGTCTATAAAATTAAGATTTGAGTAGATGGATCAGTGGAAACATACAAAGCCCGCCCTGTTGCTAAAGGATTCACTTATAAATATGAAATTGATTATAAGGAGATTTCGCTCCTGTAGCCAAAATTACCGCAATATGCAATTTCATTACTGTTGATGCTAGCAAAAGATGACAATTATTTCAAATGAATTCTTAATGGAAATCTCACAGAAGAAGTGTACATGCAACCTCCTCTGAGGTATAATCATCCTTCTAATAATGTTTGTCGTCTCTGCGAAGTCTTTTAAGGATTAAAACAAGCTCCTCGAGCCTAGATTGCAAAATTTAGTTCCACCAGTGGACAACTTAATTTCAAGTTTACCTCTTATAATCATGTCTTGGTTCTTTGCAAAACAGATCCAAGGTACACTCTTTTCCTTCTCTAGTTAGATAACATGATAATAATTGGTGATGACATACAAGGCATCTCTACCCTTAAGTCCTTTCTTGACCAGCAATTTGCAATGAAAGACTTGGGTAATCTAAGTTATTTTTTGGGTCTCAAAGTGTCCTTAGATGAATCTGGATACTATCTGTCACAAGCAAAGTATGCTATTGATCTCATCTTTTGTGCTGACATTAGTAATACTTCACTAGAATGTCACATTTTTGCTACTGATGGGAGTCTACTTAATAATGATACGCTTTATCGCCAATTAGTTGACGGTCTTATCTACCTTACTATCTCTCGTTCATATATTACTCATACTGTTCACATTGTGAGTAACTTCATGTCCGCACCTAGTACAACTCATTTCTCCGTTGTTAGTAACTCTGAGGCACTTTGTTTCATGGCCTTTTTTCTCGCTACTCTTCCCTATTAGAGCTACAAGCTTATTCTGATGCTGGTTGAGTTGGGGATCTAAAAAATCATCAATCCACCACTATTTATTGTTTCTTTCTAGGAACATCTTTCATTTCTTGGCGCAACAAGAAACAAATAATTGTCTCTTGATTCATTATAGAGGTCAAATATAAAACTCTTACTGAGACTACCTTTGTACTCCTTTGGCTATGATGGCTGCTTCAAGATATGGGTGTATCTTTCTTGCCTACAGTTTCTCTCTATTGTGATAACAATAGTACTATGCAAATTGCTAATAATGATGTTTTTCATGAACGGACTAAACATATTGATATCGATTGTAATCTTGTTCAAATATCATGTTCTCTAAATGACCATACAACTCGTTCTCATTTTCTTATAGTCTTAGATTGCTGACATCTTCACAGAGTCTCATTCAACTCGACACTTCACAGATTTAATTTCTAAACTCAACCCCTCATTTACAATGACAACTTGAGTTTGTGGGGAGATTTTTACAATAATAACAATAAGATAAGATGTCCATCTTATCCTTGATCTTATCATTATAAGATGTACTTTGATATGATATGATAATGATCTTATCATTATTATTGATTTTATTTTTGATATAATATGATTGTATAGTATAAATTATGGATACTTAGTTAGGCAAATTGGGTATAAATAACCCCTCATATATTGAATTATACACACCAAATATAGAAAACTTATTTTTTTCTTTCAGTGTCTACAGAAAGAAAAAATCACAACTTTCTTAAGAGATAGGACAGAACAAACTGGAAAAAAACCCTTCTTTGAACTAGTAATCAAGTGGGTAACTGGGTATGCAATTGAAAGTCTTCCTACAATCCTATTCCAATATCCTCAATTCATTAACAAAAGCAAATATCACAAATTCTATAAGAGATTAAACAGAACAAACCCGAAAGACTCTCTCGTTGAAGACACCAGGAGAGACCTGCAAGTCGTTAGGACCATGACCATCACTGAAAGCCCAAGTCCTGCAAACGGTCAGCCCCATTTGAGCACCTCTCTTAAACATCTTAGACACCTTGGATCTAGATTCACTCCACACACTCTCCTGCAACAACCAGTATGAGTTCCATCCATTGACATACATCGTTGACTGCTCCCCACCATTGAAGACGACAAAGTGTGTGGAGTTGGTGGAAACAAACCCCATTCTAGGCAGCCGAAGGATGGTCGGGAAGCTGAGTTTGTCGTCGAAATTGAGATAAAGCAGAGACAGCAACAAAACGGTACCCAACAGAGGGTAGAGTCTGTTCTCCCTCCATTGAGAGTCCATTGAAGTTGGTCGCCTGCTGCTGTCGGAGCGAGAAGCAATGCCACTCGCTGACTTATTTGTTTTTATTTCTTCTAACTTCCTGCGATTTATTATACAAGACAAACTCAAACATTGCCGTTTTACTTGCTAACTAACTAAGTACGTTGTCGTTTGGAAACATGTTATATGTCTTAAAAACATGTTTTATAATTCGTGCTGGACTGTCAGCAACCGACAGTGTGTAGTGATCTCATAGAGCCGATTGTACCTAAGGAGATATAGTACCCACTCATCTTTAACATCTTCCATCGTCTTCCTCACTCAGGATGACCCAGAGGGGTTTACTTGTCACTGCGCTTATGCGCATTTCGCATCTTCATTGAACCCTGACATGCTCTTTGTGGGATTTAACCTTTTTACTATTGGGTATTGCTGTTTCTGAAGGAGGGACAGAAAATGTCGTTGGATTTGCTATTGAAGCCTTCGTGTAGTGGCTGTGGGTCGACTACGGATTTGTACGGAAGTAATTGCAAGCACATGACTCTTTGCTTGTCCTGTGGCAAAACGATGGCCGAGAATCGTGGCAAATGCTATGATTGTGGTGCCACTGTCTCTCGCTTGATCCGAGTTTCGTAATCTTGAATTGGTTTTCTTTTGTTATCTTTTTTTCCCTTTGAATTGTTCTAACTGCAGATTGTTGAATGAGACAGTGAACGGGTATTTACATATATGATGTTTGTTGTGTTATGATCAACCCGAAAAAGCTAGCTAATAGTAGAAATGTTGGTAAAAGTTTTGATTTCGCCGAGAAAATTAGCTTCCTTTTTTGAATTGATGGAAAAGCTGAATTCTGAGCATATTGTTGTTGTCTGCATTTTTAGGAATATAATGTTCGTGCGAGTCCTAGCAGTGAGAAGAACTACTTTATTGGTAGATTTATGAATGGGCTGCCAACTTTTTCAAGGAAGAAAAATGCGGAGAATAAATGGACCCTCCATAAAGATGGACTTCAAGGTCGCCAACTTAGTGATACCTTGAGGGTATATAATCTTCTTTACCCATTTGCTTTGCTTAGATTCTATATCTCTTCCTGTCTAGCTGTTTTTCCTTCTTGGAAGATTAGTTATTCTTAGTCTTTTGAGATAGGATAATGGTGAAGGTTGGTCATAATTTATTTGCCTTCTTTTAAAGCCAATTTCCCCACCAAATTAGGTTTGTAGGTTGAATTATTTGCCTTTCTTATTCCTCTGGTAGACCTTAAAATTCATTCCCATTACTTTATTTACATAGGAGAAGTACAAGAATAAGCCTTGGATGTTGGAAGATGAAACAGGCCAGTTTCAGTACCAGGGGCATCTTGAAGGTTCTCAATCAGCAACCTACTACCTGCTGATGATGCAAGGGAAAGAGTTTACTGCTATTCCTGCTGGCTCTTGGTATGAATTCTAAACAATATGTACAGTTGTGGCCTGTGGTCCTTATATGGGTTGGGTGCATTCAGGAATATATAGGATTGAACTGTCCAAGTTTTAACTTGCTCAGATTTAGTTTCAGTCCTATTCGTGTCTTATTTTACCACAGTTATCCGTTTTTACTATAAAATAATTATGAGAGTTTATTGACCTAAATAACTTGAGAGTATGATTCAAGATCTCTCTGGTTCAAATTTTGTGCAGCTAATTGGTGATGCATTTTAACTGCTTACATGTTTAACAGGTACAATTTTAACAAGGTTGCACAATATAAACAACTTACTTTGGAGGAAGCAGAAGAGAAGATGAAGAACAGGAGAAAGACTGCTGATGGATATGAAAGATGGATGATGAAAGCTGCAAATAATGGAGCCGCAGCATTTGGTGAAGTGGATAAATTTGATGAGAAGGAGAGTGTTGTTGCTGGTGGAAGAGGACGTAAAAAGACAACTGGTGAAGAAGAAGAAGGCAGTGTCTCTGACAGGGGAGAAGAAGATGAAGAAGAAGAAGCAGTTAGAAAAAGTAGGCTTGGACTCAACAAACGAGATGGTGATGATGATGAAGAAGGGCCTAGGGGAGGTGATCATGATATGGACGATGATGATATAGAAAAGGGTCAGTGTTGCTTCTCCATACTCTGAATGTCAATTGCTTATGCAAAATTCTCTCTCTTCAATTTATGCAATATTTATTGATACACTCTTCTGTTAATCTTTCACTGCATACTCATTTTGGCAACCTCTTCTTCGAATGCACTTAGTAATGTGGTCCTTTTTGTTCTTGATTAACTTCAATCATGTAATGAAGTTTGGTTCTTGTAGTTTAAAGTGTTGCTAATACTACAGTTACTAAATAATAACTTGGGTTATTTATCTGCTGGCATTAGGTGATGATTGGGAGCATGAAGAGATTTTTACTGATGATGATGAAACTGTTGGTAACGATCCTGAAGAGCGGGAAGATTTGGCTCCTGAGGCTCCAGCTCCCCCAGAAATTAAGCAGGTCTGCGTCTTTGCTTTATGTATTCTGTCCCTTTTTGTTTTCCTTGTTCCTAAAAGGTTCACACTATTATAGCAATTTCTCCTTCCTCTTTTATTAGCATAATTAATGTAAGACAGCTGAGGGATGAGGAAAATAAGGAAGAGAATGGGAGACAAGTAAATGCAGAATAAGAGGTTGAAGAGGGATGAAAGAAGAGGGAAGATTGGGGAGAGGGGCATCTGTGAGAGGAAGAGTGAGAGAGTGCAGGCTTCTCTTTTGATCAAGCCATAGTGACTAGGTGTTTCTTAATGCCAACAGAAACCTATTTTTAAGAGTTTAACATGACAAACTAATATAAAGATATAAGTGCCAATAATGCTTTATGTAATAGAACAACCTAATCAGCATAGATCCCAAACTATTTGAAAGGAGTTTATAGTTTCTAAATCTATTCCTGAGATAAGTGTGCCTCAACCTTCCCCTAGAGACCGCTTGTAACTTCACTCTAGTAGTACCATTTTTTGCTTCCTTTCCTACATTAATATCTTTTGGATTTTTATAAAACCCAAGTTTCTAGAATCACCAGAAATTGAATACCTATCCCATATTGATCCTTAATATTGTCTCTCAACCTACCTAACATATTACTGACCCTGTTTTACCTATTCTGCATCATTTTGGTAAAAGAGCCTAATGATTACATGTGGCCGAAGGCCTTTAGATGATTATTCAAATGAAAAGGAAACCAGTTTAATCTTGCTAATTCTTGATAGCTCGGCATAATTGAGGGTCAAAGCAATCAGCTCCTAGGAAAGCATGTGTGGGATTTGGTAAACAGAGCTGATACATGTGCTTTAAGAGATATTCCTAAGAAGGTATGCTACACGATGAAGTTCAGCTCCTGTGAAAGCATGTGTGGGATTTGCTAAACAGAGCTGATACATTTGATTTAAGAGGAGATATTCCTAAGAAGGCATGCTACACGATGAAGTTTCTATCTTTTTGAACTAATGGACCCTCAATAAGTCTTAAACTGAACTGCTGTAAAGGAGAATCATTACCCTAGAAGATATCCCATATCAACTTTGGTAAGGATCAAATGTGTGTTATGGAGTATATGGAAAGTTTTGGAAACCTTTCCATTCTCAATATAAGGGATTGAGACATGGGAAATTATTCTCATTGTAAAAATGGCTTTAAGAGAAAGCACTTGTAATGCGAAGGATTATCAACTTTTAAGATGTTTGTCCCTTTTAAGTCTAAAAGTTCAACAGTAATGGGGAGACATGAAACGGAAAGTCAATGTGGAGAATTTCATGCTAAGGGAACTGATAATGCTCATAAATCAAAAAGAAACTACTAATTCTTATAAATCTAACAACCCAATAACTGCTAACCTTGATACAATTATATATTATCTGCAAAATAAAGGAGGCAACAATGAGAATAAGTTTTTAGAAGCATATTATGCTTCCTGTCCATGTTATATTAATTTCTTCTTTGTTCTTTTTCCTCGTATTTTGGCAAATAAGTTGATGCAGGGTACCTTACTCCTGGCCAGTATGAGTTGGGACTATACCCTTGCAACAACGATACTATTAAGGGCAGTTTTAGATTGATGGTTACCTTAGAATTTGAGGAGAGTTGGCTTAAGGTAATGAGTGGTTATGGGAGAGATAAAATGGGGAAATTTTCTAATTAGAAATTTGAAGTTGTCCATACATCTAAACAATTTTCAATATCAATACACCGTCCAGCATAAACAATTAAGACAATCTAATCGTTTAGATTTTGAGGAAGTGATAGACTCTGCTGTTCTGAGCAGTGTTGTTGTATTAGCCTAGTAGATATCGAAGTTCTTACCACTTCAACTTTTACAATGCATTGCTTTTATGATGATTGGAAATCTTAATATCTTGTAGGATGAAGATGATGAGGATGAAGAAAATGAGGAAGGAGGACTCAGCAAATCTGGGAAGGAGTTAAAAAAGCTACTGGGCAGAGCTGGTGGGCTGAATGATTCAGATGCAGAAGATGATGATGATGACGAAGATGATGTAAGTGTTTTCTGATAGCTAATTGTATTAGCTTACTTTGTTGATCGCTTACAATGTTCTCTGATTAGTGGATCTTTATTTTCCACTATAATGGTACTATAGTTCCTGTTCTACTTTATATGGCCTTTCTTTGACGAATTATAATTTTACTGCAAGTTTTGAGAAGTCTAGGCCTCTTATTTAATGCTTCATGGGGCAATTCCTTCAAATACATTGAGATGCTATAAGCCACTTCTTTAACACCTGAATTACATTTCTGCATTTATCTGCTTTGACTGATGAATTACTTGTTTGGGCTTGTCCAGATAGATGATGAAACGAATTTATCCCCAGTACTTACTCCTAAGCAGAAGGATGCACCTAAGGAGGAACCTGTGGACGGTAGTCCATCCAAACCCACGACAGGTTCCGCTAAGAGCACCCCATCAATTTCCAAGTCTGCAAAGGGAAAAAGGAAATCAAACGGTGATGATTCAAAGGCAACTAATGGTGTTACACCAAAGAAAGTGAAGACAGAAAATGTATCTCTTCTCTTCTTTTTGGATTATAACTAACATGTGGGACATTTAATCTCCAGAACTATGTGGATTGACTTTGCATGGTATCAGGAATCAAAACCTGCCGTTAAAGAAGAAAGTACGACTGCAACTAAAACTCTTGCCACTCCTAAAGGAACCCCAGTATCATCGAAAACAGGGTCAACATCATCTATTGCACCAGTTACTGAAGAAGAGATCAGGGCTGTTCTGTTGCAAAACGGACCGGTGACCACACAAGACCTTGTTGCTAGGTTCAAATCCAGGTTAAGAAGTTCTGAGGTATGGCTTTTCTTGTTTAAAATGTCTGTGCCCGCGTACACTATAAATTGAATCAACTGTTGATTGATGATTGCTTTAGTTCTTCCCACAATCTGAAAGATAATTTATTACAAAGCAAGATTATGGACTCTACTTTTCTTGAGAGCTTGAGGCATGCATGCATCTTAGTTTAAATGAGAGTTACTGTCCATTTTTGTGTAGCCTCGCCTGAAAAGCACTGTTACATGAAACCTTTCTCATTCTGTCTGTTGAGAAGTGAATTTGCTCATTGGTGCAGGACAAGAAGGCTTTTGCTGATATTCTGAGGAGGATTTCCAAGATTCAAAAGACCAGTGGGTCCAGTTATGTTGTATTGAGAGACAAGTGATAGCTTGCACAACACTTGTACTCAGACAAGCTTTAATCAGATCCAGAATGGGGTCAATATATATACATGTCAGAGTGAATATTGGTCGACTCTGAACTTGTTCAAGTGCTTCACCAAAGAAGTGGAAGTGCTGAGTGAGTTTTGAAAAAATTCTTACCAAGAATTGTTTTTAGTAAAGATACGCGTAAAATGTTACTTTAATTCATAAAAGTTTAGGTTATCTATTTATCTCTTTATACTTTAACTCAAAAATTTTAAATTATTATTCTTAAAAGCTAATTATTATTTTTGTCATGAATTTGTTTAATAAATTGACTTGTTAATTACTATATATATATAAGTAATTTTGTTCAAGATAATTGGAATAGTCATCTAATAAAGTGAGAAAATAGATAACCCAATGACGTGCTTTAACATTCATGGGTCCGCAAATATCAAA
>JANJEY010000234.1:8850413-8867447 GCA_024703695.1 Erythroxylum cataractarum | reverse complement strand
TAAATGTCGTAATCCCTCTCTTGCTTTTGTCTCCGACTGTTCTTCCGATGTGACAAATAAACTGTCCACACAAAACTCTTACTGCAGCTCTCTCACGCCGATGCTTCCCTTTGCTGCCGTTAATTTCCTGTTCTCCTCTCTCAAGTGCCGCACCACTCACAGTTATTACTCCCACTGTACACTGTTACTTGTCTTGGCTGCTTCTAGGAAGCAGCTTGGAGCCCGCAGCCACGCCAGCCCCACGCAGGCTCCAGCCAAGCCGCAGCTCCAAGCCGTCCCTTCTTCACGCCCCTGCTTGGTTCCTGCGTCGCTACTCTCTGCTGTTTCTGTTTGCTTCTTATTCTCCTCACTATGGCTTGATGGGAAAAATAAGTTTCTTCCTCTTTAAAACCCTTCACCAGCACGCTGCGTTTCACTTTGTTTCCCCAGCCCGCTACTGTTCAATGATGGGATGAATAAGGGTCACTTGTCAAGCCTTATTAATTCACTTGCTGCTTGTTCCTCTGACTTCTCTTCAAAACGACGCTGCCTCGTGTGTTCAGCCTGCGTTAGTCCTCTGTCTTCCACGCTACGTTTTGCTCTCTGTGTGCCTTGCTTTGTGCATCTCCTGTGCGTGAACTTTTAGCAAAACGCACCAGCTTCTGCGTTTTGCCTCTACTCCTGTTCGTTGACAAGACAATTAAGGTTGAGCCCCTCATTAAAACCTTATCTCATGGGTCACGCTACGTCGTCGTCTCCTTAGCTGCTTCTGCTTGTGCGTTTTGTTCTCTAGGCTGCTATCGTTTTGAGCCTCCAAGTAGTGCTTTTAATTTATTTTTTTTCTTCTTGCTCCGTAGTGACAAACAAAAATAAATCTTCAAAAAATAACGCAAATGTAATGCTTCAAACTCACTTTAATTATTTTGCTCCCAAATTGTACCTAAGATCAAATGTGAATTAAAGTGAGTATCTTAAGTATTTTTATGTCAATAATTGCTAAGTATAAATAATTAAAAATATCAACAATTAAGCACATATCAGCTTCATTTTAATTTTAGTTTCGTTGTTCATTTTTATATGGTTGCAAAATAAGTTTTAGTTCAATCTTTATATATATGGATGTATGAAAATTTATATTTCATTTCAATGTGATTTCTTTTCTTCTATGTCAAAATTTATTGTTTTCTAAACATCCCAATTACTCAACAAAGTGATATCATTGGAAACTTCATCTCATCTTGCATATCATATATACAAGTAGCATTATCTCTTTTAAGGAAAAGTAATAAAGTGATTGGCACAAAGTATAATCTAAAATGTGTCAAATGATAACACAAAGTATAATCCAAAATATATTTACAAAATATAATCAATGGCTATTGGTTTAACATAAAGTAAAATCCAAAATATAAACTAAGGCTAAATATGTTTACTTGTTTGGAAGATCAATGTCTTTGCTACTGCTCCTAATTGTTGCTTTCCTTTCAATTATTGTAGCTTGTAACTATCTTGATGTATATGTTAGATTTACCTTTGAACCTAAGACCTCTAGGTTCAAAAGACAATTTGAAAGATGTAGAATCTTCATGTTCAAAATTTTATGTAGGATTGGCAACCAATGGACCAACCTTTAAAACACATGTTGATATGAATAATGTAGGATCTTTGTGTGCAAAATTAATATGCATAATGTTAAACTTACATTTATGCTCTGTTGACTGGACATACATTCTTGCTTAATTGATATGGTACTATTAATACGAGTCTGTTGAAATTAAAATTTGCATAATAATTAATATAGATCTTAAAGCTGTATTTCTTTAATTAATTATTGCTACATCATCTGAGTTTACCTGAGAATGTGTCTCTATTGATGTTCATGTTGATAATCCTTCTCCAAAAGTTCATCTTTCTTTAGAATTTGTTGAGACCTACAACATATTATGCATAATATTGTTGTTGAAAACCAAATAAAACAAATAATGTTAAACTGCTTATTACTTGCACTAACAGGTTGCTTATTTTGTGTTATTATATACATCTTTTATTTTTGTGCCCATAAGTTCACATTTCCTTCATTTTTGCACTTGACCCTTTTTTAATTCTGCTTCTAGCAGAAACTTTTTTTTGGTTCATTCTTATCTTTTTGCTTCTAGTAGGAACTTTTGTTAGTTCATTCTTATCTTTCCTTCTTTCCTTTTTTGGTCTCCCAGGCATTACCCTTTTAACTAGTGGATGAATATGCTCATAATTATTTTTTGGCCATAAGCTTATCCATCTAATAGGTTGCAACACCTTATCATATACCTTTAGAAAGATGTTCTTCTTGTAAAAATCATTGATAAATGCATTAGGTCTTCTTTTGGAGTGATCATTTCACTGGTAGCATGTTTATATGAATAACCATATAGCTCCGATGCTCTATAGCTATAACAATTATCTCTTCCTAACTTGACAACATGCTTCCCATCTCATTTGCTCACCTCATAGGCTCCATCCCTATTCCATATAATCCTCCATTGCATTGCCCCCTTATTTTTTTTCAATCTTTTTAACAACTACAGGTGTAATATCAAACTTCCATTTTTATGCATATGTCCTCCTTTTTAAATGTCTCTTCATAGTCATTGTTCTGATGGTTTCCAACATACTAATAACAAGTCTATTCCTATTAAACATCTTATATTACTATCGATAATAGCACACTTTGATTTGAATGATTGATATGTCTTAACCTAAGTCTCCTTTAGATAGTCAAGCAATTGAGCAACACATCGAGGTCTATTTTTGTCTAGCCTCTTAAGTTGCTTATTGAAATCCTCAACATATGTTGACCTCACATATGCCCAAAATTGTCTCCTTAAGTCTTTTCCATTTCACTGTGCATGCCAATTATGATAAATATGTCTAGTACACATTCTATGACATGTATTTGGTAGTATGGTCTCCACATCTCTTACCAAGCCTTGTATACACAAATTAATCAAAACATGCATGAGATACATATCATAAGGTAATACTTCAATCATATAATAAACCTAAAATGCATGTAACTTTTACATATCAAATATTACGATAACTCCATCTCCATATCTAAATATAAATCAGTTCTTGTAAGTGATATAAACTAACCTTAGGAATCAATACTTTCCATTTTAATAATAAACCATGCTATATAATACATATGTTCATCCTCAAACCTAATTAGTTGCCCTTATAATTTAGTCTTTAAAAAGCAACCATCTATCCTAAGTATGGCCTCAAATGTTTTCATCTAGCTTTCATTGCTGTAAAACAAATATATAACCTTTTAAATTGCAAAAATAAAGTCTATTGATTCTTTGACAATTGCCTTTTTACGGTTGATCTAGGATTGCTAAGTTTCAACTCATTGATATAATCCTAAAAAAAAAATATTCACAAACATTATCTAAGGCTCTCTCCTTCCTTAACTTCCTTTTAATAACCTTACACATACTTGGATTCATAAAAATATGCAGCTTCTCCCTACATTTTTTAATCATCTTAGTTGTGGCTATGTTAACCTTCTCCAAGATTCTCTCTTTAAAGGGCCTAACTAAAAACATTGTTGATACCATTCTTGGCTTGTTGGTTTTAAAATAAGTATGCTCTGACCTGTATGTTTTGATTTTGAAACTCTTATCTTTATGGTCGCATGCTGCATACAGCTCCTACTTGCACCCTTCCATACATCCCACTCTAATTCACTTAGAATCATTTTCTTTTCATCTTACATTAAATCTTGTGGATCTTGAATAATCAATAATAGCATCCTCTAATTGTCTTACAATAACAAATTCCATACCCAAAACCTAATACGATGTTCCGCTACCTTCTTCATGTACAAAATTTATACTAAGCCTTCTAACTACCTCCATAAGCTCCTCTCCACTAGGGTATTTATTGTTATCAAGGAAACTTCTACAATTAGTTGAATCAATGTGGTATTTGATGCAACACTACCTTCGACAACAACAACTAGCTCAAATGATGAAGAGCATCCACTGGTTCCTTAAAATAAATCAGAGACTCAAACTATAAAACTTTCAAAATCACAAGATCAAGAAGGTCCTTTTGAAGCCAGAACAAAGCAGGCTCCTTTCTCTCAGCAGAAACCTATGTACAGAAAAACACCAAGAGAATGGATAGGTCAAGATACACATTAATACATTTTGGGAGACCCATCTGAAAGCTTAAGAACAAAATCATCCTTCAAGAACAACAATGTGGCTTTCATCTCACAATTAGAACCAAAGTTTGTTGAAGAGGGTCATACTAATAAAAATTGGGTCTTAGCTATGAAAGAAGAGCTATATTAGTTTGACAAAAATAAAGTATGGAATCTAGTATCTCGTCTACAAAACAAATCAGTTATTGGAACTCATTGGGTTTTTCGAAACAAACTTAACGAAAATAGTAAGGTGGTAAGAATAAAGCTAGACCTATCTCAAGGTTATGACCAACAAGAAGGTATCAATTTTGATGAGACTTATGCACATGTTGCTAGGTTAGAGTCAATTAGAATTCTACATACTTTTGCATGTTATAGAAATTTTAAGCTATTCCAAATTGATGTTAACAGTGCCTTCTTAAACGAGTACAATAATGAAGAATTGTTTGTTATGCAACCTCTAGGTTTTAAGAGTAAAGATCATCCAGACTACATGATGAAATTAACTAAAGCCTTATATGGTCTAAAGCAGGATCCTTGAGCATACTATGAAAGGTTAAGTAACTTTTGTTCTTGAGAATAACTTCGAAAGAGGAAAGGTAGACAAAACCTTATTCATTAATAAAAAGTAGAATGATTTACTCATAATACAAATATATGTTGATGACATAATATTTTGTGTTATTAATCCATCCTTCTATGAAGAATTCTCAACTTTAATGTAGGGGGAGTTTGAAATGGGCATGATGAGAGAACTATCTTTCTTTCTCATATTACAAATCAGACAAATAGAAAAAGGAATCTTCATTAGCCAAGACAAATACACAAAGAAACTCATCAAGAAATATCATTTTGAGAATGTCAAACCGATAGGTACTCCCATATGCACTGGAACTAAACTTGATAAAAACGAAGAAGGCAAAGCTACAAATGAGACCAAGTATAGAAGATTAATTGGATCACTCCTATATCTTACAAGCTCATGATTAGACATTATGCTTAGTTTGTGGCTTTGTGCACACTTTCATTCAAATCCAAAAAATGCCACCTTTAAGTAGTCAAAAGAATCTTACGATATCTCCACCAAACTATAGATTTTGGACTATGGTATCCAAAAACTAATTCATTTGACATAGTGGGCTATTATGATGCAGATTATGCAGGTGATAAAATTGATCGAAAAAGCACAAGTGGCCACTATCAATTTCTTGCAGGAAGTCTAGTTTCTTGGTCTTGTAACAACAAAATTGCATAGTGCTTTCAACAACAGAAGCGGAATATATAGTAGCAGCTAGTTACTGTGCCCAAACCTTATGGATGAAACATTAACTCCAAGATTTGTCTCTAAACCTTAATCATATTCCTATATTAAGTGACAGTACTAGTGCTATTAATCTTTCTAAAATCTTGTGCATCATCCTAGGACTAAGTATATAGAAGTCAAACATCATTTCCTTAGAGATCATGTTTTAAAAGGAACCATTAATCTTCTACATGTTAATACTAAGAATCAAGTAGCTGACATAATCTCTGAAGATAGATTTTGTGTGTTAAGAAAAGAGCTTGATATGTGCAAACTCTCTGACATTATTTCTGCATGAATATTCTCTGCTACTTGTCTTTGCATTTTGTTTAGCAGGCTCCTTCTATTCTGATTCCTCAGAATCTCTCTCTTGGTAGGCTCCTTATAACTTAGAAGACCCTTCTTATTTTTAAAGGCTCCTCTCGCTTTAACATAGCAGAGTACAGGTGTCTTAAAAGGAAATAATTCACAACATCATTTTAGCTTTTAAAAATGTGCACATTGTTCTGATAGCTATCTGTACATGACTAGTAGAAGATACGTAGATGATCACACTTCTTGTATTAATGTATGACCATTCATCTTCACACGAGATAAACGCTCAAGAATTGCTTAAATATACCATAAACAAACCTCTCTCTTTTACTCATCATACATTTCTCAGAAGCATTGCTCGTGTCTTCTCTACAACCTAACTTGCTGTCTTCTCTCTGTATCTTTTCCTAAAACTTCCTAAACTCTATGTATCGTTCTTACAATGGCACGAATCAAATCAAGAGGACAAAAGAAAACCCTAACTTTTAATGATAGCCATGATGGAGCTCATGTTACTAAATCTACCTCCTCTGAGCCCTAAACATTAGAAGTACACTGGTTTATAAACGATGATGATGAAGAACCTTCTCAATTGATCAAACAACCACAAACTAGAGCAAGTCTTGCAAAGTAAGCTGAGAAATTTTCTGAACAAAAAGAAATCACTGATGTTGAAAAGGAAGAGGAGGAAGGATCTAGAAAAAGGAAAAGGGAAGAAATAAAAAAGGAAAAGTGCCTATGACTGAAGAAACTATTAAGGACCCCATCAATAGAAATGAGTTATTTCATGAAAAGAGGATTCCTAAAGAAAACAAAGCAAAGAAAATCAAGATAACTTCTCAAAAGGAAGGAAAGACGTCAGTACCACCAAAATGATTCAATTGATGGAACCAGAAGTCCGCTATAAAACGTAGTACAAGAAAAGAAAGGTAGTTGCTAGGAGAGTCTTACCTCCCATGATGTTTGATGACATAGGTATACCTATCTCTCCTTACTTTGCTGCAATTGGTTAGGAAAATTTTCTGAAATTAGATAAGACAATGTGTGATGAGCTAGTCAAGGCATTCTACACATCTATGAGAAAGGAAGAAATTGATAGAAAGCCAACCATTGTCTCATGTGTCCATGAATGTGAAATTTTAATTTATGAAGAAATCTTAGGAGATATATTGGACGTGACTCCTATAAGTAAAACTAATTTTTTCTATCATAAGTGGGATGTCGATGATATCGAGCTAGCAAAAGTTGTCAAATCCATTTCCCTTCATGTTGAGAACACCTAAGATCGGAGACCCTGGAGCAAGCAATTATACTTACTACCACGATGTCTTACATCGTTATTAGCTATATCAATTTTTCTCATAAGTAGCTTAGTTGAAAGGTACAACCTACTAGACACTTATGTGGTATATAATTTGCTAAAAGGGAACAAAATGAATCTTCCAACAATGATCTTGATATTCATGGTGGATAAGGGAAATCATAAGAATACCACTAGATATTTGCCTTATGAAATATTGTTCACCAATATTTTCACCTATTATGGAGTTCCTTTTGCAATTGATATAAACTGGCTAAGTTTAACCCTTCTATTCCATACCAATTTGGATACAAATTGCAAAATAATGTCTGGTTAGAAAATAGATCTGAAAGAGTAGTGGACAACCTACATCCTACGCCAGACCAACGAACTCTTGTCCTTCCTAAGGATTAAAATAGTGCAAAACTCCAACAAAAGCTAAAGAACATCCAAGCTAATAAAGAAAAAAATGTAAGAACAAATAGACAACATGTAATATCAGCTCCTTCACATACAAATTTTGCTCAGAAAAATCTCTGAAGTAACTCTGTTACTATTTTTTTCTACCTAGCTCATTCGTACTTATGATATTATTCTGCCCTCCTTCCTCTTTCTCTCTATTTTGTTTTTGATAATGACAAAGGGGGAGAAATACTTGAATATTTTCAATTATACTATGATGATATATTTATTGCTCTAATGATGTACTTATTGATGATATTTTCTGCTGAAATATTGTTGAAATTGTAAAGTCCAAATCTGTGAAAAGCAAACGATAGGCTCCTTCCTTTAAAAATCAAGCTCCTTCTATTTATAATTGCAAGTAAAGCTTACAGGTATCTTTTGAAATTATTTATTGTTATTTGAATTTTGAAAATATATCTATTATTGCTTGTCATCGTTAAAAAGAGAGAGATTGTTAACTCTAGGTTTATATTTAACGATTTTGATGATAACTATATAATATTTCAAAATTCAAATTGGATTTATTTACTTGTATAGATAACGATATTTTTTTAAAAGGAAATAAAATCATAGAAAAAATATTTCCTTTCTTGTAGGAATCTTCTTAGTATACTTTCCTTATTAACATCCGGGAGAATCTTACCTTTTAAAACAATTAGCTCTAGAAAGTTTTGTTTCAACATAGATGATATTGAAAATCCAAAGTCAACTCAAAATTAAGATGAAACAACGACTAATTAAAGAAGTTGACTATTTAAATAACGGCAACAACACTTGTGAAGAAATGAACATACATAGACTTTTGAAACTTATGAGCAGCATCTATATTCTTGAGAGTCATATCATTCTTATTTTACCTTAAAGAGTGAAATCACTTTATCAAGAGAGAAATTTTTATTTGAGAATGTACTTTTAATTTTACATTTTATTTTTCTGTGAGCTTTTAAAAGCTTGTTATACACTTAGAGTGTGGAAGGTTGGAGAATCTTGAAAAATATGTCCTTATGAGCTTGGAAAGGCTCGTCAAATTTAATACTCATATTCTTATAGTGAAATATTCAAGTTGGATACTTGAAGACTAGAGGTAGACTTGGTTGTTAGCCGAATCAGTATAAATCTACTGTGTAATTCTTTCTTTCTTCCTAATTTTTAAATTTTTGCATTATAAGTTTGTATTTTTGATGACGCTCTTTTAGTTTTTCAATAGGCTCCTTCTGTTTCCATAAAACAACAGGTTCGTTTTGCTTTAGATGTCAACAAGCTCTTATTAATTAACCAACTTGCTTCTATTTGAGCTCTAGCAGACTTTAACAGGCCCCTTTCTTTTAAGTACGAATATGATCCTTTCGATTAATAGACTTTTTTCGTATTTTAAATAACTAATAGAATAGGTTCTTTTTAAATGTTAACAAATTTCTTTCGAAGTTTAATAAGACCTTTCCATTTATGAACTATTTTGTTTAAGAAGGATTTTAAATATTTAAAATATCTAGCAATTTTTTATACATAATTCACCCCTCTCTTAAATGTGTTTAAAATATCTAGCAATTTTTTATACATAATTCAACCCTCTCTTAAATGTGTTGAACTATTTTGTTTAAGAAGGATTTTAAAGATTTAAAATATCTAGCAATTTTTTATACATAATTCACTCCTCTCTTAAATGTGTTTACAATATCTAGCAATTTTTTATACATAATTCAACCCTCTCTTAAATGTGTTTGCTGCATCAATGGTATCCTCTAAAATCTAGGCTCAAATAGTATGTTTTGGGTAACATAATTATGTATGCTTCATTCTGGCCACAGGTAGTTTGCCTTTGGCAATAAGATAATATTTACTTTCCAATATCATACCACCGCATGTTGTTAAGTGATCATTTCATCACAATAACTTAAGCTGTTGTGTGAGGCCAACTCAATTGATTTTATATATTCTCTAACACACTCTCTCAAGTGAAAGCCCTTTGAGCTTGAAACTTGCACAAGCCTATTTTACCTTGTACTTAATTTACTTAGAATAGGTGGATGGTAGGATTCGAACTCATGACCATTTGGTCATAAAGGCTTTGATACCATGTTAGAACTTACAATAAGCCTACGAGATTGAGATTTGTTAGCGTAGGTGGAGTGAAGGGATTTCCAGGCTTGGGATGTCGAATTGGCTTTGGCAACAGTGGGCGCGATAGTTGGTTCAACAGCGGCCATAAGGGCATTTTGGATCAACTGGTCTTGTAGGAACCAGAGATTGTAGTCCAAATTTGGTTGATTGGCTGCTCCGGTGGTTCAGGAAGGGACTGGTTTCGAGCCATCAAGGTGGCCAAACAAATCATGACCATGCATAAGCATCGATACTTGAGCTTTCTAAGTGGGAAAATTGACACTGCCGATCAGTTTGATGGGCAATTGGGACGCAGGGTTAAATTGAACAATCGATGTGGTGGTGGTAGTGTTGTCGGAATTGACAACGTGGTTGTTGTTGGTGCTGGCCATGGTGAAAGAAAGGTTGGGAAAGAAAAAAAACTGGATCAAACTCGTTGGAGTGAAGAGACTCTGATTACCATGTAAATGCAAGTAATTGGTGGTGAAAAAGCTTACTTTAGTTTTGCAATTACAAGAGTTTAAATACAACTGTACAAGTAATCTGTCACTAATTTACAGCTAAGTATTTTGAATTTGAAACACCTAATTTGTAGCTAACAAATGAGAAGAATCATCTCTAATCAATACAACCATTTGACAAGGTCAATTTGGTTGATTAACACACGTGCATGTGTTGCGCCTATACAGACATGAGCACAACTGCAAATTGATGGGATGAATTTCGCCGAAGAATAAATGATGAGAGGATGTTTAAGCATTTAGAATATTTTAAATTAATAAAAATTTAAATTTAGTTTTAAACTATAAAATATCGTATCAATATTTAATAAATCCACATTACTTATTTGACATATCATATTTAACAGAGTTAAGTTTTAAAATACAAATAATACTATTTTGTAAACATTAAAATATAAAGTGATATAGGAGTTAGTTTAACTTTTTAATGAAAATTTAAGAAAAAAAATTTGCAAATGTAACCTAAATATAATTATTTTATAATTATTCTACTTTGACTAATACTGTGAGTTGGACCAATATTATTATTTTTTATAAAATGCTTAAATTCTTGAATGAATTTTATCATAACCAATTAAAATATGCCAAACAAATTAATAAAGCAGTATTGGTAGAAAATTAAGAAATTCTATTACTATTCTTATTTGAAGTAAGAACAAAATTGCAAATCTAAGCAGGTCAATTTCACCTCACGTCCAATGAGCTAAGGATGATTAAAAAATGTAGCCCAGTCTAACTAAAATTATAGAAACATGACGCGGTAAGACCGCAAGAGTGTTTCAAATCTTTAAAATGCTTTTTCCTTAATTTTTTGGTTGTCCGAGGTGTTTTAAGAGGATAATAATTATGAGAAGGTACCTTTAAGTCATCCATACTCAGACTAATCCTTGCTCGAGCCAAATAGATCTCTTGCGGGAGGTAAAGCTTTGATTCTAAGTTTTAAACAACTACATCTATGACGAAGTTTGAACATACGATCTCATTTAAATTAAGAGAGTCCCTTACCAAATACTTTTTCCTTTCACGTGATAGAAAAGCTTAACGAAAAAACTTATGTGTATTTTTTTATTAATCAAGTCCACACTATCGTGTTATTCTTTTCCTGCGACCTTGTCTAGTATCAATGACTAAAGTCTAATCACTCCATGCGAAAAAATAAAGTATTGAATACAATAATTTAAAGAGAAGTACTTGGACCCTTAATTTATGGCTTTTGACTAGGGTAGTGTTTATACTCGAGAATAATCTTACAATGTAACACTTTTATTTTATGCTAAAGCTTTTAAGTAATAACAAAGTGGAATCATATCCACATTAATCCGCTATACCTAATCACTATTCTTGTACTCAAACATGTTGACATTTACTTCTACTTTTTTTTGGTCAAAAGTAGCTTTCTGGACTTATTTTATCGTACAATTGGAGTTTTTCTTCTCAATTCTGCTTTCCACTACTTTAGCAATCGTCATGTCCGGTTGTATAAAATGACGTACATTCTGCAATAAAGTATATATAGTCTCTGCCTTTTGACTTGAAAGAAACTTCTTACCATTTTCCGGATAGACCGTTGACGCGAGAGTTTGGTTCCCGTCAAAACCTGTAATTGTTATAATTAACTGAACAGTAGGAACTGATTTACGAGAAAATTTATGATATACATATACAGCATTGGTCCATGAAAATTTATTAAGATTGTTCATTATAAATTATAATTCTTAAGTAGACCCCATTACTCCATGTTGACCTAACTCTTTGGGGTATCTTTCTGATTATTATCATATCCTGTCGAGAAAAAACCCCTACGTAGTTACCTACGAAAATTTATTGATGTAAAGTTCTGTTTTTAAATTCGAACCGGACCGGCCGATCCGTCCCGTCCGATCTGTGACCAGTTGGTAGTCCGGTCCGGTTTATCCCTCAAAACCGGTATTCAATTGACCCAGTCTGAACCGGTCAATTGACCGGTCGGATCAGTCCGGTCCGACCGGTTTGACAATTTTTTTTTAAATTTTTTTTTAAAATTTTTTAAATATTTTTAATATTATATATAATTATTGCATAATTATTACGTCACATCGGTTCAATCGGTGGTTGAACCGATCAAACCGGTCAAACTGGTGACCAATAAGACCACCGGTTCGATGATCGGTCTGAGTTTCAGAACATAGATGTAAAGATTATATGAATTGTCAGACATCCAAATCAACTCTAGAATGATCAACATTTTTTTTTTCTTTTTCCAAAAGGTCTTTCTTTTTTTTCTTTTTTTTTGGCTACAGCCGTTGAAAGTTTATCTTTTTTAATGTAAATATTGATTAAAATGAATAAATTGTTAATTGATAAGATATATTTTAAGTTAATCTATAATTATTTATTTTAAGGTTTTGATAGTATTTAAATTATTAAATTTAGAAGCTAAATATCCTTTCAGATATTATTTATTTCATTAACATTCGTTATTGTTTTTTCTCGCGAATGGAAATTTATTCATATGATCATGTGAATTATTACGATCTTATAATAATGTTTTGGTGTATTATAAGTAAAAGCATAAGAACAGAGTGATTCAAAACTCAAATTGGTCTGAGTCTTAAGATTGGTTATTTGAACCGTGTTGCACGTTCAATTCATATGTGCATTTTTTAGTTTATTTTCAAATTATTCTTTCTTATAATTATTTAAAAAAAATTAATCAATTTTTGGTAATATCATTATTATCAAACAAGATAAATTCTTATTTTATTGAAATGTCATCTTTTTACTATTTATAATAGTAATAATCACTAATGATAGTGAAGAATTTACTACAGAACTTTGTTCTAATGAAAAGAGGCCATCACTATAATTTCACAACGCATTCCACCAAACTTTGCCTCTTTTTCCTCCTCCTTAGATATTACTTCTCATAAGTGCAAGCCTAACGGTGAGTTTACTGGATCCTCTCAGCCTACTTTTGCAGTCTTAGTTAATAATGCATATTCATGCGGGCCTCACTTATATTTACTTTGTTTTCAGGTTAAAGCATTAGATGGGAAATTCAGCTGCAACTCGATATCTTGCTCTCCTCCTAATATTTTCAGTGATTCTGAGCTCAGTAGTTCTGAGAAACAAGTTGTTTATCCAAAGAAGCTTGACTACAGACGCCTCCTTCCACATGGACATGGCTTTGTTGATTCTAAACCAAAACGTCGCATCCCAGAAACACCTTCTGGACCCAGTCACGATCAAATAAATCAGACTGATTGAAGTAGAGGTCTTATATATGTACGAACTACGAACTGCGAATCAATTTGTCTTTGGTTGATTACGCTCTGTGATGAAATGTCAGCTGTTTGCTATACCCTAATGAATAAGAGAGAAAGAGAGCTTGTGATTTCCTTTATTTCATTCATATCTATATTTCTAAGGGACAAGAGTTTCCTTCCGATCAAAAAATGCATTTTGTTCACATTTATATGAAATCCTATACAAGGATAATAAAGATGTTTAATTATTAGTTATCAAATAATATTAAAACTTCATCAACGATCATTGGATTTTTTAATCTTTTATTTTAACGAGTCAAGTTAGATGATTATTGGTACAAATATTATCACCATAATTTAAAGGAAAACCCCAAATTAATATGAAAAAGTAAAACTAACCTTCTACTATTGAAAAAGGTAAACTCCTATGTTGGCCAAAAAAATGTTTAGGTTGAAAATATTTTTTTTAATTTAATATATAATGAAAACAATCTAAACCTTGATTTTGAGTATATTTATTTTCTTTTATTTTACATCTATAAATTATCTATATAATGTTTTATCAAATACACCAACCTTACTTTAAACTAATTTCGCATTAATGATTTTTAGTATAAATGATAATTGATTATATTTAAAGTAAAAATAGTTTTTCTAACAAAATTGATGTTATCTAATAAAATTATTGAAATAAATATCTAATTTACCATGCATTGCAAGTTAATTATCCCCTTTTTTCTTAATTGTACTTAAAATTTGCCAAAATCAAGTCCAAACTTGACTCTCAATTAAATAAATTAACTATTCACAAACTTTTAAATTTATTAATCTATCTTCTACCAAAACTTAAACGGCAAATCTCTGAACTATTTGTCCCATGTATCTTCTCTTTCTATCTGCGCCACATAAGTATCTCTCCATGACAGTTTATGTCCCTGTCTAATCTAACACTCAATTGTTGCGCATGAGATTGTTTAATTACTCGTTTCTATGTAAGTTGTGTCCAATTGTCAAATCCTTCATTTCCTTTCTGGCGATCTTAGTTAATAAACCAGCTTATTACTTCCTCATAAATTTCTTTCATGTGGCTTCATTTCTGATTCTAAGATTTGCTGACCACATATATAACTCTTACATGGCAAATCCGACAGCAGCCCAATATATGTTTCTCTTCATGCTTGGCTCCATGATACTAGGAACCAGGTCAGAGGGGCGAGCGGTAACCTCGGAGAAGCTTAACGACCGGCTCCTTTTACGAGAAGCAGGCTATTACAATGAATTAAAACAGGATTCTGTTGACCAATTTTATCCGTCTGCTCATTTTCGGAGAAGACCAGTGCCTGAAGCGCTGAATTCTTAGTATCCTAAGGAATTAGTTGTTACAAGTCAAACTCTCTTTGTCTTTTACATGTGTATGGTTCTAAACAATTACTTATTAGCTAAGAGTTGGAGTTGCTTAAGTTACTTAATAGCTAAGAGTTGTAGGAAGTAGCAAAGTTGTTGCTGTCAACTTGTACATGTAAAACATGTGTACCCTCATTTATTACTCCTCATTTAATGCTCCCCTCTCCCTAATGTCAGTTTATGTATGCCTATACCAAGAAGCTCTTAAGGAAAATAAAAAAAAAGAGTGCAGCAGCATTTTTTACTTT
The DNA here is from genome assembly GCA_024703695.1 of Erythroxylum cataractarum. Taxonomy (NCBI): domain Eukaryota; kingdom Viridiplantae; phylum Streptophyta; class Magnoliopsida; order Malpighiales; family Erythroxylaceae; genus Erythroxylum; species Erythroxylum cataractarum. The sequence continues at coordinate 8,852,375 of JANJEY010000234.1, read as the reverse complement.
CAAAATTCAAAGTGAGAAACGTGAGAGAAGCAAAAAGAGCCGTAGCTCTTGTAAGTGAGAAATTTTTTTTGTAGAACTTATTTGGAGCTCATCAAGCTTCCAACATTAGTTAGCACGTAGCACTCTTAAGAGGTCCCCCAAACTAGTGTCTGACAGAAATCTCCTGAAAGCTTGTGGCACAAATAAGACATGTTCTAGTAGAGTATCTTGATCAACATTGGCTTGTCATCTTATATTCATGTATATGTATCTCACGATAACTATGTCTTATTACTTTGCTTAATACATATTTTTGTTTCTCTTTTCATTAACTTTGTGTCTTATCTTATGTTTAGTTATGTGGTTGGAACTAGTCTTTATTTGTGTAAATTGCCCGTCTTGGTGTATTCCTATGATAATGTTCATAGTATTATGATTTTACTTGAATTTGTTCTCCTAAATTTTTTTAGATTATCACCATATTTTTCGAATTCGTTTTTGTATCATCTGCGATACTTTGATAACTGGTAATGAAATAAGGATAATCAAAAGTTAACTTCAAGTTCACTAAAACTAAAACTAAGGTAAATTAAAAAGTTAATCTTCGATTCACTAAAACTAAAATAATGTGGCGTGGTAAGGGTGCTTGAAATCTTATGTTATCATATTATCCTTTTTATTAATAAAGTCTCTAATCGCATATCATATGTAGAGATAAAATCGTAATTTACACTTTAACGTTTCATAAAGTATGATAATAGAGACAATGATTTTAGATTTTTTATGAAATGTTAAGTTTTAAAAAAAGTTATGCCTCTAACTAATACCTAAAGAAAATATTTTTAAAATCACATTAACAACTGATATATCTAAATTGTTCAATTGTGACATTACATAAGTTAAATTGATAGTCCAGATATAAAAAATTGACAAAACTCTAATTCTATTATAGTTTAGTTTGCTATTAATATCGTTTTAAAAGCATTAACTATAACATGATATACAAATAACAAGAAAATTTTCTTTAACACCTTTGAAAATTATTTTTAACCTCTTGTGCAATCATATTATTAATATTTATAAGTATTTATTTATATTTTATATTATTATTATTTTGTCTTATACGTAGGTCACTGGAAACATTCTTTCGATTAAATTGGGATAAGATTGCGAACTATTAAATCTTTATAAACTCTACATTTTGACGAAACTCTCATTAGAGGAGTTGTTATTGTTATTGTTTATAACGAGAGCCATACTAATCACATCACTAATAAACTATCATATTCGTATCACTTTTAAGTGTAATGTACATAATATTTTAAAGAGAAATACTTGGCCCCTACGGAATGGCTCTCGCTAGGGTACTGTTAGACCCCTAAGTTCAGATTGCGGGATCGTGCGAGTGTTGGCGGGCCTTGGCCAATACTTGGCACGGAAGTTGGCACGAGGAAGGCGTGTTGACGAGGAATAAGGCAAAGTCTTGCGAGTTGGCACAAAGGTATATGAGACCCGCGAGGATGTGCGAAAGCATGCGAGCGCGATGAGGTGCCTAAACACTTAACTTCGGCGAGGCAGCTCGGAGGTATGTAAATGGGCGAGGTTTTATATACTAACTCAGTTTGTGACTTGTGACTTAGTCATGGGGCGATGAGACTGCACCATGAGTAAGGCCGACATGCAAGATGAATTTGTCTATGGGCGTGCATTGATGGACCTATGTGCGGATAGGCTGTGTTGAAAACACTAAGGCGGATATGGGCGAGTAGGATCGGACTTGGTGCGAATTTTGGTAGAGCATCGGACCTTGTGGAGATTGACTTAACCCATGCTCGGATGAATGGACCACGACTAATGGACTTGTAGTGGGAGCATTGGATCAGGCCAATGTGCTAGTGGGCTTCGGCGAGATCACATTGCATCATCAGTGGATAGAGATCGCGGGGAGATCTTGGATGATGTGGCGATGACTATGAGTTAGAG
>JANJEY010000234.1:8767443-8789680 GCA_024703695.1 Erythroxylum cataractarum | reverse complement strand
CTACTAACGTCTGAATTCCTCGTGGGAACGATCTCGACTTTCCACTACTACATTAATTTGTGTTGCAGGAAGTTGGTAAGGAATGGAAGAACAAATGTTGATTGCTTGTTCTTGGAGTCCTCCTCAATGCTTTGAACTTCACAGCCCCCTTTGGTGTTTTTTTTTTAACGTTGATAGCCCATCAATGTGCGTTTTTAAGAGCCCTCTCAAAACGTTCTTGAATTCTTAGTGGCCAAAGGGTTTTTTTGTGAGTCAAGAAAAAGATCCCCCTGATAGCGTGAGTGGAGAGTTCTTTTATATCAACAAAAAATAAAGATGGAGCCCCTCCTGTTGTGTTTTACGTTGATGCTTCTCCACTGTGCGTGAATAGACCCCCTATGCGTGAATGGTGCTTGGTTTAATTGCTTTATGTCTTTAAAGTCCACGCTACTTCCTTTACCTCACACGTATGTCCTATTTTTTTGTTTTTTGCGTGATTTAAGTGCTTCCATTTGATGCAAGCTTCTCTTTACTGTGTAATGACAAGACTAATAAAGGTCTCAATCAATTTTAAACCTTGCTTGTTAATTTTACTGTGCGTCACTTGTGCTATCTCCACTTGCGTGATTGTTGTGTGCCGCCCACCAAGCTTGCTATGCGTGAGTCTCATGGTCTTTTATTTGCTTTGAAATGCCACTTGTTGCTTCCTCATTGCTTGATTTATTTCCACCACCAATCACCTTTCTATTCTCATTCACGCTGTCACTTTATTCTTCACTCAGCTGCTTGAAAGTCCACCATGCAGCTACCTTTTTTTTTTTGTTTGTTTTCACCCACTCAGCATGTCTTTCGTCTCCAGCAGCTGCTTATTAATTTTTAAACTTCCATTCAGCTAACGTGTAGTGTAAAAAATTCTCCTTAGTGGTGGAAGAGCTCCCAATTCAACGCCTGCTTTGTCGTTCCTTCATGCGCCTGGGACCCTCTTAACTGCCTTCTCTTGATTTTATCCTCCTGATTTAATTTCTTTCTCCTCAGCTCCTTGGTCACGCCCCTCTTGGCTTTAATGCCTCCAGCTGATTTCAATCATTTGTGGTCTGCGTCCTTTTCTTCATGCATGCTTCACCTGTCTTCTTGCTTCCTCTTGATTGGTCCACGTCCACCTAAGTTCACGCATTTTCTTGATCTAGTTTGCTTGCTGATTTATTTCCCTTGGTTATACGTGTGTGTCTTTGGCTGTTTTCATTTTGCTGCTTCAATCATCTCCACGCATGCTACAACGTTTAGCCTCCTTCATTTAATTATTATTGTGGTCTTTGTCAATTAAAAACAAATGTATTTCCTACAAATTAAACAGGACTCATTATAAATGCAGAATAAGATAAACTAAGTAATTTAGTAGGAAAAATATGTAAAAAGACCCAATAATTAATCAAGAAATGAAGGGAAAATGCCATTAATTCTAATGATAAAAATGCATCTAACAAATACCCAACATATCATAAAACTAGATCCAAAATCCAGAAAAAGTAGATTTATGGGGTATGCTGATAGAGTCAAGGGGTATCAACTGTGGGATCCTACTGCCCACAAGTTCACTATTAGCATAAATGTCATATTTGTAGAAGATAAATGGTAAGAAAAAGATCAAAATAGTACATCTAAAGAAAATTATAAATTTGTAACGGTTCAGAAAAAAAGGACGACTGAACAGAAAGATTCTACTAAAGCTACATTAGATCACGAGGAGCAAAAATCTGTTGAATATAAAAATATAGAAGTTCGATGGTCAACTCATGAAAGGAGAATCCCAACCTGGTAGTCTGATTATATTATGGGGGCAATGTTACATATTGTCTCCTAATAAAAGATGGAGAACCATCAACATTCCAAGAAGTAACAAATATCTCAGATGCATCACCTTAGATGGTAGCAATGCAGGAAGAAATAAAGCTCTTGATAAGAATAAGATATGGAACCTTATGCCACTACCACAAAGGAGAAAGCCCATTGGAAACAAAAGGGTGTACAAGATAAAATGTAACAATGATGATTAGGTGGACCTGTATCGTGCAAGGTTGGTGGTAAAAGAATATGCTCAAAAAGAAGAGCAATTATATGTAAAGTTTGCATTTCTTCATAGATTTCTTGAAGAAGAAATTTACATGCATCGACTAGAAGGTTTTGGAGAACTAGGGAAAGAGAACTTCGTTTACAAGATGAACAAATCTTTGTATGGTTTAAAACATGCACCAAGATGTTGGTACAAACGATTTGATTCCTTCATAATGAGTTGTGGATTCTACAAATTTAGTATAGACCCTTGTGCATATTTCAAGAGGTTTGGTAATAATGATTTCATTGTATTATTGTTGTACGTTGACGACATGTTGGTTGCAAGCCCCAACAAAGATGGTATTCAAGATTTGAAGGCTCAATTAGCTGGGGAGTTTGAAATGAAGGATTTAGGACTAGCAAACAATATTTTAGGGGTGCAAATTCACAGAAACAGAAATAACAAGAAGATTTGGCTTTCTCAGAAGAAGTACTTGAAGAAAATATTGCGACGCTTCAATATGCAAGATTGTAAGTCAATCTCTACCCCTCTTCTTGTTAATTTTAAGTTATCCTTAAGTAAAAACCTTAGCAGTGAAGCAGAGAGGAAGGAAAGGTCTCGAGTAACATATGCATCAGTTGTGGAAGTTTAATGTTTGCTATGATTTACACAAGACCAGACATTGCACATATAGTGGGAGTGGTTAGTCGTTATATGGCAAATCCTAGTCAAGAACACTGGTGGATTGTAAAGAGGATTATGAGATATATTAAAGGGACCTCAGATGCTGCTTTATATTATAAAGGATACGAATTTGTTATCAAAAGGATATGTTGATTCTAATTTTGCAGGCAACCTTGATAAAAGAAAATCCACTACAAGTTATGTGTTTACAGTTTCAGGAGGAGTCGTGAGCTGGGTGTCTAAACAATAGACAGTTGTAGTATTATCTACAATAGAAGTTGAGTATATAGCAGCTACATAAGCTTGTAAAGAATCAATCTAGATTAAAAAAAGGCTTTTGGAGGAGCTTAGGTGTCGATAAGAAAAAATTCCTTTATATTGTGATAGTCAGAGTGCCTTCCATATTGCAAAGAATCAAACTTTTCATTCCAGAACTAAACACATAAGAGTTCAATATCATTTTGTTCGTGATGTGGTGGAAGATGGAAGTGTGGACATGCAGAAAATTCACACAAAAGACAACCTAGCAGATGCACTAACAAAGCCAATCATCACTGATAAATTCATATGGTGTAGATCCTTATATGGCTTGGAAGAGATGTAGACAGTAGATAAATGCTATGATAGAAAGAACCGTGTGGAGATTGATTGGTTCTCGATCAAATCTCTAAGTGGGAGATTCTTGGTTTTCTATCCCACATCAAAAGCGGGTGAGAGCATAAGCTTAATTTGAAGCTATATAAGGAGACATATGCTTAAAGTTTTAAATATCCCAAAATCTCTCATAACCTCGTGCATTAATTCTTAGTGTGGATTGTGATATTTTTCTCTTTTAATCTTTGTTTTCTATGGTGGAAAGTTTTATGCTCTTGTCCATGGTTTTTGCTTATATTCATTAAGGGGTTTTCTACGTTCAATTTTATGTGTCCCTTTTTTATCTAAATTTTTTATTAGTGTGTTTGCTTTATCTGGGTGGAGTCCATCTTCTATTACCACAGGAAAAACAAAACCACCCTTATAGTCTAGATTAGTAGGAAGCAAGTTTCCATTTTACAGTGTCGTGTAATAGATAAAGATTTGCTTAAAATAATCCTACAATCAGTGAAAAAATAAATTTAAGTTTAGTTCTACATTTTAGGTCAAAAAGTAGCTTTTTGATATATTTTATCGTAAAAGTTGAGGTCTTCTCAACTATGCTTTTGACATTTGTGAAATCGCAATGATTTGGCCTGCCATAAATTGAAATTGAGGAGAAATTAGCAAAAGAAGGGCCACTAGGTATAATAATTCCATATTTTGTTTAGAATGAAACTTCTTCAACATTATTGTTATCCTAAAAGAATCATAAGTGCCTGTTAAGAGCGAGGGATCATTATGATTCATATACAACATTAGATACCACTTCAACCATTAAATGATCCATAGAAATTTAGTATTGAAAAAATCGAAGGGGTGATTGTTTCACAAACTTTTCGATTTGATCGCAATTACTTGTAATTGTATCTATCGGTTACTAGATATAAAGTAACTGTATCAACAAATGTTAATTTTTCAGTACAAACAAAAATAGAAAAAATAAGAAATTTAACATATCAACACCAAAATTTGGTAACGCAAACACACCTTGCCTATATCTGTGGGGGCTCTCACCTAGCTTAATTCTTTCACTAACGACAATAGTTTTATATAAGGCTTTACTGAGGTGACACCACTCAACCCTTGAAATTATCGCTCTTCTTCACTACTCGTAAAAAAATTCCACACCTAATAATACGACCGACTCGTATTAACTTCAACAGAGGATTTCTCAACACTTTTTTTAACGAAAAAACAATAAATAAATAACTCAAGTGATTGACTAACTAAGATCAAGAGCATAAAACCCTTTAGATTAAAAAAAGAACAACTTCTCGAAGATTCAGTTCCATTGAAATAAATCTAACAGTTGTAGTAGCAAACAATGGACTGATTTTTGTAACCCCAACATCAACTTACGGTAACAAAGGAAGACATCATGCATAACTAATCAAACAAATATGCCTTCGGTAGAAGAAAATTGACTTAATCGTGAGCCATATAGTGAAAACTCAACACCAAGCTGTGGGCAATTCCAGATGTTGTACCCACAAAGAACTATCAACTCACATACAAAAACTTCACACACTCAATCAATTAACCAATAAATTTAGTTGCCCACATACAGAAATAACACCTGCAGATGTTTTCTGTTATACACGCATGGACCACACACCATGGGTTACGTCATCCACCATTTGTTTCCTAATTAACCAAAGATGCAATAAAACAATTGTTTCCCATTGCATAAAAAGGTCTTCATACACTCACCCACTGCACTTCTATGCCCACACAATCTCCATAAGAAACATAATCCACCTAAATCTTCATCCAAGATAGAGTTTTATTTGCACAACAACTCTATCCAAGAAGACAATTCAACTAAGCCTTCTTGATTTATATTTTTTGTTATTATATGAATATCTAATAATAAAAATGTCAAAATTAAAATAATAGGACATAGCAAATATCCTAACAATCTCCCCCTTTTTGGTATTATAAACAAATATATAAATGTATTGAAGACAATACTCCCCCTCAGTCCATGGTCAAATTCCAAAGTACATCCATCAAATTCTTCAAGTTCCAAAAACATCTAAAGAAATAATAATGAACATCCATCAAATATCCAATCATCCAAATTTCTTCCCCTTATGACAAATAGATGCAAAACAAAAAATTAATAGTCACAAAGATACCTTAAATTCTCCTCTTGAATTGAACAATCACCAAACACAATCTGATGTCTCCCTCTTAGTACAAAATAATGTCAAAACAAGAATCCTTTAATGTGATCAATCTTAGTGAATAAAGAAACATAAGAATAACTCCAATTCCATTTTTATAAGACTGATCAAATTCATAAACCCTATCATCAATGATAGCCTCAGGTACACATCAATCAACTGAACCTTAGAAAAACTATAAATAAAAACTCTGAAAGCCTAAATAATAACTCTTTCGAATCTCTTTTTTTAAATAAATAGCATCAAACTATACTTCAAAAATGTAAAACACACATTCCTTGTACCCCTTGAAGAAATTCAAACCTGGGTTTATTCCTCATTACATTATCTCAATCATCAATTTTCTAATTGATTTCTTCATATGAAGTACATTATCTCAATTATCAATTGTCTAATTGATTTCTTCATATGAAGTAGCTGACGTATCCTCAGTCTGACCAGTTTCTTCAAAAGTAGTAACTAATTGTGAATCTAGACACTTTCTTATTTTTCCTTGACTACGTCTTTTTACTTATCCTTGACCCTTTCTAACCCAATAGTGCTTCTGTAACATAGATTGCTGCTGGAAATTTAATGCAGAGTGTCTACATTTTCAGTTTTAACCCCTTTGAAACATCATTTGTAACAACTTATAACATTTCGATCTTATGTGCTCAATTACTCCACAAAAGTTATGTGTAGGTATGAACATCTAATTTTTCTTTGAGATTTCTTCTTGGACAGATTTGGTCGCACCAATTTTCTCATCATTCGACTTGGAATAGTCACTTTTGTAATCAATACCTTGAAGATCCCTTTTAACCTTATCAATTCAATCACCTTTTCTAACTTTTATGTGCCTTCATTTACCATTCTCAAATCAATACCTTCTAACTTTAGTTTGGCTTCCCGAGCTCATCTAAAGTTACCATCAATTTCTCCTCTAAATCTTAGATAATGGTCTTCATAGAGAAGTTTTCTTCCTTCAACCTTTCATTCTTTCTATATGTTTTCACTCATTTTTCATACATCACTTTGTAATCCTCGTAAATATTCTTCCTTTTATCATCTAAGCCACTTTCATCACTATCATAATCTGATATTGAACCTTGACCTGATCTATCTCCATTTTTCTCAAAAGTTTCTAATTTGCCCACTTTTTTGTCTTTAATTACTTTGTTTTTAGTTACTATTAGGCATGAAATTGGATTTTTTGCTACAAAAAGCAACTAATGCGACACTATTTACAATTTCTTCTTCACCACCATATTCATTTTCAGATTCATTCTCACTCCATGTGCTAGTAAAAGATTTCTCTTTTCTCTTCTTCAAGATATTAACACATTCTATTTACACATGTCTAAAGCCCTGCCACCCATGGCATTGAATTCGCCTAATCTTTCCTTCACCCTTCTAAGTTCTAGCTTGTTGTTTCAAGTTGTTTTTCGATGAGCTCCCACCATTTAAATCAGATCTATCCTTCTTCATTTTCTTTAACCACTTGCTGAAATTTCTTATCAATAACTCTATATCCTCATTCTCATCGGATTCATCTTCGAAGTCATTCATGGCTTTACCAATCTCAGCTTGCAATGCTAACAATTTGTTCTTCTCTCGATTGTCCATTAACAAATTCATCTCAAAGTTCGTAAGAATCTCAATTACCTTATCTAAGGACAATAATTTAGTAATATGGGCCTCCTCTATTGCTACAATTTTTGGAATAAACCTCAGAGGTTGTGATCTCAGCGTCTTCTTCACTAGTTTTAGATTAGAATATTTCTTCTCGAGCTGATGTACCTGATTCGCTATATCACGTTTTTTTTGCTAAAAATCCTCAATAGTCTCATTTTCATTCATCTTTAGTTCTTCAAACCTTACAACTAACGTTTAAAGTTTTGAAGCTATCACAAATTTGGACTCTTCATGAATTGTTTGCAAAGTATCCCATGCTTCTTTAGCTTACTTATAGGCCGATATCATTGAGAAATTTCCTTCATCAGTAACCATCAGATGCGTCTACCATGTACAACTGAATGCCAAGCTTTTGTACCTTGAGCTTGGATGCAAACTCTCATCCGTGATTTCCATATAGGATAGTTATAGCAGTTTAATAGTGGTGGTCTTGTGATCGATGTACCCTCTCTTGTATCCATGTTCGTGAAACTCAGATCTGCACTAACTTGCTACCAAGTTTTGATTTGGTGATATATTCTGATACCAATTAAAAAATCGAAGGGGTGATTGTTTCGTAAACTTTCTGAATTGACCGCAGTTATTTGTAAGGTTTTTCCATAGTTACTTGTAATTGTATCTGTCGATTACTATATATAAAGTAATTGTATCAGCAACAGTTAATTTTTTAGCGCAAAGAAAACAGAAAAATAAATATGAAATTAAACAGATCAATACTAAAATTTGGTAACATAGTTCGACACATCTTACCTACATCTGCAGGGCCCTCACCCAGCTTAATTCTTTCACCAACGACAATAGTTTTATACAAGGCTTTACTGAGCCAACACCACTCAACCTTTGACACTATCCCTCTTCCTCAGTACCCGTGAAAGAATTTCACACCCAATAACACGATCGACTCGTGTTAACCTCAATAGAGGATTTCTCAACACTCTTTTTAATTAAAGAATAATAAATAAATAACTCAAGTGATTGACTAACTAATAATAAGAGCATAAAACAATTGAGATTAAAAAAGAACAACTTCTCAAAAGGTTCAGCTCCACTAAAATAAATCTGAAAGTTGTCGTATGAAACTATGGACTAATTTTTGCAAACTCCAACATTAACTCACCACAATAGAGGAAGACATCAGGCATAACTAATCAAGCAAATACGTCTTTAGTAGAAGACGTACACAATGGACAAATTAACTTAATCATGATCCATGCAGTGAAAACTCAACACTAAGCAATGAGCAATTTAAGATGTCACACCCATAAAGAACTATCAACTCATGTACAAAAACTTCACACGCTCATAATCAATTAACCAGTAACCTCAGTTGCCCACATACGGAAATAACACCTGGAGATGTTTTCTGCTACACACGTATGGACCACATACCATCGGTTACGTCATCCACCTTTTCTATTACCTAATTCAGCAAAGATAGAGTAAAACAATTGTTTCCCACTGCACAGAGAGATCTTCACACACACGCCCACTGCACTTCTATGCCCACACGATCTCCATAAGAAACGTAATCCATGTAAATCTTCATCCAAGATAGAGTTCTATTTGCACAACAACTCTATCCAAGAAGCCATTTAAGTAATACTTCTTGATTTATATTTTTTGTTATTATCTGAATATCCAATAATAAAAATGCCAAAATTAAAATAATAGGACATAGTAAATATCCTAACAAGTATGATTGCGCATTATAATTATAATCCTTAAATAGAAGCAATTACTCGATATCGACATCGTTCTTGAAGGTATATATATATTGTTTTCAATAAAAAGCCATCCCTCTCTTTTTATCTACCATAAAATTTTCTTGTTGTAATATATGGTAAGCCACTATGGAATTTAAGTAAGTACACTGTAATAAATTGCTCTTGAGATGAAAAAATAGTTAAATTGGAATATAGTTATAGAGCTACTAATATTAGATGAAGGAGAAGGAAAGGGAAAGGTACTAGCCAATATGCACATACATCCAACATGGCTATTCATGACATAAGGATGTGATTTGCTACTACTTTTGAGGTTAAGTAAGTTATTGCTATTAGAAATAAATTTATAGTAGCTAAAAAACTTAAGATGCAGTAATATTATAACGTGACAATATTTATTATTTAAAAGTTATCTTTTGTCATATAATAACGATACAAATATATACTAGTTTGGAATGTATATGTCTTAAAAACTATAATTAAATAAGTTAGTTATAAGTATATAATGGCTATAAGATTTTGTGAGCATAAGTCTACTCTTAAGAGATTTTAGATATTATTTAGAATATTCATAAATATTATTTATATTAGAGAAATTATATATTATTAACAAAATATTTATATAACGATAAGTAATTTATAGTATAAAGTACAACAATAATAACACCCAGTAGAAATATCATTGAGACATAGGGTCTGAGGAAGTCCAGTAGTATGTTAATATTAAAATGTGTGCTAATTATAACAAATTATAATATATGATTATAATTAGTTTGATTAACCTATAATACTCATATGTTTTCTTATTTCATGTATCAAAATACAAATTCAAGCTTTCAGTATTAAAACTTGCGAGGATTCAAAACTTATGTATTATAAGTTACATGTTAATATCTATAATCAATAGTTTGTGAGTGTTTGTATTTTAACTCCTTGTTTTACCTATAATAATATCTATAATCGATGGTTTGTGTATGTGTGTGTGTGTAATTGTATATTAAGTGGTTGCCAATATAAGTGAATCTTCTACGTCAGAAAAGAAATTAGATACCATTCATTCTTTGAAAGTATTATAAATTATTCATATATACAATTATTATTTACATGAAATAGTGAGAGTTATCTCACTTAGCTTAAAACAGAAGATTAAAAGTTCAATATGATTTATTTTTTATTGTGAAAGTTAAAGATAAAAGATAATTGCCTTGCAGCCACTATAGGAAGGTTGATGGACTTCACTAATAATGCCAAATAGAATGAAATTTACACAAATATTATTGCAAATCTTCATCTAGCTTTAGCTGATGAAGTTTTGTTAAGCATAGAAGAGAATAAAACGACAAAAGAGATATTAAAGCATCTCAAAAATCTATAAAAGGTAAAGTCACTCCATAATAAAATTTTTCTTAAAAGAAAACTTTATACTCGTCAAATATCATAATCAACTTGGTGACTGAGACAATAATAATTTGACTATTATATTCTCTTAACTCACATTTTTGGACTATGAAATAAATTTACATGAATGTATGAAACCTTTACTTTAAAATCATATGAATAACTCGTCATCAAATGAACTAATAACCTTCTTATAGACTAGTTAGTCGTTGATGAAGTTACAGCTGCAAATTTAGAGAAAACAAGTTAAAGAATAAATAAGGAAGATAGGCAATCTAGTTCACATTAAGTTAATGCCTTAACAATGATAAGAGAGGGATTAATAAAACATGGCCCAAGTAGAAGCCAAAATCATAATAGATCATAATCAAGAAGTAAGAAGTAAGAAGTGTTTAAATGCTACAATTGTGGTAAGAAAGGTCAATTTAAAAGGATGTTTAGAATTCAAACAAAAAAAATTAATCCTCAAGGAAATTTTGCAAAAACTCTTAATGGTAGCAATGCATTAAGCTATAAACTAGCAACAATAATTAAAAGAAAGAAGTCATTACTTGATGCATGCTTTTCAACTCAAGAGCTACTTTTCATATAACCCTCTAAAAGTGAATGGTTCCATCATTATGAACCCATATCAGGGGGATCTATGTAAAATCATGAAGATTATCCTCAAAAGATTATTGGAATTGAAACCATTAAGTTGAAGATGTATGATGGCATAATTTATACTATTAAGGAGGTGTGACATGTGAAGGCTTAAAAAAGAATGTGTTATCTCGAAGATGACTAGTTGATCTTGGATGTAAAATAGAAATTGTCAACAATATTTTAAAGGTAATTTGAGACATTCTTATGTTTATGAAGGAACAAAATAGAGGTTCAAATATGTACAAGTTTAATGAGAAGACATTACTAGAAATAAAAGTAGGCATAAAAAATTTAGACATATATTTAAAAAAGAAAAGAAAATCCTTGCTAAGTAAAAGCTACTCCTTGGGGTCACTGAGTTATTAGTACTCTTTTTTAAGAATTATGTTATAAGTAAGCAACTTCAATAAGTAAGTTTAATATTTAATTAGTTTACTCAGATGTGAAACAAGCACCATATCAAGGATCAAAATACTTTGTTTCCTTTACTAATCATTATTCTAGGAGATGTTAGGTGTACCATATCAAGACAAAAGCAGATGTATTCTCAATTTTAAAAGTTTTTAAAGCACATGTTGAACTTAATTATGTTAAAAAAGATCAAAATTTTAAAGACATATAATATAGGAGAACATATGAATAAGGAATCTAATGCATTTTGTCAGTAAGAAGGTATTAAAATAAAATTCATTATAGCACACTCCTCAACAAAATAGAGAAGTAGAGTAGATGACTAGAACTCTATTAAAAGGAACAAAATTATTATTGATAGTTACAAACCTAAATAAGGCCTTCTACACAGAATCATCCAATTCCGCTATTATATGGTGAATTGTATCGTATCAACTACAATTGAGTTAAAGTTATTGGAGATGTGAATGGCAAGCTAACAAATTATTCTAACTTCCATATATTTAGAAATCTTTTGTATATGATATATAATATCAAGAAATCACAAATTTAGATCCAAAAGATAAGGGATGCTTATTTTTAGTATATGATAAAAGAGTGTAAGAGTATCATTTATGGGATCCTATTGCTGGCAATGTTATTGTCAATAGGAATGTTACCTTTGTGGAAGAAAAATTATAAAAGAAAGAAGAAGACCATAACATTTCATAAAGAAGTTATAGGGATTGTGATACAAGAGGAAAATGAAATTTACCAAAAGACTTTTTTTAAATACCATTAGAGCAAGATTTGCAAAACTTGTTGACTTAAAGGCCCTAGGAGTTTGTTGATCATATCACATAAATAGACTATCAAAATGAAATTTCTATTATATGATGGAAGGCTATATGATATACAGCTTTTTAACAAAGGTTAAATAACAATTAACCTTTTTAAAAAGCATTTAATAATCAAAATGCCTTTCAGTGGATGATATCATTATTGGAAGAAATTGAAACTTGTCATAAAAATAAAACTTAAAAACTTACACTATTGAAGAAAGCCAATTGATGATAAATGAGTCCTCAAAATTAAGTGAAATGGTAACAGTTAAGTGGGGTGATATCATGCAAGATTAGTGGTGAAAGAATGTACTTAAAAATAAGGAATTGAATTTAATAGAATACTTTTTGTTATGGTTCGACTTACTACAATTAGAATAGTCATAAAAATATGTATTATATTACATCTGGAACATCTAGATGTGAAAACTACTTTTTTTCATGGAGATCATGAAAAAAAATTATGCACTCCAGTCAAAAGGTTTTGAAGAGAAAGAAAAAGAAAACTTAGTTTTTAGGTTGAACAAATCTCTATATAATTTTGAACATGTGTCAAGATACTAAAATAAGAGATTTGATACTTTTATCATAAGCTTTGGATACAATAAACTTAATATAGACCTTTATTCAAAGTTTAAGAGGTTTGGTTAAATTGATTTTATTATCTTGTTATTGTAAGTAGGTGCACGTTAGTTATTGGTCCCAATAAAGCTCTTGTTAAAGAATTAATGGAAAAAGTGGCTAAAAAGTTTGAAATAAAGGACTTAAGACTAGCAAATGAGATTCTAGAAACAAATCCATTGAAATAAAAATAACAAGAAGATTTAAAGATTTTGTGACATTTCAATATGTAAAATTATAAGTTAATATCCACCCTTTTTCTTATAAATTTCAAGTTATTCTCTAGTATGAGTCCCAACAACAAAGATAAGAAGATGGAGATATATTATGTACCCTATTCCTCTTCAGTTGATAGTTTAATATTCACCATGATTTATACAAGACCAAACATTACTTAAACAATAGGAGTAGTTGGTACAAGACCAAACATTACTTAAACAATAGGAGTAGTTGGTCGCATCACAGTAGAAAGCATCAAAATGTTGTAAAGAGGATGTTAAGATACATTAAAGGGCCTATTATATTGCATTATAATATGAAAAATTGTACTTTACTATGATAGGATATATTGAATATGATATATAGGTGATCTTGATAAAGCAAATCCACTACTATTTTTTATGCTTGTTTGAGGGGTTATAAAGTGGAGTTTCAAAAATACAATTAGTTGTGGCTACATCAACAACAAAAGTTAAATATGTAACAACTATACAAGTTAATTAGTAAAAAAGTGATATAGTTAAAATTAGTGTTAGAAGAACTCAGACACAAACAAAATGTTTCATTATTTTGTGATATACATAGTGCCTTCGCATCTAGCAATGAATCCAATATTCTATTCAAAAACTAAGCACATATGAATTCACTTTCACCTCCTTTATAAGAGAGTGGAAGAAAGAACTATGGAATATGCAAAAAAAAAATTCATATCAAAAGCAATATAGCACTTTATAATAAAAGCAGTTAATAATAAGTTTTTAATGTCAATCCTCATGATAGAAATGTAAGCAACAAGACAATGATAGGTTGGTATGAAGATTGAACGATTCTCAATTCTTTTAAGTAAGGGATTATTAGAAGAGGATAAATATTACTCACAATATCTAAATATTATTCATATTTGAAAAACGTAGATACTATTTATAAAATATTTAGATAAAAATCTATAACTTGTAGTGTAAAAATAAATATTAGAATTTATGGTAATTACACAAAATTAAAATTTGTGATTATAATTAGTTTGATTCACTTATAAATAGCTATCCATTTTCTTATTTCATGTATTAAGAAACAATTTAAATATTTACTTGTGAAGATTTCAATCTTATAGGTTCTAAGTTATAAATTGTTTATAATTTATAGCTAGAGAATGCTTATATTATAAGTCTTCTTTTTATGTATAATAATAATATTTTGAGTGTTATATTTCTTGTAATCCTAATTGAACTACAATTTTACTCTATCTACTTAATTATTCCAATATATGCAACATATTTTATTATATTCATGTGAAAGTTTTAAGTTTCTATCTTGATTGATTTAATAAATTTCTAATTAGATAGAGGATGAGACATGGGCGAAAGTGATTCAAGACTTGATGACTGCTTTGTGGAGTAAAGGATTTCAGAAGTGGTCAGCGCTTTAAGGCCCTGCTTGGTTGAAGGGTTATGGATAGAAGGGGATGGAATGTAATACACTTCTATCGTTTGTTTGAACGTTTCATAATAAAATGAAATGGAAGCAGATGATTTTATGTTATGTTCCATTCCATCCTAAATAGTGAAAATAAGAAACCTCTAATTCGAAGGATTTAGGATGGAACGTAAACTAATAAATACATACTAGCTAATATACCCTCAATAATTCTTCTCAATACCAACTCTAAACAAATCATAATATTAATATATTAAATAGAATATAATAATATTTGATATAATAAAATTTATCAAACAATTAATAATAATATTTTTATATTATTAATAATAAATTATATATATATTTAATAATAAAATAAAAAATTATATTTATTATTTTATTTATATAGAAATATATACAAACAATTAAATAATAATTTTTATATATTTTTATTTTTCATTAAAAAATATATTAAAATTATTCTTTTTTGTATATATTTCTATATAAATAAAAATATAAATAAATTATTTTTAAATATAAATCAAAATTTAACATAATAAAATTTATCAAATAATTAATAATAATATGGTTATATAATTAATAATAAATTGTATATAATTAATAAAAATAAATAAAATTTTTATTAATGAAAAATAGAAAATATATTTAAAAATTATTCTTTAATTGTTTGTATTTATTTCTATATAAATAAAAATAAAAACAAATTATTTTTTATATGTAAATCACATAGAATAAAATAAAACAAAATATATTAAATAATTATTAATTATATTTATATAATTAATAATAAATTATATATAATTAATAATAAAATTTAATAAAAATTTTAATTAATGAAAATAGAAAATATATATAAATTATTTTTAATTGTTTATATGTAAATAAATAAATTATTTTTAAATATAAATCACATAATATAAAATAAAATTTATTAAATAATTAATACTAATATTTTATATACTTAATAATAAAATAATAAACCTATTATAAGAACCATTTTAATACGAGAGGTATAATAGTCATTTATTATACATTACATTACATTTCATCCATCTTCCAAATAGCATTTTACTACATTACATTATGAACCATTTCGTCTCCTCTAAACAACTTTTTACTCTATTACATTTTATTTCATTATAAATCATTCTGTTTCGTTCCATTCTATTAATTAACATCCAATCAAACAAAGCCTAAGGGATCATCAGGTAGTGCACGATCATGTTTCATTAGGGAGTTGCAAGCACGATTGTGACAAAGAGGTAACATCGTAAAGTTGCATGATCGTGACAAAGAAGGTGTACTACTGTTTGACAGCTTCTAATACTCTTCACTCTTTTGACCATAACTCCTTATCCGGACTTCCGATTAACTTGAAATTTGAACCATAACCGCTTTACATATTGTCTTTCCTCTTCATCGAATTTCATTATCATCTAAATTCACTAAGAAATGATTGATAAAATGTGTGATAGTGTTGTTAAAAGCCTATTAAAACATTAAATTTAAATGTGACAAGTTTACATATGCTTCAAGAACCCCCCACGACCGTCCTGAAACCCCTCCACTGCAGAACCCTAGTACAAAACCCTACGCTAGCTAGAGTTTTTTTTTATTGTGATTGATTTTTACTCCTTTGTAGCAAAAAAAATAAACTCATTATTTCATTTCTCTTCTTTACGGGGCTGTACTTCAATATCCAAACAACTAGTACTCTTGTTTACGTATTTGACTGGGTAATCCTTGCAGCGATGATGGCGATCTGTCAACTCTTTGTATTACTAATTACACATTTTAGTACGTACGATGAATATTGTAATATGTTTTTAGTTAATATATTGTTTCTACTTTCTAGCGATCAACTATAGTTTAATGATGCCCTTTAAAAAACTATAATTTGATGAGTATATTGGATAGAATATTTGAAATGTTTTGTGATGAAGAATTTGATGAGGACAGCGTCCTGTAATATATAGAGTTTGAATTTTTTAAAAAGGAGAGAAAAGAGTTTGAAATATCTTTTTTTTTTCAACCCTCTCACAAAATATAATTAATAAATTATATTTTCATATTTCATATTTTTTCTCTTTATATTTTAATTAAAATTTTTATCTTAAATAATTATTGTTAAAAATAAATTACTATTTTTATTTCTAAAATACACTAAATTTGTTTAATCTTACTAATAAATTATATTTGTCAAATTTTAGTTACTTTATTTATCTCTTCATATTTTAATTGAAATTTTTTTAATTATTTTTTAAAAAATAATTATATATTTTTTTAATAAATTGAATTATTAATTCATATATATATAATTACTTTTCCTTAAATAATTTAAAAATAATATTTAAACTATAAAGAAAAATGTTTATAGGAAATTTAAAAAGTTAGAATAAAAATTAATAATATTTTTATATTATTTCTCCATACTCTAATAACAATTTTTTATATTATTAATAATATATATATATATATAATTAATAAAAATAAATAATTTAATAAAATTTTCATTAATAAAAACTAGAAAATATAAAATATTGTTCTTCAATTATTTGTATATATTTCTATATAAATAAAATTAAAAAAAATTCAATTGGTAAAATTAAATTTTTTTTTTAATTTTTGTATATATTTCTATAAAATATAAATATAAATAAATTATTTTAAAATATAAATCACATATAATAGAATAAAATAATTTTTTATAAAATAAAATAAATTTTATTAAATAATTAATGACAATATTTTCATATAATTAATAATAAATTTATATAATTAATAATAAAATAATAAAATCTTTATTACTTTAAAATTAAAATATACTAAAAAAATTCATTTGTCAAACTTCAACAAGTCACAATTGTGACTTTTTAATTAGACATACTTTTTATCTTAAAATTATGGTGTTAAATTTACTCCAATAATTATTTTAATCATGGTTATAAGTACCATTCCATATTGGATGGTACATATCGGCCAAAAAATGAAACGGTACTCTTGACGTCGATACCAACCGTAAATACCGATCGGTACCGGTGTTTACCGTTTAGTATCAGCTAGTACCCAAAATTTTGGCCGATACCATAAGTATCGAAAAGTTGGACTCAATTGCAAATTTGAAAAATTTAACTCTAAAACTAACCCCTCTGACTCTGCCTATCTCTCTCAACTCTCACTCATCTCTCACTCACTCTCGCTGTCTCCTCAGCCTTTCACTCTAGTCGTCATCGTCTCGCCATCTTGCCGTCACTGTCTCCTCCTTTCCTCATCCTCCTTGGACGTCGGCTCCTCGCTTGGTGTTAGTTGAAGACGCCACCATCTTCATCTTCAACAGTTCAAACTTCCTCCACACCCAAAGACGCCACTGCCCGGTACACCGTAGCATGTCATCGTCATCACAACTTAGCCAGACAGCATCATCACAGCTCAGGCGCACCAACCCGTCACCAACCCTAACCACAACTCGAAGACCCAATCCCCGTGATTTGTTTTTGGGTGTGTGTTTATTTGTTTTCGATTTTTTCCTACTTCATTGCATTTTTTATTATGTTGGATGATGGATTTGTGTATGTTGGATGCAAGATTCGAGATTTGAATTGTTGAATGCTCAATAGTTGTGTCTTGCATGTATCTGAATTGGAATTGGAAATGTTGGATTTTGCAAAATGGAATTGAATTGTTGAAGTTGAATATGGTGGGTTTTGTCATTTATGAAATTTGGAACTGAAATTGGAAATGGAATGTATAGTCTATAGTGTTTATGATCTGAGCAATCACGGTGATATTGATGAATGAGTTGTTGATGTATTTTATTTAATTGTGTTTGATTGTTCTGATTGTAAAATAGGGTGGTGGTGAGGCTTTAACAATGTTGATTAATTGATAATTAAAATTGAAAGTTGAAAATCAACATTTAAATCTATACATAAAATTGATAATCAAATGTGAAATTGTAAAATTGATAATCAAAATAGGTAAAATTGTAAAAGCTTAAATCATTAATTGACACATTCTTAATATTTGTGAAATGATAATTTATTTTTAATATTTGGGTATTTAATTTAGGTAAATAATTAGTTGAGTATAAAATTATGCAATTAATAATTAATAATTATTCGATTGTAGTTAATGATAGTATTTGCCTATTTGGGTATTAGTTTTCAGTAAATAATTAATTGAGTATAAAAGATGTTAAACTTTAATTATTTGGTAATATATATGTGTGTAGGGTATCATAAATATTTATAAATGGTAATGTGTGAAAGTACAAAATGTTGATGTAATAAATGTATCCGAAAAAACTTTTTGTTGTCAAATTATGAATATATTGTAGACTTGTAGATTCTAATCATTTATACTTACAGTTATTAATGTCGATTAAGAATTGTAAAAGCAACATATATATTTAAGAATGAAATATAAAATGGTGTATATAATATGATGATTTAGAAATGAAAAGAAGATTCAAAGCTTCAAATAAGAAAAAAAAAATCCAAAGAAGTTATATCCTTCAACTTGTGATTGTTGGAATTGGACATTGTTATAAATGGAAGAAAATAGAAATAGAATTATGATTGTTTTGTGATTGTTGGGATTGAAAATTGTTGGTTATTGTTAGAAATGGAATTATAATTGTTTTGTGATTGTTAGAATTGGAAATTGTTGTACATGGAAGGAAAGGGAAATAAAATTATGATTGTTTTGTAATTGTTGAAATTGCAAATTGTTAGAAATGAAAATAGAATTATGAATGTTTTGTAATCGTTGGAATTGGAAATTGTTGGAAATTATTAGGAATGGAAATAGAATTATAAATGTTTTGTGATTGTTGGAATTAGAAATTGTTGTAAATGGAAGGAAATGGAAATCGAATTACAATTTTTTTGTAATTGTTGAAATTGCAAATTGTTATAAATGGAAATGGAATTATGAATGTTTTGTAATGTTGGAAATTGTTAGGAATGAAAATGAAACTATGAATGTTTTGTGATTGTTAGAATTGAAAATTATTGAAAATTAGGAATAGAAATAAAATTATGAATGTTTTGTGATTGTTGGAATTGGAAATTGTTAGGAATGGAAATGAAATTATGAATGTTTTGTGATTGTTGGAATTGGAAATTGTTAGGAATGGAAATGGAATTATGAATTTTTTGTGATTGTTGGAATTGAAAATTGTTGGAAATTGTTAGCAATGGAAATGGAATTATGAATGTTTTGTGATTGTTGGAAATTGTTAGGAATGAAAATGAAATTATGAATATTTTGTGATTGTTGGAGTATATTTTGTGTTATTATATATGTTAAATGTTTTGAATTGTTAGCTTTTGACTTATAGTGAATTGTGTTCTATGAAATTGAATTGTATGTAATGTAATCATATAGAATGAGTTATATTATATAAGATAAATATGCATATTGTGTACTGAAATTATGTGTTATTTATTTTTATGTGTACAGATAAATGAAAGAAAGTTCAAATACTCCCGATCAACCCACTTCAGAAAGATACAATGATCCAACTTGGGCTCATGCTGGTATGGTTCCTGGTATGAAGAACCATACCATTTGCTTGTTTTGTAACAAGCATTTGAAAGGTGGAGGAATCACCCAATTGAAAAAGCATTTAGCTGGAGTTAAAGAAGATGTGAAAGCGTGTAAAAAAATAAGTCATAATGTAAACTGACAAATGAAAACATTGCTTGATGAAAATCAATTTGAGAGAGATAAAAGGAAAGATTGAATTTTGAAATTGGTAGTGGGATTTTGTTTTCTAGTTTCTGTGGTGATTATGGAAATGTTGAACGTGGAAGTGGTACTGGTAGTGCTCCATCTCAGGGTTATGAAGATATGATGTGAGGAAGAGAAGAAGGCAGGTGACTAGTTTCTTTGCACCACGAACATCTCCTGGAGCTTACCTTTCAATTCGTAGTGCGATGCAATCAAGATATGCGACTCATAATGTCAATATGACAATAGCTAGATGGTGGTATGATTCAGGTTCGTCATTTAATGCTTATCAGTCTTATTATTATCAACTTATGATGGATGCAATAGCCTACTAGAAACAGACTCTTTACTATGTAAGGGTAAAGCTGTATACTATCAAATCTCCCCAGACCATGCTTCACTGCGGGACTTCAGATTGGGTGCAATGGTGGTGATGATGATGATAATGGATGCAATAGCCTCTTATGGTTCAAGATACAAAGGTTCTTCGATTGATAGCTTAAGAGGTAAACTTTTAAGTTGTGTTATTTCTGAAAGTAGACATTATTTGACTGAAAGAAGAGTGAATTGAGGTATTTATAGATATTCAATTATGTGTAATGGTTGGACAAATAGTTAAAAAGAGCCTATTATAAATTTTTTAGTTTATTCTTTAAATGACTCTATGTTTTTGAAATCTATTGATGCATTTAGCCTTATTAGAAATACTGAGACTTTGTTTGGGATATTTGATGAAGTTGTGAATGAAGTAGGACCAGATAACATTGTTCAGTTTATTACTGACAATGATTTCATTTATAAAGTGGCAAGAAAAAGGTTGTAGAATACGTATAATTTATTTTTTGAACTCCTTTTGTTACACATTGCATTCACTTAATGCTGGAGAATATAAGGGATCCTAGGTATTTTTCTGATATTGATGAGACTATGCAGAAGGCTAAAATGGTGACAAAGTTCATTTATAATCGTGCAAGGGTTTTGAATTTGATGAGAAAGGAATTTACTAATGGTAGGAATTTATGTTGTCCTATTGTGATAAGATTTGTCATAAATTTCTTATCACTTCAGTCTTTTGTTTCGATGAAGAAGAAGTTAAGACAAATGTTTACAAGTGATAAGTGGGTTGCATCTCAACATGATAGGACTAATGCTGGAGTGGAGGTTTGTAATATTATACTGCAAGATAGAGAATTTTGGTCTCAATATCACTTTGTTATTTGAGTTTGTAAGCCTTTGGTAAGGGTGTTTCGCTTAGTTGATAGTGAAGAAAAGCCAACAATGAGTTCTATTTTTTGTGCCATGGAGAGAGTGATGGAAGTAATCAAGTTCAATCTGAAAAATAGGTCTTCTTTATACACGCTATATCTTTCAATCATTAATGAAAGAAGAGAAAGACAACTTTTTTCTCCATTATTTGTAGCTGGGACATTTTTTAATCCTAGTATGTATTTTAGACTGGATCTTACAAAACAAGTTGAAGTTAATAGAGGAATACTTTTAAAAATTACAACAATTGTTAGACTTAACGTGATACAAGATATTTTAAGCTCACAAATGAAGCTTTACAAGTTGTCTTATGGGGATTTTAGAATGTCGATTGCTATTTGACAAAGAGGAAAACTTTTTCTAAGTATTAGTTATTTCCTTTTTCTTATTTGTTGAAAATTAATTATCATTTTATTTTGTTTATAACATTACTTTTGTTATCTTATAACTTACAGTTTCTAAGTGGGATTAATTCAAAAATGGTGTTCTAAAATTGAAAAGATTTGTAATTCATATTTTAAATCAATATGTGAGTGCAACAAGCTGTGAATGAAACTAGAGCACATTTGAATTTATCCACTAAAAAGAGTAATAGATTGGAGCATAAGAGGCTGAAAGACTTGGTTTATGTTTGTTACAATTTAAAGCTTCGGGGAAAGTTATGTTATTTTCGTTATTATCATTATTAATTTTGATATAATTTCTTATAATTTTCTAATAATTAAATTTAATTGTTTACTAGGAGTCTTA
>JANJEY010000234.1:8755843-8767343 GCA_024703695.1 Erythroxylum cataractarum | reverse complement strand
CGACACGTCAGGACGGCACTCTGAGCGATCCTCTTCCTTTTGAGTGGAGGCTCCGTCTTCTCCTCCTCCGAACCCGCTCGATTCGCACCTATCGGCACGATCGGCAATGACGCCGACACGTTAGGACAGTCTTCAGTGGGCAGAGGGGCCAGCAACACTGAAGAATGGCCCGGCTCCATTGGCAGAGCGGCGCCTTCACTGATCTCTGCCTCCATCCTCTTTTTCTTCCCTTTGGCCTACCTTTTGGATTTATGGGGACGGGAGGACCCGACAAAATCGTCCATCCTTGCCATGACTGCACAGCAATAAAAACAGGTCAGAAAGCGAAACTAATACTTACAAATACTGTAAATAGTTCAACCATGAGAAGTCAACCAGAGGGGGCAGTTTTCTCTCCTAGCTCGCTAATTTGGGGAGAGGGGTTGATTAGAAAGGAATCGACCGAGGCCCCCCCGCGATATTCCAGAATGAGCCGATCGAAGTCATATCGGTCGAGCCCCTTAATGCGATTGACTACCTCCCACTCTTCCCTAGTAAGAGATAAGCTCGATGCATTGTTCCAACGCTCCTCTAGAGGGTACCTCCACGGTTGGCTCTCAAAGGAAGATCTTGGGGGCCTCACAAAAAAGTACTTCGTCCTCTAAGAAGTAATTTTTGAAGCTGTTTCGGCCGGGCAGTATCGGGCATCTCTATACTGCAAATAAGGGATCCCGACCCTAGAGCTTAAACTCTGATTCATACTAAAAAAATGGCGTAGGATGCCAACCGAAGGCAAACAGCCAAACTGATGGCACAGCAAGGTCAGACCGTTAATGAACCTCCAGCCATTCGGAGGAATCTGGCTCGGTATCGCTTGGTAGTCGACGCACACCTCGTCAATAATCGGGGCATACGGAAGCCTCATACCACCGATCGAGAAGAAACTATCAAAAACAACAAAATACCCACTCAAGTTACTGTGGATTCGTTCGTTCCCTAAGACCAGCCTAGGCCCCCAGGACATAGGGATATTATTCTTGATAATCGACCGTTTTAACTCCCCCACGACCATCGTCGATTTATCTCTCGGGGGCTCCTCCACAACCAGCCCATCCTTTCGTTCTCTCGTCGAGATTTCTTCAATACCTCTTATCCCCGACACCGCCGCTACTTCAAACGCCCCAATTGGTTAGGAGGCCCTCTTGGCGGTTTCACCCCTAGGGCAAACCGTACTTCTAGAACTGGCTGACGACATGCTTACTAAGAGGAAACCTTTGAGAAAACTTTAGAGGAGGAAACGAGGGAAAAGGACATACCTACTTGGTGATTTAAGGTTGGAAAATTGGACGGCGTTTGAAATAAAACTCCAGAGACTGTGGGCAAGAAAATACAAATGAAAGTAGGAGAACAAAACAGGTGTAAAGAAAATCTATAGTCCATCCACCCTGAGTACTTATAGAAGATCAGTCGAATGGATGCTCCAATCAACGCTCGATGCATGGGAAAAATCCGAACCAAGCTCAAACACGTGGCCGAATCTGAGCTTAGGTAAATTAGGGTTATTCAAAATCTGGAGCGACGCAACAGTTGAAATGACGTACGTGACAGCTGCACAACGGTTACAAAGACGTTTCGTTTCAGATTCTGAAAATCTGTCAGAGGGCACGCGCCGTCAGTAATGATTAAATAAAGTACTTTGATGCGCTCAGCGTAGATGTTCGCCTGAACTCTCTTGGTACGAGCTGTCACATAATAAGTATCGATACCGACCGATCGGAACACTCAACCGATCGATCCTAGCACGAGCAGTCATGTACTATCCGTTGATATTCGACCGATAGGGCCTACCCCGAGCTGTCCCACAGACGAGCTACAAGATCTTTATGTACTCCTTCGACCCTTCTCCTTGCTCAGACTCAAGGAGTAGGGGGCTTATGGTTGGGTCAGTCGTGCTAGGCCCAAACCCACTCAAAATGACTCATGGACCGATCGGTCCACCCTGCAAGGACTAACCTAGTTCCTATCGATTATGCTAGGCCCAGGCCCTAGTCCATGCATCCACGGCTCACTTGCAGGTGGAAGTCTCACATGCATACGTAAAGACCTAAACCTAGCATCTATTCCATATATAAGGTGTAACTTTGCCATGATACAGGTACATGATTAGAACCCTGATTTTCTCTGTGTTACAACAACTGAAACCCTCACAAAAGACTAACTTGAGCGTCGGAGGGGCTTGCCGGATACCAACCTCCGGCGCGTCTTGTGTTATTTTGCAGGAACTCTTGTTAGATACTGTCAAGTTTATGGATCCAAACAGCAATGCGCAGTCTCACCATAATCAGGCTGAACCAAAGTGCAAGCCTAACGATGAGCTTGCCGAATCATCTCAGCCTACTTTATCATCACTCTTAGTTAATCATGCATATTCAAGCAGGCCTCACTTACATTTACATTGTTTTCAGGATAAAGCATTTGATATCTTGCTCTTCCCCAAATATTTTCAGTGATACTGAGCGTCAGTAGTTCGGAGAAACAAGTTGTTTATCCAAAGAAGCTTGACTACAGATGCCTCCTTCCACATGGACATCGCTTTGTCGATTCTAAACCAAAACAGCAAAATCACATCCCAGAAACACCTTCTGGACCCAATCCCGATCGTCCACGAACTAGATCATACTGATTGATGTAGAGGTCTTATATTCAGTTTGCTGATTGTACAGGCTCTCTTGCCACCAAAACTTACAAATTAAACCGCACTTTGCTAAAACTTAAAGTTTGGCAGGCTAAGGTTACTACAAATCCTTCAATCACTTTTTTTGTAGGATATAAATAATAAAAGATGGATACTTGAATTAGTCAAGTCCGCGACATCACGTTATTCTTTTTGTGTTACGTGAAATTCTAAATTTGTAGTGTTTTTAGTGGTTTGATGGAACTTAACCTATTAGATTGATTTAATGTGAGGTCACGCGTACATGATGGGTACCATTTTATATAAAAAATGAGTTGGGAAATAAGAGTCTTAATAAGCTTATAGAAAAGATTATTAAAGTTATTTCGATTTTCCTTTTCCGAATCCCAAGTCTTTGGACAAACGGCTTAGGGCTCTCTTCACTCTCATTGTGAATTATTTCATGGTATGTTATTATTTTCTATAAGGACTTTAGAAACAGAGGCAATGCCATTTAGGCATGGTGGTGAGGCTCGTAGTATGTAGTGTAATATATACTACTATATTATTATGTGTATATCAAAGATAAGAAGTTGTAAGAGGAACACGAGGATTTATATGTGATATTAGAGATAGATATTATTTTTATTTTTTTGTTCTTTTTCTCTACTAATATATATTATCATATTATATTATGTGTATATAGATGTGAAAAGTTATAGTACTTTTAAATGGATTTTGTGGAGTGCTCTTAGTGTACTTTTTCATGTTATTAAATTTCAAAAGATTTTCCGGGACTAGGTTTAAGTAATGAATGATTTTGCAATTGTTGAATATTACTAGTTGGTAATTTTATGATTCAAAGAGTTAGTTTTTTTTTAAATATGTTAGTATTTTTCAGTTTGAGAAGGGATAAGTGACCTTTAACCTGTGATTAGGTTGGAGGGTTGGACTTTTGTCTTTGTTATTGTATGAAAGTCAGTTATAGCCCAATAAAATTGGCCTTAGGTAGAAAGTGTTATCATAGTATTGCATTGACGTCAACGTAAGACATATAGTAATTTAAACGATAGCTTTTATTACGATACCGCTAAAATAATGTCATTACTAAGTATATCTGTATATAGTATCTTCCAATATACAAAAGATTCGCTTGACTAATCCCTCAAAATCGCTCGTAAACCAAGTTGATAATTGGTTCTACGTTTTGGTACCAAAGCCTATTTTACCAAATAATTTGAGTATTTATACTTTTCACTTTAGCAATCGCAATGATTTGGCGTGCAATGGGTAGAAAGTGTTGAGAAAGGAACAGCAGCTGAATGTATTTCCGATTTGAGGGGGTAAATTATGATTCACATTCAACGTTACCTCTTCAACTAATAGTGTGTTAGATGACAATAATATAATGTACAATATGCTAAACGTTGTTTGGAACAAAATCTACTAATTACCCCTCAAATGTGGAGCATTACACATTGTACATCATTTCAAAATTCATAAACATTGTCAAAATATCATTTATCATAATCATATTATGACCTGATTCAATTGTATTGCATAATAATATAATCAGATATAGTTGTACAATGTAATTTTATCATAAATTTATATCATGCAATTATCGTGTTTTCATTCTCTTTCTTCACTATTCATTTTGTTGAAGTGATAAAAAAAAATTTCTTACGATTAATATCATATTCCTCAGATGTTGATTAATGATTCTTAATATCTTATACAATCCATCAGTAGGATTTTAACAAATTTTTTGGGCGTCATTTATCAATTATTAGTGCTTATCATTGTTATAAATAGTAAAAATAAAAATTTAATGAAATAAAAATTTTATTATTTAATAATAATGATCACTAAATAATTATTATGTAGTTGAGTATTTTTTTTTGTAACTGAATTTTTTGTAACTGAACTTTAGGTATAACTATTATGTTAATTTTTTTTAATTCAAACTTGTCAACCTATTCAATGCTCAATATACAGTATATTCTGAATTCAAAGCTTTTATCTAATTTTACTCTAACTTTGTCCAGTTAAAAGCATCATCGTTTCTGCTTGAATTTTAAGCACTAGTTACTAATTACTGTCATGGGCGTGCCACTTAAGTCACTCCCGTGACTTTTTTTATTTTTACTTTTTATTATTTTAATTTTAATTATGCTATTAGTTTAATGAAAATTTAAGTTAAATTTTAATTTTAATTATGCTCCTATTAATTTTATAAAAATAAAAATAAAAATAAAAATAAAATATAAAAATAGTTTGAATTTGTGTCACAAGTGTGACACTTATGTCACTCATGTAACACATATTTTATTTCTTTTCATTATTTTAATTTTAATTTTTAAATAAAATATATAAGATAAAATTTTAAATTTTAAAAATTATTTAATTAATTAAAACTATTTAATTAATAAATAAATTATATAAAAATATTAAATTAAATTTAAAAGGTGATTAATAATAATATTATTATTATATTATTTCGCATGCATATTAATGCAATATTAAACATCTTGTATGCTAAAGTTTGTTTTCTACAGAGAATGCTTGTGAAATGCAAATAAATTATATGATATCTTATATATGTTGATTAATTTATTTTGATTTCAACAACTTATTTTAATTGATTAATTTACTAAAATTGTTTAATTAATTTATAAATTCTAGAATTTTATACATAAACATTAAATAACTAATTTTAGAAAACATCTTTAATAAATAGTTGATATTATATGTTGATCAAATTGACTGATATAATCAGCTATTAGCTAATCGCTGATAGAATCAGCTACGAGCTAATGCAATCAGTTGATCACCAAACATCTTTAACATCAGCTGTTTATTAAAGATGCTTGATAAAATTAGTTGTTTATGTATAACAAGACTTATAAGGACATGATTTTAAAAAATATTATAAGTACATGAGTATTATATTTTAGCATTGTTTGAATATTTTTGTAAGAATTTAGAATTTAGATATTTATCTTTACAAAAAACTAAGTTTATAAATCTAATTAAAAACATAGAACATATAATAATAATAAAATTGATCAATTTTTAAATTTAATTTAACATTTTCTATATTTTATAAATTAATTAAATATTTTAGTAAATTAATCAATTAAAATAAATTTTTGAAATAAAAATAAATCATTCCACATATATAATATATCGTATAATTTATTTGCATTTCACAAGCATTCTAAAATTTTTTATCATAAATATACAAAATGTTTAATATTGTATTAATATGTATTCACACTAATAATAATAATAATAAATTAATCAATTTTTTTCTTATAAATTTTATTTAAAAATTCAAACTAAAATAGTATGACTTAAGTGTCATGTCAGTTAAACTTTTTGTTTTCTTTTTTAATTTTAATAATTTTAAATAAAACTTTTATTTTAAAATTTTTAATTAAAATAATAAAATTAAAACGTGTCATAGGTGTGACTTAAGTGTCACGCCCCTAAGACATTCTGCTTTTTAATTATTTTAAATTTCATTTTTAAATAAAATTTTAATTTAAAAACTTAAATTTAAAAAATTCATTTATGTCACTTTTTTTATTTTTTTATTTTTAAATAAGAAATTTAAGATAAAGATTTAAATTTTAAAAATTATCTCGAGGGCGTGACATGTTGACACATATTTTGATTTTATTTTCTTTATTATTTTAATTTTAATTTTTAAAATAAAAATTTTAAAATAAAAGATTAAAATTAAAAAATTATTAATTTATTAAAATAGTTTAATTAATTTATAAATTATAGAAAATTTTAGATTAAATTTAAAAATTGATTAGTTTTATTATTATTATTATATTAACTGCTACGTTGGAAACAAAAGAAAATAAATCTTTAAATA
Organism: Erythroxylum cataractarum; assembly: GCA_024703695.1. NCBI lineage: Eukaryota > Viridiplantae > Streptophyta > Magnoliopsida > Malpighiales > Erythroxylaceae > Erythroxylum > Erythroxylum cataractarum. The sequence goes on along the minus strand of JANJEY010000234.1, from coordinate 8,760,801 downwards.
GAACTACAAAGTCTTTTGAATTACACAAAGTAATATTAGACAGAAGATCTAGACTCGTATATTCTAACCTAGTTCTCCTTCTACCATTCTTCGTACTCACACTTTGTTTTTGAATCATGTCTCCACAATTTATATTTTCTAGTTCTTGGCTTTTCTGATTGTTACTGGTAAAAATAATTTTTTTCTTGAATTTATGTCCATCTTTTAGAGCAATGTCAAAACAACTTAAGTTCGTTTAGATTTTATGTTGATTTAATTAAGAGAACAATAAAATTTTCAAAATTTTCAATGCGCATCCAACAGGGGAAAGAGTAATAGTGGATAGGTATAGGCATCCAACAAGGGAAAAGGCATACGATTTTCCTTATAAAAAGTCTTAGGAACACACATATAGCCACAAATACCTCAAGAAATCCAAACAAATTATCTAAATTCATGTCTTCTAATGCCTATACTAACAGGGACGGATCCAAAAAAAAAATTAAAGTGGGAGTAAAATTTTAAGTGGAACAAAAATTTATTTTTAACAAGAGGCAAAATTTTAAAGGGAGCAAAATTTTAGATTTTAATAAGATCAAAACTTAAAATAATAATTTTTTATATAAAATATTTTAGAGATATCAAAAGCAAGTGCTGCTTGTTGCCCCCACTGCCCCTACTTGCCCCCATGGTGGATCCATCCATGTTTGCTAATGCGTCTCTTTCTCTTGTGTAGTCTTCCTTTTTGTTTATTCATTTATAATATTCTTAAGTTTGAAATTTGTAGCTAAAATTTTCATGGTCAAATCACCAATTAACATAAGCGACAAATTATAGTCGCTAAAGCTATAATATTATAAAGATATTAATTAATTAATATTAGGTAAGTAGAATGTTTGCCATATCATAATGGGTGTAGTTGCATTAACATTACTTTAAACCTATGCTAATGCTGCTCTTTCTGTTGTGCCTGTTTGTTATTTGTAGATAAGTCAATGTCTTTGTTTACTTGAACCCTATTCTGTACGTTATGTACAAGAACAATTTTCAAGTCTTTCATTAAATTACTGCTCAACACAACTATAAATAGAGGCATTTCGCAACGCAGTGTACCGAAATTTCACTCCTTTCGCCTCTTGAGGTAACGTATTAAGCTCAGTCCTTTCAGGTGATGATATTCACAATTCCTACCTCATTTTTATTACATCACTCTCATATTCTATTATAGTTTGTTTGTTTTTCAGGGGGACCATCAAAGCTTATTATATATAGCATTAAATGGGAAATAAAGCTGCAACACGATACCTTGTTCTGTTCATAATCTTTTTACTGATACTGAACGTCAATTCTAAGAAAAAAGTTGGCTATGGCGGAAAGAAGTTTAACAATCGAAAGAAGTTCAGCTTTGGCAGCTTCCTTTCTCACGTACTTAGATTTTCTCACTCAGAACGGGAAAGGCGTCGCGTCCCTGAAACAATTCCTGCACCTGATAGTGGCAAACCATAACTACGATGGGCTATCCACTTCAAACTATGCATGCATGTCTTTTTCGTTTGTAGAGATCTCCATATCATATCATGAGGACTGGGATATTCATAACTAGTTTGAAGACGGGGACTTGCTACAAGTTCTGGCTATGTTCTGTTCGGTTTGTAAGTCAGGATATAGGGAATAATTACTAGATAGTCAGTGTGATTAGACATAAAAACAATTGTTGATGAACTAGAACATCTGCAATTGTTGTTTGTTACTCTTTCTATTTGAAGGATGCTCTGTCTTATTGTGTACTATGTTTCTGTTACTTTTCATGTCCCTTAGTATATGAATGTAATAAACATATTATTCGATAACCCGATAACTATAATGCATCTTTAAATTTTATTAATTTCTTATAATTGTAAGTACAAGAATCGAAAGTCATAGTTGTATTAGTTAACCTATGAAATTTCATTTCAAGCTTTCTGTTTCTTCTGTTTGAAAAATAAAACGTTCATTAAAGTTCAAAAGAGCAACAAGTACAAAGGAATCCAATGGCAAGAACTATATACTACAAAGAGACAAGTACATCACTATCTAAATAAAGCAAATTCCATCTACACTAAATACACATTTTCAACTTTGTTACAAAAGTTGAAAATTATTAATTGAAATATTTGAACCCAGTTCCAAAAGTTGCATGTTTAGTTTAATTTAGTAAAGGAGTAATGCTTAGTGGTATGTTTTATCCTAATCAAAGTACTTCTTAGGCCTCCTCCTCCGTAATAATTATGTTCCTTGACATATATGTCCAAAGTCTAGCTCGCGGAAATAACGGTATACTCTTCTCATGTAACTATTACTAGTCTTGGGAAAAATCACAAACGTCGTGAATACTTTATCTACTGTGATAACACTGACTAGTGAGTCAAAACAGTGAACCCCACTTAAATATATATAATAATATTTTATAAGTTGATTATTTCTTGATTTAGTTTTGCACGGTCTTAATCAAATACTTTTATAAAATAACAAATTTTCATTGGTCTCTCGGGTGTTGCGGTTAGGTCTTAAAAGAAGTGTTATAAACATCTTGCCTCTTGACCTGACTGTTCGTCCATTAATTAGATTTTAGTGATATTGAAACATGATAAAATTCACTAAGTTCGTAACATGACGTAAATTGCGAGAGTCACATAATCCAGTACCATATGAAACTCTAGTCTTTTTTTATAACAGTTACAACGCGGCATGCACCTGCCAAACTCAAGTTATCACGTTACATAATGTACAGAATAAACCGATAAATAAATATACCAAATTTAATAAGAATTTATAGAAAAAGTTGAACAAATTGTCTCACAAAGTTTCAAAATTGAAACCAAAGTTGATATTACAATTAACAAACCTTCAAACCAATCATAAAAATAATCAAACATGGATGAGAATCTAACCCTCTTTGCTCTCTCTCTATTTTTCCTCACTTTGGATGTGAACACACTCTCTATCTCTTCTCTCTCTGATGTTCACTTGGAGCAAGGCTTAGCTATTTATAGGCACCTTTGGTTTGATAGCTTGAGAATCCTAATGCACTCAATTATTAGCTAGATCATATCTTATCTTAATTAGATTACATCACATTATATAATAATATGACATCTTCATCTTAGGACTCTGTCTGATAGGATTTATATACATTACAAACTAACAAGATAAGAGATTACATCTATCTAAAAATGATATATTCCTATCAATGAAGATCTTTATTATCTTCAAATGATCCTTTCACATGATCTTTATCTTTTAAAGTTGATGTCTATTTGTTGTAATCTTATCCGCCACATCATCTAAAATCTCAAAATAGGGCTAGACACTCAACAATATCCCCCTCCAACCCAAATATGGGAACGACACTTTATTCTCTATCATCTATTTGAAATTCCTCCTGGCAAGCTTACTATAAAACTTGTGTTTGTTTTTGAGAACTACTTTAGTTAGCATATCAACCCCATTCAAATTTGTATGAGTCTTCTTCAATACTAATTGTTGCTCTTCTATTATGGACCTCAACCAATGATACTTAATATTTTCATAAAATGCAACCTCTTGCACATCCTTAATCCTCCTCATCAGTAGTAATAAGTACTTAGAACTTGGATATCTTCTAGAAGATCTTTTCTTCCTTGTCGACCTTCGAAACTATGTTTCACCAGTTGTTGTGTCTTGTTGCTCCTCCTGCTCATTATCCTTAATAAGACCATAGATATCTGAATGCTCTAACTCTAATAACTCAGACTTCCTTGTAAAACTTCTCTTGAAAGAGACTCTATGTTGCTTTTCAACAAACAATGATTGCAAGAATTAAGTGGTTATAAGTTCTTAACTAGGATAAGAAATTTTTTTGCCACCAACTTTGACACCTTCCCACTCATGTGTCCTAATTATTGATGCCACAGATTTGGTGAAGATTCCTTCTCGATTATGAACAACAAAACTTTCCTTGAGATAAAATGCCTTTAGCCAATTTTCACTTCCTATTCCCAAAAGTGTGTTTAGATTCTTTTTTATCTAATACATTCGCTGATAACAAATTCAGCCTTGGATCAGGGATGAGTCGTACATCTCTTAAGGTTAGTAAACATTCGATGTTTGTCTAAACCTAGATATCACTCGTATCGACTATTAAGGAGGAACTTTAGTTTCCCATCTTTACACTCCTAAAATCTCTACTCTTATAGCATGAGAAGTACTCCACCTTTGAAACACAATGATAAGATCACTACAAGAAAATCGTCATATAGCGACGGAAATATACCGACGGAACATATAGCGTCTGTTAATTGCGACGGAAACACTAATCCGTCGGTTAAATGAAGATGATTTCCGACGGTCCAGAAATCCGTTGCCAAAGTTGGAGGGAAATTTTTGCGGGGCCTTTTAGCGACGGAAATATGCCGATGGTAGTAATTCCGTCTGGAAATAGGGACGGACTAAAATATTCGGTCGGTAAGCTTGCCGAATAGAATTGATTCACCGACGACTTTAAATCCGTTGCTATATTAAAGAAAGAACATTTATGACGATCACCAAATCCATTACCAAGGGTGGAATGAAATCATTTCGGCGACGGAAATATGCTGTTGAAAATTATTCCGTCTGTAAATAGGGACGTAATTAAAATTCGGTCGGTAAAATTTTTCTGAGGGAAATATTTCACCTACGGAAATAAGCCGTCGGTATATTAAGGTTCCAGGTGTAACCTTCCGACGGTATATTTTAATTATACCGACGGATAATTTTCGTCGCTGAAATACTATTTAAGTTCCTGCGCAGCTGTCTTCCTTCTCTCCTTCCCCGACTCTCCTCTTCTCTTTCTCTCTCATCTCCTCTATCAACCAACTCTGCTTCTCTTTTCGTCTTCTCTGACGACGTGGCGGCGTGGTCCTTCTCCTTCTCCGGCGACGTTGGCTGCTCCCTCTCTCCCCTTCACGTGCTCCGAAGGT
>JANJEY010000234.1:8413291-8433432 GCA_024703695.1 Erythroxylum cataractarum | reverse complement strand
CAGGAAGGAGTAGGTACACAAACCCCCAATGTGAGCATTGTGGGAAACTTCACCAAGGAGAGTGCTTCAAGTTACTTTAAGCCTGTTTTCGATGCGGAGAGAAGGGACATATGATCAGAGATTGTCCACAGGTACCAAGACAAGAGGGGTCACAATTTCAAGCCCCGAGGGGAGCATAAATTGTGAGAACCAGGCCAGTTACTAAGGTAGGCAGCTCTGGAACTGCAAGGAAGGCTATTCCTCCAAGAAGGCTAAGGGGTCAGGCACAGGCAAGGGTGTTTGCCATGAATAGGAAGGAAGTTACAGCTGCACCTGAGATTGTCACGGGTATGACTCAGTTATTTGATTCAGCAGTATATGTTTTAATTGATTTTGGTTCCACGCATTCTTTTGTTTCTGCAAGCATAGCATTACATGGTGTGAATTCAATGCCTTTGGATAATCCTTTGCTTGTTAGTACTCCTCTAGGGAGGAATGTGGTGATTAGTAAGGTATATAAGGGTTGTGAACTCTTCATGGATGGTGCTAGATTGGTAGTGGACGTACTACCTCTAGACCTAAAAGGGTTAGATGTTATATTGGGAATGGATACTATGGAGAGATATTTGGCGAAGCTGGATTGCGGCCTGAAAGAGGTGGAATTTGATCTGGGAAACGGTGAGAAGGTGATTTTCATAGGGGATAGGAAAACACCATCACCAAGAATTATTTCGGCTATGCTAGCTAATAGAATGATGGGCCAGGGGTGTGGAGCCTTCTTGGCGCATGTTGTGGATACCGATGTGAGTGAAGGGGAGTTAAAGGATTTTTCGATTGTGAGGGAGTTTCCAGATGTGTTCTCAGAGGAATTACCAGGTTTGCCACCGATGAGGGAAATCGAGTTTGCCATCGACTTGATTCTCGAAACCGCACCTATTTCAGTACCGCCTTATAGGATGGCTCCAGCTGAGTTGAGGGAGCTTAAGGAACAATTGGAGAAACTGTTAGAGAAGGGATATGTTAGACCGAGTTCGTCTCCTTGGGGAGCGTAAGTTCTGTTTGTCAAGAAAAAAATATGGAACATGGCAGATGTGTATTGACTATCGAAGACTAAAAAAGGTGACAATTAAGAACAAGCATCCTCTGCCACGAATAGATGACCTGTTTGACCAGCTGCAAGGGGCAAGGGTCTTCTCCAATCAGCTCAGAATCAAGGAGTCTGATGTAAGCAAGACAGCCTTCAGGACTCAGTATGGGCATTATGAATTTTTGGTCATGTCATTTGGATTGACCAATGCTTCAACTGCTTTTATGGATCTTATGCATAGGGTCTTTAAGGAGTATCTGGATCAATTTGTCATAGTGTTTATAGATGACATTCTGGTGTATTCCAAGGGTAAAGAGAAACATGAGGAGCATCTCAGGACTGTATTGCAAACACTAAAGGAGAGAGAGCTTTATGCTAAGTTCAGAAAGTTTGAGTTTTGGTTTCATGAGGTGACATTCCTTGGACATGTGATTTCGCAAGATGGTGTACATATTGATCTAAAGAAGGTTGAAGAAGTGATGAATTGGCATGCACCCAAGACAGTGACAGAGGTGAGGAGTTTTCTGGGTCTGACAGGTTATTACAGGAGGTTTGTGGAAGGATTCTCCATGATAGCTACTTCGATGACTAAGCTATTGAGGAAGAATCAGAAGTTTATCTAGACTGATGAATGCCAAAAGAGCTTTGAGGAGCTCAAGCTCAGATTGACAAGTGCTCCAGTTTTGATTATGCCTTCTGGTGATGAGGGCTATACAGTGTATAGTGACGCTTCAAGTAAGGGTCTCGGTTGTGTCACTACAAAAAAATAAGGCATTTTGCGACGTTTTTAAAACGTCACAGAATGTCAAAAAAAGTCGTAAAATGTAAACGTCGCAAAAAACGTCGTAAAATGTAGTGTAGGCAAAAAGTTTTTGCGACGTTTTATGTAAAACGTCACAGAAAATACCAACATTTTGTGACGTTTCAAAAAACGTCACTAAAAGTTAGGACAATCCGCGACGTTTTTAAAAAACGTCGCGAATTGTCTAACATTCCACGACGTTTTTAAAACGTCACAGAATGTGAAAGAATCCGCGACGTTTTTTTAAAACGTCGCAGAATGTATTCCGCGACGTTTTAAAAACGTCGCAGAATGTCTTTTGCGACGTTTTTATTATTATTTGTATTATTTTTTATTTTTTGAAAATTATATTAATTTAATATTTTTAATTTTAATAATTATTTTTTAAAATATAATTTTTTAATCTTATTTGTTTAATAATTATTCAATATTATTTACGAATTTAATTATTTTTTATAAATAATTGTATTATTTTTTCCATTTTTTTCAAAAATCATTTTAATTTAATAATATTTTACAATTAGTGAATTTTTGCAAAAGATGTAATAAAATTCATAATATTTATAATATTTTACATCTTAAATTATTACATTTTATAAAATTCAAGATCAGCAAGTCAATTATGAATGTAAAATTTGAGAATTGTCAATTTAGTAAATTTGTAATCAAAAATTTTATTTTATGACAATCAAAATATTAAAACTTACAAATTATCCAAAGTAAATTATTACAAATTATTCTCTACATCCTCCAAACTTATATAAGACAAAGTCACAGACATGACTCGTCTTGCAAATTAAGTAATAAGAAACTCGAACAGTGGGAGTATTCAACCAGTATGAGCAAAAACACCTTCAAGTGCACTGGGACGAGTTGAACCTCTCGCAGCGACTTTAATGACTCTTTCTTGTACAGTTACCTCCTGTCAAGCTCATCATTACCAGATCCTCAAATCAATTTCTCACGATTTCATAAAAGCTTTACAATATCAAAATCTAGAAGAAGATGAAGAACATAAATTAACAAACCTCAACAGTTTCTGACTTCGATTCTTACTTATTTTCATCTCCTGGAAATTGCCAATTAGCCAATATTATTATAGCATTAGCTAAATGAACTATTCCCAACAGTTTATGACAATCAGTGAGATTTTACCTGTAGCACAAAAGCATTAATTTATAACATATATAAATAAGCATTAATTTCTAACATCTTATAGAACCACTTAAGTAAATGGTACATAATTTGAAGTCAAGAAGTGAACATAACAGAATATGTTATTGTAATTTTAACAAGAAAAAAGAAAACACTGGCCATTATAGAGTTCAATGGTTGATCTGAAAGATCAAATCAAAATGAGGTGAAGGATAAGAATAACACAAGTTGCATATGTTAATGTTCCCTATTTAAAAAAAAAAAATTGGCTACACATAGGCCCCGATATTTGTTATGTCTACAGAGGCAGGAAACTTTACCATTAGTACCAAAGAGAACTTAAATGACAATTCAACATTCACGGGAATGTTGAAGACCACCATATGACACTAGTTCTAGACACCACAATCACGTGTACTTCACAATGTTAACTAAATTTTGGTATTCTCATAACCAAAACAATCATTCATCTTCTAGTGCCTTATCAGAAAACAAAAGAAAATGAGTCAAAAAGATTAATAATAGCTAAAACACCCATAGTATATCAACAACAGAATCGTGGCATAATACCCATTCTGCATTGCACCAGAATGAGTCCTATACTAGTATTAAATGCCATAACCGAAAGAAAGTTTTTTTTTCAATACAGAATGTTATTCAGCATTAGTAATTCCCAAAAAATTGTATGCATACACAACTTGAAATAAAGGCCATAGATACCAATTATACAAAACTATTAACTTTGCAGATTACATTGTATTGAAATCAATATGCAAGAAATCTCCATCAGCGCTCTTGTCAACAATCACAGATGTTGTGGTATTGACCGTCAAATAATGAATTAGTTCTTGCATAAAGAATGTAATGGAATTTGTAATCTCAAGTGGTTATAACCATAGGATACTCTCTCTAAATAGCATTTTGCAAACACAATAGCAGTTGCTTCAGTTATTACCAACATCACTATTTTTCAATTTCTACACTTCTCACAGCAAACTGGATTTATCTTATTCCATTCTTCAATGTGTGCATCATGTATGTTACACGGTATCAAGCATCATTCTATTTATCCATACATCAACTCTACAATTATTATGCAGATATTATTCATTTGCAATAACTAGCTATTGAAACATGCCTACTAACAAAAATTAGCCTGCCCAAGCAATTATGTTCATGGATATGAATATAGTAATTGTTATGTATTTGTGAATAGCATGTTATCCATGAAGCAAAAGGAAATAAATACAGCATAGCATTTTATACAACTAACAGCTGCAATTGCAAAATGAAAAATACAAATTCAATACCATAACAGGTTCTAGGATTTCTTTCGAGACTAAAAAGCTGGGGAATTCAGGAACTACGGTTCCTATAAAATGGGCAATTTGAGATATACTGAAGATGAAGTTCACAACAATGTATCTCTATAACAATATACTTACTTCTCTGGTTAATTGCCTCTGTTTTGTTATATCTTCAGGAACAGGGTAGCCCTAAAAGCTTCACAAATTTTCAAAATCTTTGTTCTTGCCTGTTCACCTGAGAAGAAAACTACAAATACTGCTTTCTCAACCTGTAACAATAAATTCTTTAGGAATCAATTTCAGTGTACAAAATCATTCAATGCATTTTGATAAAAGCAACACATTAAAGGAAGTGAACATTAGATAAGTGGAATGGTACAAGAAGAAAAAAATTAAACATGATAACATCGAAACCAAAGCTTTATTAGAAAGCATGTCACCGCTGAGAGGAACAAACCATTTCAGCTATATGAAAAAACATTAACACTTCACCATTTAACACTTCACCAAGAGCTTCCTTCTTTTCCTTCCTGGGACCTATAAGAAAAAACGTTAGTGCATTCTAATAACAGAAATACATCGCATTCCAAAAAAAATATCTGAAAAACTACGAAAAGTGAATTAATGCAACCAATACAACAGATCCAAACGCCCAGTGAGCTCAAATCCACCTCCATACTCTCATTTCCATCCTAATTTCATAAACTATCGGATTCCAAACCCTAACCTAGAGAATCCTCACACACCCAAATTTAGTTTAATCAACAAACTAAACCAAAACTCAAATCGATAAACTTGATAAATCAAAGAGTAGAGATTGAAGAACATAAACTTGGGATTATGAAACGGCCCGACCTTTCTGGCATAAAGAGAAACACCATCGGCTACTTTGTAACGATGATTTGATGCGTCAAATCTAACCATCACTACAACACCGCATAAGATTAGTATAGCAGATAGAAAACATGTCACTATTTTTTTCTTCTCCATCCCAAACAGAGCTACAAATAGAGGGTTATTAGTCGAGTGAAGATGCAAGGGATGGGAGTGGAATTATTATACGGAAAAAGGAAAACACTAGCCTTCAAAATGAAGATCCCTAGTTTGTATGACAGGATAGAGAGAAGATGAGAAGGACAAACACGACAGAGAGGCCTTTAGGGTACATGGTGTATGGTGTATGGTGTATGGAGCGCTCCACTTCTTAATCTCGAAACGTTTGGGCTTCTTAGTGGAGGAAGAAGGAGCGGTGCTGGGCATTTGGGTGGGAAGAAGGCAGAGAGAAGGAAATGAACGCGCGTTAATTCAACAAAAGATAAACACCTTAGCCAACGTTTTCTTCGTCGAAACGTCGTGGTTTTTATTTCGTAACGTTTTATTAATAAAACGTCGTAAAAAATATTACAAATTTGTGACATTTTTTAAAACGTCGCAAAAAATTTAAACTTTTTGTAACGTTTTTTAAACATCACAATTTCTTTTTTACAATTTGTGACGTTTTTTTAAGTAAAACGTCACAAATTGTATATATTTTTTGTAGTGGAATTTAAGTAATACGGACCATGATTTTTCTTAACCTTAAAATAAAATGATTTTATTTAAACAAGTTTAACAATTAAAATTATTTGTATAATTGATAATTTCTAATGTAAATGATCCAAATATCTAATATCAATTTTAATAGTGTATATATTCCCTTTGTTAAGAATTAACATATTTTTTATATTGACATATAGCTTTTTAAAAAAATAAATTTACAATGCTAGAAATTTAGAATAATTATATCAATAAAAGCTTAATATTAATTATTATTCTATATTAAGATCCTTAGGTGAAAATGAAAAAAGAAAAGTTTTAATTTGTTATAAGATAACATTTTTAAATAATCTTTATTTTTTTAGCAAAGTAACAAACATATATATTTTCTAATTGGTACCTTATGGGTAAAACTGTGGGGTTCTAGAACACTTCAAAATCACAATATTTTTACTGAGTTGTTGTTGTTGTTGATAATATTTAATTAATACTATATATATTGCAAATTTACATGAAAAGTTTATTAATATATCTAAAATAACTAGAAAAATGTCCTTTTTTATTAATCATTTAAGAATGAAGTAATATTAATACAATTTCAATTTTTAATATTGGGTAGACTCTCTTATTAAAAATTATTTTATTTTAAAATTAAATTAAATAATTAAAAAATTAATAATAATTAAATTTTGAAAACTTCGGCCTTTACAGTTATTTTTAAGCCTAGCTTAGGGCCATTGCTAAGTCTACTCTTTAAACCAATGTCATAATTTGAAAGCATCAGTAAACTATATATGTTAGGATATTTATTGGTTTTTAATATTTAGCATGATGTTAGTATAATAATCATATGTCTTTCACTCTTAAAAAAAAAACATAAAAAGTTAGTGAAATAAATTATGAAATTATTACAAGTATCAATAATACATATTTAGACTTCGATAAAAATAAGAAAACTATTATGTTATATTAATTGATCCAAGATACATAAGTTATCTTTTAAAGGATCTTACTAGTTATATATTTCTTTACTCTACAACAAAAGTTAGGATTTGACTATTACAAAAAATTCTTAAAATAATTATTTGGCTAAGAGATAAGTGAAATCAATTTAAAATTTGAAATTGCAATGGTTTACTATGAAATTTAAAATACTATACAAGGAAAAGATATTTATTGAGAAAATTAATCACAATATAATTTTAAAACACAAGATTACTTAATTTTAGGTATAATATTCAGAATTAAGGATGTCTTATATAAGACCTATTAAGAATAAAATATGATGTAAGTATAAATGAATTCATCTTTTATGAGCATGTATAATATTTTAAAACATGAATTTGAGTGCAAACTTTCTATTCGTTTCCAAACAAGGAGATATTGAAGTCATTTGAAAGCTATCTGAAAGGGCAACAACTTTGAATAAATCAAACATTCTAAGACTTTATTTTTGTAATCCTAACTACAAACACTCTTATTAGGTCTAATCTAGGGGTTTAGGAGGTGCTTGATAATCATCTTGCTTTATTTTAATAGCTTTATTTTTTCTTAGCATCGAAGGAGGATTGAGAGCTTTATTTCTCTTACTTTTTCCTTCAATTATTTCCCTCATGTTGAGATTGATTTACTTGTGTTTCATTTTTACTATGTTTAGTGACTAAAACCCTAATTAGAGTTAAGGATATAACTTGTAACAAATGCTTCAATTATCAATACAAAATTTAATAATTTATTAGTTGAATTTATTCTCTTTGTTCTAAACTGTTGATTTTGTGACCGACCATTATAGATTCAATCTTATAAGATTGTATGAAGGACTAAAAGGCTAGAGAGCGAAAGTTTTATTGTCTATTGTGATAACTAAATATATTAACTATAATTAGTGAATTTAATTAGGCTGAATGATCAAGAGGAGGTAGTTACCTAGCTAATTGGACATACTTGTGCACCTTAATAGGATTAATAAAATGGTGACATAGGTCATATGGGATTGATACTTTGGATTTATTGCAGTTTTAATAACTTCTTACAATATTTAAATCTATACGCTTGCAAATAGATTAGGTCAGATACCATTTGACGAAAATCATATCATCATCAATAGTTAAATGTAGAGGCTTCGTTAGCTAATATCAACTCTAGTTACCTTTTTAAAAGTTATAGAAATCCTCTTAATTTTAATAGTATTTTGAGCCACCTTAATTCAATATTTTTGTTAAAAGTTATGTCTAAAATATTAAATAATGTTTAGTGATGACAGCAAATTAAACCAATATACTATTTTACCAAAATTTTTATTCTTCTTTAAGTGTTATAATAATAATAAATTAATTTTATAATTTTAAACATCTAATATCAATTATTAACTCAATTAGCAAGCATAAAAAATATTCATAAAATCTTAAATTTTATTGAATTATAAATATAAAATTTCTTAAACTTGGAATCATATAGTATAAATCACATAATTTAGTTACTCCATTTTTCTTCTCTCGCGGTGGTAAGCATAGCCATAAAATGTTTGTTTTATTTTTTTATTTTCTTTCTATCGATCACATTCCTAATAAATGAAGTGTTAGCTCAAGGTTTTTTTAAATTATTATTTTGATGATAACAATCAACAAATATTTAGTTATGTTTCAAAATTCAAAGTTAGGAACTTTCCAGAAAAGATCATGATTATATATCTTGGTTATCTCTTTAAATAAAAAAATGTTTTCTTATTTTACAGGGATGAATCTAATAAACTCACTATGATAATAAGAAACAGCTCCGTCAAATCAGGAATGGATAAGCTCCTACATTTTTGTACGGATAAAGGATCCTTCTATTCAACTAATTCAATAGTGACTTCAACGACACAGTTAAAGAGTTATTCAAATAACTAGATACATGAAGATTCTATCAAAGATACTGATAAAGATGTTCTAACATAATCAAAGTTGATTCAGAAGTAACGACTAGTTGATAGGAATTTCTATTTAAGGAAGAGCTACTGATTATGCACATCAAATTTTCAGAAATATATCAGTAGCATCAATACTTACTCTTGAAAAGTTATCTCTATATCATCTAAGATTTATAAAGTGAAAAATACTCTATCTAGAAAGAGATCAATATTCTATGAAGCTTATATTGAGCAAACCCTGTAGCACCTCACTCCTGCCAAACACGTACCTGACATCTATGGGTGATATCCGAGTCCGTGCCTCATGACGGTGCCATGCTAGAGTACTAAATCAGTCAAAACTCATTCACTTTTGATACCTACTGTTCATCTACTTTGAATCACAGCTACACTCATATGAGCATCTTCATTCCCATTATACTCATGTCTTTGGTACTTTAATACTAAAAATTCACTCATTAGTGTTATTCCAACATTAAATGATCACACATTATCAAAACTCTCATTTTTTCTTATAAATTCTCCAAAATTTCAAACCTTCGGGTCTATTTTCCATGATTTAGACAATGCAAATAAAGTAATTTGACAATACTCTCTTCTAGAAAAATGTTCCCCATTGTTTTAAGTTTCTAATGAAACCAAAATCATTCAATTTGGTTCAATTCTCCAAATGTTATACTCCAATTAATTCAGACTATTCGTAAGCTAAAACAATATCCTATACTCAGCTTTAATTAAAAAAAATTGAATTTTAGAGACAGAATTCATTTTTGATTCCTCATGAAAAATATAGCCATACGTCTGTAGTTTAATATGAACTTAAAATTATCCTATTTGGATGTCTATAGACCAATATATGGCAAAAATACAGATGCATGTTTAGTGAAAACACTGCATCTGTATATTTTCTAGCACTCTTCATAATCATTTCATCTTAGTTCCTCTCTTTTGCTTAGTCTATCACTTCTAACTTATTTCCTCAATATTTCCTTTTCATTCCTACTTCCATTTTAGTTCAATTTCAATCACAACAAATCACGATCTATATTTGATCATTAACCTAAAACAGAACATATATATGTACCCAATCATCATCAATTTTCTGCACACATGTTTTACTCCAATATCACCTTCTATCACCATATATGCTTCTATTTAACAAATCAAGAAGAGTTAATGCTTTTACTTACTTGGTTTAGCTTCAATTCTTAAAAAACAACACTTAGCCCTAGCTCCCCAGCATCACACAATCATCCTCTTGAAGGAGGTAAGGATAGGTTTTTCTTGTGGCAAATTGAAGAAACAATAAGATGGAAGTAGCAATCGAAAGATGGAAGAAAGATGTAACTTGATGGAGATTTGGGTGAGTCAAGAATCATAAACGAGAATAAGAGAAAAAGAAGCCTCGAAAATATGAGGAATGCAAGAGTTAAAATGAAAGACAAAACATTTATTTGGTCTTTGAGAGAGGAGTGGCATGCGTCACTTGCCACTTGTCATCTTTTTATGGTTCCAATTGGTCCCCTTTGATATCTAGTCCATTTAACTCCAATTTCTACTCCAATTGTTTCCCAATCTTTAGTGACACTTGTCATTAAATCTTAATGTCACTTATAAAAATTTCTACTACCATTGGATTTTTATTTGTACTATTATTCCTTAATTGTTCTATGACTTGACACTTTTTTAGTCCAAAAATACCTTCAATTCTCATAAAATTCACAAACTTTACCGAAAATTCTAAATCAACAAAATACACTCTCTATATCAATTTTTAGCATATAAAAACCACAATTTTCAATATAACACATTTATAATTCAATTATACCTGAAAAATGTCAAATGAGTGTATGTACAATCATTTGATTGTATAGAAATTGAAATTCATGTGCGTGTATGCTACATTATACATGAGTATGAAATGCATCTATCTTAATCTCTCTTTGATCTCATATGTACCAAATTTTTAGGGTTCTAACCCTTAGTATGGAAACGGGATGTTACAAACCCTGTTTTCACTTATTGAGAGCTTGTAGAGTTAAATACTACTACTGTGGAAAAACCTTGAAAAATATGTATTTGTGAGCTTAGAGAGGCTAGTCAAATTACTACTTGGAGATTTATTAGTGAAACACTCAAGTTGAAAACTTGGGAACTAGACGTAGGCTTCGTTATAAGTTGAACCAATATAAATTGACTGTGTCGTTCTTTCTCTTTCCTTAACTTTTAAATTTCCACATTTTAGTCACTATTGTTTTTAGTTTGCATGAAGCTCCTTTTGATTTAAAGTTTGACATGCTCCTTTCGTTTAAAAATTTGACAAGCTCCTTTCGTTTTTAAATTTTGATAGGCCTTTATTTTTTATAAGAATTAATAGTAACTAGTAAAATTTTCAAATCACACACAATTCACCCCCTCTTGCATTTGTTTGCTTTATTATTTGGTAATAAAGCATTGATTTTACATTTATTGTGTTTTACAGCACATGATAGATCATGGTAAACAACTTAAAAAGTATTGAAGGATAATATGTTATAAAGCCTTCTTATTTTAATGGAAACATCTGCTCATATTGGAAGGAAAGAATGACAATTTATCTATAATTTGTTGATATTGAAGTCTGGAAAGCTATCAAAATGGGAGATATGGCTCATGCTACTAATGATTTAGAATTATGGACAGATGTTGATAGAAGAAATACTCAACTAAATGCTAAAGAAAGATATCATCTGATTTGTACACTCTATTTAGAAGAATATGAAAAGATATCTTATTATTCTATATTAAAGGAAATGTGGGACAAACTTCAAGCTACCTTTGAAGGAACAAATGAGGTAAAGAAACATATGATAAGTCTTTTAGTGCATCAATATGAAACTATTAGTATGAAATAGGGAGAAACCATAAGCAGATTTTTCGGAAGATTCAACAACATTATCACAACCTTAAAGAATTTGAGAAAAATATATCCTAATGATGAGCTTGTAACAAAAATCCTAAGATCACTACCAAAGGAATGGAAACCCAAAGTGATAGCTCTAGAAACTACAAAAGATCTAGACACTATTTACCTTGATTGGCTACAAGGGAACTTGATGATTCATAAGGCAGAGCTTAGATGAGATGAAGGATCCTCCTACAGAAGAGAAATGGCCTAAAAAGCTGCTGATGAGGAAACTCCATCAAATGGTGATGAGAGCGAAACTGAATTACAAATAGATGGAGACGATGAATTCAATTTTATGGTTAGAAAATATGCACATTTTTATTAAAAAAAAAAGATGATGAGGAAAAAAGAAGTAAACAAGAAAACTGGAAATGATAAGCTCCTATCAAAAGGCAGCGTTAGCAGTAATAATACTCAAATTACTCAAATTATATGTTACCACTAAAAGAAACCTATACACACCATACTAGAATGTTCCCTTCTTCTTCAAAAACACAAGACTAAAAATATTTAAAGAAAAAACAAAATCAAGCTATGACTGCAACGTTATATGATGAAGATTTTGAAAACTTTAATGAAGAAGAGTTTGAAGAAATAAACAATGTTTGTCTTATGGCTAATTGAGAAGAAGATGAGGTATATTTTTCTGACTCTGATATTGAATTTGATGAATTACGAGATGCATATCATACATTGTATGCTTAGTATAAGAAATTAACTGTGCAATATTTCAAAGAGGTCGAGAAGTCTAAAAACAATGATGCATCTTTAAAAAATAAAATTAAATCATTAGAATCAGTAAATAAGAATCTGTTGTCTAAGAATATGTCTCTTAAAAATGATTATAAGGAAAAGGTCTCTAAAAAAGGATATTTCGAAGAAAAACTGATTTTGTTCAAAAATGCATTGCTTGAGAATGATTTTGAAAAAAAAACAACAATTAGAAGAAAAGGTTATTGAACTCGAATTTGAAAAAGAGAAATTTGCTAGAGAAATTATATCCTTAGAAAAGGATCTCGCTAATTTTGTTGATGGAAAAAACAATCTTGATGCATTACTTGGTCATAGTAAAGATTTCTTTAACAAAGCACGAATATGATATAATGAAAAGAACAATATCAAGTAGAAGAACTTCTTTGAAAACAACAATAACTGTAGTCAAAACAACAAGAAATTGATGCATGGAAAAAATAAAGTAACTTTTATTCATTTGTTTTATGCTTCTACTATGAAAAATATGGACATATTAGTCATTTTTGTGATATTTGAAGAATGAAGAAATTATTTGAAATATATGTTAAGAGATTGCAAGGTCAGACTACTAACTTGAAAGGACCAAAAAAGTATGGGTACCTAAATTGAGATAATACATTCTGTAGATATGTTTTAAAACAACGACAAGAGAAAATCAATGGATAGTTGATAGTGGTTATTCAAGAAAAATGATAGGTGAAATATTACACTTCAACTACATTGAAAGTAAAGATGGTGGTAATGTTATCTTTGTAGACAAAAACAAAGAAAAGGTCATAGTAATTGGTAAAATTGGTGCCTCTGACTCTACTTCTATTAACAATGTTCTTGATGTTAATGGTTTGAAACATAACCTAATGAATGTAAGTCAATTGTGTGATAAGGGATATAGAGTCACATTTTATCCATCTCAATGTGGAATAATTGATAATAATAATGACAACATAGTGTTTGTTGGTCCTAGAAATCAGAATATATATTATACTTAATTAGAAAACATGTCTTCTCAAAAAGTTAGGTGTTTTATTTCCTAGACAAGGATTCATTAATCTGGCATAGAATATTTGGACATGCTAGCATAAGCATTTTAGCAAAATTGTCCAAGAATGAATTAGTAAGAGGTCTACCAAATTTAAAATTTGAGAATAAACAAAGTTGTGAAGCATGCTTAAAAGGAAAACAAGTTGAAGTTTTTGAAAAGTTTTATAGAAAATATCAGATTGAAAAGGGATGCTGCATTACTTCAATTAGAATTAATCATAGAGGAGAATTTTATTAAAAAAATATATGAAGATTTCTATGATGATCATGATATAACTCATAATTTTTCATTTCTAAGGACTCGTTAGCATAATGGAATTGTTGCAGGAAAGAACAAGACCCTTACTGATATGGCGAGGATCATGTTATGTGAAAGTGGTCTACCTTATAGCTATTGAACATAAGCTGTGTCTACTGTTTTGTACATTTTGAATAGGTATCTTATAAGTCCTATTCTTAAAAAAAACTACCTATGAGCTGTGGAAAGGAAGAAAACTAAATGTTACATACTTTTGAGCTTTTGGCTGCAAGTGCTTTATATTAAATAATGGTAAGGACAACCTTGGCAAATTTGATAAAAGGTTTGATGAAGCTATATTTATAGGATATAGTACTATTAGTAAAGGATTTAGAGTCTACAATAAAAAAAAAAACTAAAAGGATAGAAGAATCAAGAAATGTAGTATTTGATGAAACGCTACCCTTAATAACAGCTATTGATTCAAATGATGAAGAGCATCCTTTGGTTCCTAAAGACACAACACAAACTCAAACTATGCCTGTAGTGCCTTCAGATCAAGATGGCCCCTCTGAATCTAGGACAGAGAAGGCTACTACTTCAAGTACACCTTAATAGTAGCCTATACAACAAAGGACACTAGATATTCAAAGCAGAAGGAAACTGAGAGAATGGAGAGGGCTCGATACACTTTGGTATGTTCTAGAATATCCTTTAGAAGGCTTTAGGACTAGAGCCTCCTTCAAAAACAATTATGTTGTCTTTGTTTCACAACGAGAACCAAAGACTGTAGAAGAAGCACTTGTTGATGAAAGTTGGACTATAGCTATGAAAGATGAATTAAACCAGTTTGACAAGAACCAAGTTTGGAATCTAGTACCTTGCCCATAAAACTAGTCAGTCTTTAAAACTCGTTGGGTATTTCGAAATAAACTCAATGAAAATGGTACGGTGGTAAGAAATAAAGCTAGACTTGTAGCTTAAGGATATAGTCAACAAGAAGGTTATTAGTGTCTTTATTTTTTATCTTTTTATGTGTAATTTTCTTTGATTTTGAGGTTTGAAATTGTACTTAATGAGAATTAATCTTATTTTATGTCAAGGTGTATTTTGGAACCAAATAGAAAGAACTGCAAACATTTTAAGACAAAAAGAGCTGAACTAGGCATTAAACCTAACTAGATATAGCCTCGTGCAATGATACCTAGGTGAGTAGAATAGCATAAAACACAATGCATCAGGAGGTAGTGTTAGGTTTTTAATTAAAAAATGGTGAATAAGAAGAAATAAAAGTGCAGCGTGAAACAGTAGCACAATTGAAGAGAACGCAAGGCACCAAAATGCATAATATAAAGGAAAGACATGCAGACGCTGTGTTAATGCATGATGCGTCTTAACGAAAACACAAAGTAGCGCATAAGACATTAGTGAGGGTTAAGTAAAGCATGAACAGTGAGGTGGCCAATTAAGGTTTATTTGTCCCGTCAGCTATAATAATGAAAAAAAAAGGAAGATAGAAAGCTTGCAGAAGAATCAATTATAGTGGCAGCTGAAGAAACGAAAAAAAAAAGTGAGAACACATCCAGCGAAGAACAACGCTCATGACAGTTCCAAATAAAAATCAAGCCATAAGAACACCCATGACAGTCCCAAGTAGTTAGGAAATTGTGATGTTGGGTAACTCAACTCTTATTTCTTAGTTTACGGAATCCTAATAATTAAACTCTGAATGTTATGAGAATTTCATTCTTTATTTGAATCGATTTTTTAGTCAAGTAGCAATTATTTTTCTAGTTATTATTTGATTGTTTGATTTTATAGCTAGGTGCACAATTAGTTTGTGATTTTCTTCAATAAGTTGCTAGAGCAAACAAGTAGACGTTCAATTCGTTTAATCAAAAGTAGTGACTAGAATTTTTGTCTACTACGTTAGGGACATGATTCTAGGAAAAATTGTTGTCTAGGCTAAATATACATCGTATATATATTGTCTAGTTTGTCAATTTTCTAGATTCGTAAAGTTATTAATTAATTAAATTTGAGATCATATCTAGGTTATTGATTAATAAAGGTTAATTCGAATACATATTTCGATTAACTAAACATAAGAAAAAATAGGTGAAGAAATTTACCACTACGAATGCTTAATCAATAAATTGATTATTTTTAGTGTCGATGATCAACGTAAGTTCAATAATGAAGGAGACCATAAACCAAGATTTATTCCTATTGATTGCTAATTTTCATTGTTTTGCTATTAGTTATTTTTCAATTTTGTATTCCAAATAAATTTTGTTTAATTCATAATTAAAAATCGCCCTTTTATTGTGTATCTACTAACATTTGAATTCCTCGTGGGAACGATCCCTACTTTCCACTTCTACATTAATTTATGTTGCAAGAATTTGGTTTCTTTTATATTGGTTACAGGTGATAACATTTACTAAATTTTGACGTCTTTATCGGAGATTTTTGATGGTTTATGTACATTACGCATTTGAATCAATTTGAAAATTTGCAGTACAATCTTGAAATTGAGAAAACAACAAAGGCATTAAGAAAGCAGATGAAAGAAAGACAACAAATACTAAGAAAAGAACAATAAAGGGAAAGGAACATGGCTACAAATCGCACTTTACAATAACTAGTTACTCCAGATGAGGAAGGACAACCTCACTACAGTAATTTTCCAAATTTGAGTGATAATAACACTTTTGAGTTAAAGTCGAGACTGATTCACTTGTTACCTACTTTTCGAAGTACATTAAGAGAAGATCCTTATAAACACTTGAAGGAGTTTAATGTTGTTTGCATAGGGATGAAGCCTACTAATGTCATCGAAGAGCAGATAAAACTGAGGCTTTTCCCTTTTCTTTGAAGGTTGATGCCCAAGATTGGTCATATTATTTACTTGCTAGAAGTATTACGGTATGGGTAGAGATGATGAAGCTATTTCTAGAGAAGTTTTTTCCAGCTTCCAAGGCTTCCAATATCATAAAAGAAATATGTGGAATCTGACAAAACACCAGGGAGTTATTATATTAAGGGAGATTTAAGAAGCTGTGAGTAAGATGCCCCCGTCATCAAATCAATGATCAACTGTTGATTTAATATTTTTATGAAGTTCTTTTACTGATTGAGAGGAGTATGATAGATTCTGCAAGTGGAGGAGCTCTGGTTGATAAAACACCAATGACTGCATGGGATTTGATCTCAGTTATGGCTTCTAACTCTTAACAATTTGGAGTTTGAAATGATTATGGTTCAAGACATGTTAATAAGATGGGAGTTTCGTCATTGAAAACAAGATTAGATGATTTGACTTCTTTGGTATGTCAACTTCTGGTATCTAGGAAATAGGAAGTTAAGACTTATGGTATTTGTTTTATAGTTAGCCATCTATGGATATGTGTCCCACTCTACAAGAAAACCAAGTTGAAGAAGCTAAGGCAGTGGGTGGTTATTTAGGATAACTTCAAAGGAAGTATGACCCGTTTTCAAATATATATTGTTAAGTTGTCATTTTGTGCTCATTTTGCATATAAATCTCTTTAATGTGTTGAAATTATTATTTAAAATTGATGGATTTTTTTTTTATTGTTCTCAGATAATTTTCAACACTTTAGAGATGAAATTGAATAAAAAAAGATTCAAGGAAAGTAAAGATAATCTGAAATTCTAGACTAGCAGAAAAATCATTGACTAAGTGTAAACACGTGTAAGGACAAAAAATGCTGCAGAATTTATTTTTTTAATTTGGATTTGATTCACCTAAGATTTTCATGATCTTGAGAATCAAATTGCTACCTTACTGATGGGGATCTGCAATCTGAATATGGGGGAAAGATTATTTGTTAAAGATCCTAAAAAAAAGAGGAGATCGAAGAGCATAAATGAAGATTTTCGTTACTGTTCACACATGCATTATTAAGGAGTTTTATATTTTTTGTAAGAATTTTTGTATTTTCTCGGAAAAGACCAGGGATGGAGACTTTGTATTTTGTTATTTCTTTATTGATTTTTATTGTCGTTATGAGTAGCTAAGTCTTTCATCTTGGTTGAAGGGAACCGTGTTGTTACTTAGTATGTGTGAGATTTCTAAATAAAGTGTGTTTCATTGATGAATATTGAGTATCTTCCAAATTGTTTTTTATGATTGAATTAGATGGTTTTTTGGATGCGCAACTAGTAATTGATTTGTTTAATAGCCAGATTAGTAAGATATGACATTCAACTTTGCTAATCAAAAGTGACAATTAGGATTATCATCTTTATGTTAGAGTTGGAAATCCTGAGAAGGTATTTAACTTGATTAAATGCATGTCATACATGTGTTGTCTTGTGCATTGGTTTCTTAGTTCTTAAAACTATTAATCAATTAAACATAAGATCGTATCTAAGTTGTTGACTAATAAGAATGTTTAGAATACATGTTTCTATTCATTTAAACTTAAAAGAAAACATCACCCAATGAATGTTTGTTAATGGACTGAATTTTATATCAAGGATCCATATCAGTGTCATAATATTGGTGACCCGAAACCAAGGTTTGTTACTGAATTTCCAAATTTGATTATTTTTTTAATTTTTAATCATCGTTTGTCAACTTTCCGTGAATTAAACCCCCCACCCACCCCCACTTTGTTTTATTTTAAAACTCATATAATCTTTACTGTTAAAATTCCTCATGTGAACGATCTCAACTCTTCACTAACTACATTTTTCATTACTAGAGTTAGTGTTAATTTGGTTACAGGTGACAGTAGTAACAAATTTTGGCATCGTTGCTAGGGAATTTCTCATCGGTATATGTATGTTACACGAGTAGACAAAACAACTCCACTACTATTTGATTCGAAGATCGAGAAAACATCTAAAAATTTACAAAAATAGACAAAACAGCAGTAGCAAGTGTAGAAAATGGAACAGATGGCAGCAAATCACACTCTTAATGAAGTAGCCGTACCCACAGATGCTCAATAGCCCTACAGTATAAACTTTTCAAATTTAAGTGACAACAATACTTTTGAATCAAAATATAGGCTAATCCATTTATTGCCTATTTTTAGAGGTCTACTGGGAAAGGATTAATACAAACATTTGAAGGAATTTGACATGGTTTGCACGGGCATGAAGCTAACAAATATGATGGAAAAGTAAATTAAACTAAGAGACTTCCTATTTTCCCTCAAAGATGATGCTTAAGATTGGTTGTACTATTCAGCTGGCGAAAATGTGCAAACATGGGCTGAAATGAAGAGGTTTTTCTTTGAGAAATATTTTCCAGCATCCAGAGCTGCCAACATTTGAAAGAAAATTTGTGACATTTGACAATATATGAGAGAGACACTTTACGAGTATTGGGAAAGATTCAAGGAACTTTATGCTAGCTCTCCCTATCACTAAATAACCAAACAATTGTTGATTCGGTACTTCTACGAAAGTCTTTTGCTCAAGGATAGGAGTGTGATTGATGCTGCTAATGGTGCTGCTTTAGTTGACAAAACACCGATAGCTATAAGGGATTTGATAATGAATATGGCTTCCAATACACAACAATTTGGGATACATGTTGGATATGGTTCAAAACACGTGAATGAAGTGAATATGACAACATTGAGAAAATATTGGAAGACCTACATCTTTGGTGCGACAAATTGCACTTACGAAGAAAGAAGAAGCAAAGGTATTTGGAATATGTTTGATGTTAGGACATTCCACTGATGCATTTCTGATTTTGCAGGAATAATACGCAGAATAGGTGAATGCCGTGGGAGGTTTTGCTGAACCAAATCAGAGAAAACATGACCCATTTCCAACACCTATAATCTGGGTTAGCGCGACCACCCGAATTTGTGTTATGGGAACTCTCAAGGATAGCAAGCAAATATAAATTTTTAGCAATTTAGAAAACCGTATGTGCCTCGACAACATCAACACATAACATCCATGTTGGATCGTGCTTGTTTTCAAAACCCAACTCTTATACGGAATCATAAAACGTGTGCGCAGAATTTTTCAAAAAATAGATATTGAGAACATAAAGCGTGGGCCAAAACCAAAGAAATCCAAAAGACTCGGAACCAAAGAAAACAAAACGCTTAAGGACAAAACTCTTAACTCCAACATCCGAAAACACATACTTTAGAAAAACGTTGGAAACTCTAAAGACACACTCGGTCTAAACCAATCCAAATCGGTATTTTTTTTTCAATATCATTCAAAGAATTTCAATTTCAAATGTGAGATTCATCCACCCTCATTCAAAGCAACTTCAATTGCCAAATGGACTTTATCAATCCTACTTAAACCTCAATACATTTTCTTCTTCATATGCAATCATATCTCATCATTTAACAATCTTATTTTTCTTTCTTGCCATCAA
>JANJEY010000234.1:8251531-8266292 GCA_024703695.1 Erythroxylum cataractarum | reverse complement strand
AACATAATAAATATCCTAATAATCTCCCCCTTTTTGGCATTTTTATCACAAATAAGAAACTTCTTTTGAATTACAAAATCAAATATATGTATAAGTATTGAAGTCACAATACTCTCCCTCATTCCAAGGTCCATATATACATAAAAATAGACAACATTCACAATGTAATGGTCGGTTTCCAAAACTTATTGAGGATTAGAATGTTAGACTTTTGAGTCATATCATTTTAGAATTTATGAGATGCATTTCATTCACATGCATAACATGAGCATATACACACATAAATGTTGATTTAGAAAACACTACAAAAATAATATATGCACTCAATTGACATATTCCGGGGTATGAAAGGTTTAAAATGATTATGATATGATTTTGTATTGTTTGTCTTAAATTTTGGTTTGATGGATTATAATTAGTAATTTGGAGTTAATTGTTACAATTGAAAGAGTGATCAATTAAAATGTACATTTATTCTAGGAAAATGTCAAGTGGTAAGACAAGTTGACACATGAAAAATTAGAATGACTAAGCCTACAAAATGAGTGACATTTGGCACAAAAAATTAAGTGACTAATGGCAATAGTGATTGAGTGACTAATGGCCTAGGATTTTGAGGACATTTGGCAGCCACATAAGAGGACATATAGTTTATCTCCTTGGATAAAATATGTCCTTTTAAAACAATTACACCTTGCACCAAAAGGTTTAAGCAAATGCAGAGTCACTCATCTTTCCTGAAGTTTTTGTTGCATGTTTTCTTCTCCTTTCCTCTCACCATCGAAACACCCACACCCTTACATCTCTGTGTTTTGCCTATGTTTGCGTTCAATTACCACACCAAAATCCATGCTTTTACCCTTTATAAAGATTCTTATAGAACCAGATCATTATTGTACTTGCTGCTATCATTTGATCTTTGCTGAAAACCATTCTACTTCCACCTTGTTCATGGAATTGTGCTTACATTTTCTGTTGGATGACTTCTTCTGATTAGTGATGAAGGATCCCAGTTTAGATCGGTTTCTCTTGAGTTTTGAGTATTTAATGTGACTATTTCCTCATCAAGAATCTTGGAAGATCCCTTATTCGAAGTAACTGCCAATTCTTTAGTTTACGCAGTTACTTCCTCAACAACAACTAACTACAGATCTAGGCAATTTTTGGTTATAGTGTTTGAGCTGGTTCGCAAGACCAATTTTTAATGTTTTCTTCTGCCCTTGTGGCATACAATTGAGATACATCATCCATCACCATATTTACAGATTCTAACACTTCCTTGGTTCTTTGATTAAACACTCGATATACTATATTTACGGATTCTAACACTTCCTTAATTTTGCAAACTCTTCGATTTATGGCAATCATTTCTAGCCTAATCAAAAATTAGAAGAATTAAAATGCAACAAAATAAATCAATACTAATATTTGTTAACATAGTTTGACACACTTTGCCTATATCTGTGGGGCTCTAACCAAGCTTAATACTTTCATCAAAGGACAGTGATAGTTTTACACAAGGATTTAATAAGCTGACACCACTTAGCCTTTGATACTATCACTCGTCCTCACTACTTGTGAAAGTGATTCCCACCTAATAACACCATCAACTCATATTAACCTCAACAGAGGATTTTTCTCAACAATCTTTTAAAGCAAGAATAATGAATAAATCACTCAAGTGATTAAACAAATAATTCAACACTCAAGATGACACTTGAGAAAGAGATAAAGAACAACTTTCTTCACAACCAAGAAATCATGCACAGCTGAATAGTCACGCAAGTATCATCATTAGATATGCAGTTCTCCCGATTTTCTGAACAATAACCCATGTGATCTGCCCATTCACCATCGATAAGAACACACCAAAACACAACCAAGAGACACTCACAAGTCCTCCTTAATTCAGCCCATAACAAACACTCTAGAAAAGGTCATGCGACATGAAAATAGTGATATTCACATGGCTAGAGTTTAGGAATGATAATGAATTAGGTTGAATTAAACCTTTTATATCTTGAGTTTGACATAATTTTTTAAAAAAATTCTAAGTTCGAATCAACCAATTAATTAACCTCTCTTCCATCACTAAGTATGCATATATATGGTCACACTAGATTTAAATATAGTTTTTTGGTAGTTCCAGTACAATAACTCACATTTACCTTCTAACAATATGACTATTATTAGCAATTATAATTTATAATGAAGGAAGTTATATGCCCAAATCTACCACATATGTAAGAATTTAAACATAAAGCTTTTGCAAACACCATTAATTATCATAGAACTTCCATTTTCCTTAGTCCATCAAATAATTGAATTTTTTACTCACTTTCCAAACTTTGGGTTCATGCCCAAAAATGGAATGTTGAAGCACTTCAAAATTTTATGAGCAATTGTTTTAAAAATGATGTAAAAAAATATCGTAAAATCTTCTAAATATCAATTTTTACATATTTCATCTATAGCATCGTTCAAATATTAACGACCAACAATCTTTTAAACTAAATTATTCAATTCTTTAAAATTTAAACACTTCATTAAAAAATTTTCAAAAGTTAATCACTTAAATATAAATTACACTTATATTATCACATTAGCATTTCCTCATATCACATTAGTATCATTAGCATTTCCTCATATCACACCTCTCCACGGTCACTACATAATTTCCTCATATCACATTAGCATAATTTTCTTTCTTACGAAATATAATCTCCATTTCTTTTCAGAGCAATTTTTAAATGGTAGGAGGTGGTGTGAGGAAGCGCGGGTGATTTAACACCAAATGACGTCGTTTTCTTTTTTTTAATGTTGAAGTAAAAGCAAACAATGACATTTACGTCTTAAATTTACCGACAATATACTCAAAAAAAATTTACTCCGCTAGGCTTTTCGTTTTTTTAACCGATGGATATTTTTACCATCATTATATTTTGTTGAAAAAATTTTCAGGATCATTTCCCTCCATGTTTATGGATGGATATTTTTTCCATCATAAAATGAAAATTTTTCTAACAATTGTATCAACAGATCATTGTTTTCTAGCAGTTCCATTTTTATCGGTAATTTTTTATCGCTAATTATTAATTTTCTTATAGTGCATGTCCTTGTATGGATTCCACAGGCTGTACTATTCCTGAAAACGCACTCGATCCTCTTTGATATGTTTGCATCATTTAGTGGAAATGTTATAATATCTAAGGTTGTCGCTGATGCTTCTAATATTCTTTAAAACATTTATACACATATATCGTTTCATTACATAATTTCCTAATAGTGGACTTTTAAGTTGGAAGCTAAATTAGAAAGTGCTAGGTAAAGAGGTCTGTGAAAGAATTTGGAAAAAGGAATGCTTCACCAGTTGTGCTTTGTTTTAA
The DNA here is from genome assembly GCA_024703695.1 of Erythroxylum cataractarum. NCBI lineage: Eukaryota > Viridiplantae > Streptophyta > Magnoliopsida > Malpighiales > Erythroxylaceae > Erythroxylum > Erythroxylum cataractarum. The sequence goes on along the minus strand of JANJEY010000234.1, from coordinate 8,262,906 downwards.
ATTTCTTACTTCACTCAAATTCTCCATTTTCAAAAATAACCTTGTCCGTGTGCGAAGATGGTCAATTGGCTTTCTGTGGGATTCCAGTTGTGCCTTCAAAAGGGGTTAATTAAAAGGAGACGATATCTTAAGTTCCTCTTCTTAGCTTCGATAGAACCTCGAGCTAGCGTAAGTAGTGTACATGAACATGGCTGATGGTTTTCTTCCACCCATAATGGGTCTAAACAATTCACGTGGAAGGATAACTGCTAATGGTACTTATTCTCATGTTGTCTTTAAAAGGCAAAGGCAACGGTTTGAAATGGACTGACTTCGTGTATTTGGCCTTGGGAGAGAAAAACATTGGATTGTGCAGTCTCTGTGTTCCTTAACCGGTGGAAACCTAAACAAGCATCAAGTATGTATGTTTGTTTTTTCCATGCATATAATCGATCCTATGCTATATGATATGTTCATATTATGTTAAATCTTACACAAATAATAAACATCTCTTGTAACATTCCGTTTATGCATCTCATACATAATATATATCAAATATATGCAGTGAAAACTAAAATGGAATTTCAAAAATCAGATCTACTCATGCATATAGTTATAGAAAACAAATACATGAAATATAAGATATTTATATACCTTTCCGACAATCTCCTTTATTCTTTAATCTTTTCTGCATTGGGTTGTCGTAAACTACAACGATCAATGTAGACTATCTCTAATGAAAGTCCACACTAAGATAGAAAGATGAAACATCACTAGAAGATGGCTAGAATTCTTTCTTTGTGTTAGCAAAGACAAGAACTGTTGTAAGAGTTAGAGAGAAAAAGAGTGTGTGTATGTAAGAAAAAACCTTTCTTTCACTTCTGTCTTACAAAAGATACACAAAAATCATCTTTGTTTTCTACACCATTTGGTCTTCCATAACTCCATTTACAAATGGAGAGTTATGAGAAGTTAATGGTCATGAATATCATGCATTAATGGAAGTTATAGGAAGTTAATGACTATGAATAACATGCACTAATAGAAGTTTTGGGAAGTTAATGACCAAATTAACGGCCAACAACACTTGTTTCTAATCCATTCCTTACAAAGTTTTCTACCACGATACAATCCCGAAATACTCTCTCATATCTTGAATCACCATTTAAGAACATTTTACTCATCCTTCGGATCTTCTATGTGTTTGATCCATTAGGTTCCCGATTATGTTGATCACTTGAGTTAACACTTAATTCAAGTGAGTCAAGAGTGGTATTTAATAACACGTTATGATCCTCAATTGATCGAAAAGTTAGTAGTTTGACTACGAACCCTTCCATACGCAATGTTGTCATGAATTTGTCCTTTCACCATCTATACCCCACTTAGTTCAGAGTATGGTCAAAGTGTCAACTTCCACTAGACTGATTACGTCACATATAGTCCAAGTGATATTAGATCTTATCCTGAGGATCTTATTTCTCTATTTATCATTGAAAACTCTCTTCATGACATATATCTATTTTGGCCAGAGACTCTCGAGTAATGAACCTGACAAGAGGTCGTGGGTATCATCTCCTTCTATTAGGAGTTATGAATCATTTATTGGCTACTCAGTTATCTCAAAATATCTCAAGCTGTACCTAATCACCACCCTATGAGTAAGCCTTGAAAGGCACTGATGAATGGAATCAAAGCACCCTTGAGATACTTGAGTTTCCATTTCATTGCTTGTTAGTGTTCTTTAATAGGATTAGAAAGAAATCAACCAACAACACCAACTGTATGAGCAATATTCAACCTTATGTGTACCCTCACATACATCAAATTACCAATGGAAAATGCATAGGAAACTTTCTCCATTTCTTCTTTTTCTTTCTCATTTATAGGACATTGCTTCAAACTCAAGTTAATTTAGCCTGTGAGTGAAGTGTTAACTGGTTTGGAATTGCCTATGTTAAACTTCTCCAATACTTTCTCAGTATACTTTTATTGGGACAACCATAGCTTTCCATTCTTTCTATCAAGAGTAATTCTCATGCCAAGAATTTGCTTTGCAGCACAAAAACCTTTCACAACAAAGGATTTGCTCAACTCCCTTTTGAGATTTTCAATTTTTTATCATGACCAATAATCAATATATAATCCACGTATAACAAGAGAATAATAAATTCAACATTAGAGAATTTCTTAACAAATACATAACCATTAAAATTTTTTTTGGCATACCTTTAATTAATCATGAAAGAGTCAAACATTTTATACCATCACCTAGGGGCTTGTTGAAGACAATACAAACTCTCTTTAAATCTATAGACAAGATTTTCTTTACGCTAATCTATGAAAACCTTAGGTTGTTCTATATAATTTTTGTCCTCCAAATCACCACGAAGGAATGATTTCTTCACATCAAGTTGCTCAATCTCCAAATTTATGTTGGCTACTAGCGTAAGCATAACTTGGATTGAAGACATCTTAGCTATGAGTGAAAAAAATATCTTTAAAATTAATCCCCTTTTCTTATTGAAACCTTTCACAACCAATCTGTCTTTATAAATTGGTTGTGAGCTAATCTCCTTTACTTTCAACTTGAACACTTATTTGTTCTTAAGTGCTCTATTGCCCTATAGTAACTTTATTGACTCAAATTTGTGCTTCGTAAGAAAGGATTGCATCTCTTCTTGCATAGCTTTCAACCATTTGTCTTTGTGCACACAACCTCTTCATAGCTTTCTAGCTCTCCCCTAACAATTAATAACACATTTTCTTGTGAGGGGTATCTCTTTGAAAGATGATACTATGTAGTATATCTTCTCAATTTAAGCTCAATGAGTAGTGAGGGTTCTGGTGGAACTAGCTTAATAGATATATCAGTATTGGCATATGGTGCAAGTTCATTTTCTCTATTCTAACCCTTAAAAGTTATATCTCCCCTATCATTAGCAACCCTAATATGAAGCACTGGCTCAACAATCGGATCATTTCTGGCTAAAGACATGGGCTTGACTTCTTTTTCAATATCTTTAGTTGTTTGGTCTTCAAAGAAAATAATATCTCAACTTTTGATAATCTTTTTATCAATTGGATCCCAAAACCTGTGATGAAACACTTTATTACTATAGCCTAAGAAGATACATTGCTTGGATTTCATATCAACCTTAGATCTTTCATCACTTGGGATATGAATGAATGTCATACAACCAAACACTCTTAAGTGCTCAAATGAGACATATTTTCCTCTCCAAACTCTTTTACGAAGATTGCCATCAAAAGGGATTGAAGGAGAAAGGTTAATTAATGCTCTCATTATTATACCCTAAAATGTTTTAAACAATTTTGCATGAGAGAGCATACATTTAATTTTTTTAGTAATTATTCTATTCATTCTCTTTGTAATCCCATTATGTTATGGAATCTTAGGCACTATCTTCTCCAAATTGATGTCGTGATCCTTGTAATACCATTCAAATGAACCCCCTGTACTCACCATCATTATCAACTATGATGTCTTGTAACTTTTTTCCCATTTCTTTTTCAACAATTGTAAGAAAGTGTTTGAAGACAATAAATACATGGTCTTTAGACTTCAAAGCAAACATCCACTCTTTTTTAAAATGGTCATCAATGAATGTTACAAAATATAAAAATCCACCAAGAGTTATAGAATCCATGGTGCAAACATTATTATAAACTAAATCAAAAACATATAACAGTTTGTTGAACGCGCACCATCCCTTGCCAATGAAAAGCACTTTTTATGCTATTAATGTATTTATTTGCAACCCTCTCTCTTAATCAGTTATGACTTGCTCTTGACCTCCTATATGGAGATCAATGAAACAAAACTTTATGTTTCTTACCAAAATGTTAGTGAATTACCTTTAATAAGAAGAAGAAGCTTCTACTTTGTAATAGTTTTAAGTCCTTTCCCACTTTGGTGACCAAGATGTATATGCCATAATTATGCTACAATCTTTGACTGCATTCACCTTTGCTGCTGTCAACTTAGCTCACATTCTATAAGGACTATTTGTATTTAGTCCCTTCGCAACCACAAGAGACTCTTTTGTGATTTCCATTTGCCACCATAAAATGTAGTTGCATAACCATCCATATCAAGAACTTTCACTGGGATTATATTAAGATAAAAATTTGGGACATGTCTAACACTCTCCAAATGCAACTTGCATCCAATGATGGTTTCTAACCAAACGTCTCCTATACTAGTTACCTTGCATACTTTGTAGTCTCCCACCCTCACTTTACCAAATTCACTTGCAATATAGGATAAAAAAAACTCATCATCTAGCGCAGCTTAAAATGTGGCACTAAAGTTCACTATCCAACTAGAGTCCTGACATACAAGGTTACCACATTTTTTTCAGTAGTAACAACATCACCATCAAATATAACTACAATAGTATATTTTTTCTTCTCTATTGTCTTCCCCTTTTTCTTGTAATTTCTCATGTTTAAGTAACATGGATTCCTTGTTCATACTACCCATTTTCTGGCAATGATAACACTTAATTTCTTTCTAGGACTTTGACTTCCCTCTGGACTTGCTATGTCTTTCATTTTTCTGGGAGTTTCTAATTTGGCTTCTTCACCTTGATTCAGTAACCAAGGCCTTTGAATATGATGGGGATCCTAATGATTTTCTCCTCATCTCTTCATTTAGGATTCTACTCTTGGCAAGACACAAGGACACTATACCATCACGAACAAAATTACACAATGAAGTCCTAAATGTTTCCTGCAACCCTAGCAATGAGCCCAAACGGAACAGTCCCTAAATATCATCTTCAAACTTCACTCCCATAATAGTTATTTAATTCATAACTCCCTAAAAATTAGTCATATGATCTGCCACTAGAGGCCCATCTTGATATTTTAAGGATAGCAATTGCTTAATTAAGTAGATCTTGCTATCACCAATTTTCTTAGCATATAATTGTTTAATCCGATTCCATAAGGTTCTAGCATGAGTTTCTCTAACTATATAGTTCCAGACATTCTCATCAACTGATCATTTTACTTATATTGATTTTCATTTTTTAACTTCAAGATCGATGTCACAACCTTGCTCTAATGCTACTTGTTGGGAGAAAGATCAAACACACATTTGTGTACCCACACAAGTAAGAGCAACATAATAATTCTTTTTCCCCTAATAAAAAATAATAAGCTCTATAAATATACTAGACAATGATCAACACATAGACAGAAACATAAATCAACAAGTACTAAAATTTTTCATTAAAAAATCCTCAATGTGAGGGAAAAACGATGGGATCTAATCAAGTAAAATAATATTCACTATTCTAAACATTAGTGTAGCCATTATTTTCATAATAGTGGAAATTATTTTACTGGACTGAGTCCTATGTTTTTTCCCTCACACCAAGAGTTTTTCACATTCACAAGTCTAGTACCTGTTAATTTATATTTCTATTTATGAGTTGATTATTGTTTGGTATCTCTGTGGAGCCTATATTATTTTTACAAGGGAGAAAAATAATTATTTTATTGCTTCATTTTGTGTGTGTACGCAATTGTGTGTATGGTCTTTCTCCCAACAACTTTGGTATATACCCCTATGTATAAAACTTTGTTTGGAGTGATGAAATAAAAAATAAATCTTCCTTTCTTAGGATGCAAAACGCACATGAGTGACAATCAAGAATTGGTGGTAAAGATAAAAATCAAATAATATATCAATTTTCATAACATCAACTCTCTAAATTGAAAGACATGATTATGATTGTATTCATAGTATTACGATTTTGCTTGAATTTGTTCTCGAAAATCTACTTCACTTTAACAACTTGCAATCACATTATAATTAAAAATCCACAATTTAAAACTTTAACATCATCTAAAAAGCTGAATTGTAGATTATCAGATAGAGCTTGTTACTGCATATTTCACTCACACAATGAAATAAGGATAATCAAAAGATCAATTCACTAAAATTAAAATCAAGAATAATCAAAGTTAGTATCCATTTCTCTAAAACTAAAATAGCAAGAGTGCTTGAAATCTTATGTCATCGTATAATCCTTATATTATCCTTTCTATTAATAAAGTCCATACTAACTTATCATCTAATTTATGCAAAATTCAAAGTGAGATTTGTATATTAATATTTCATAAAGTCTGAGTATATTTTTATTATTATTTATGGCATCGCTTTACATATTAACATTATTTAAATAGTACTTAAGGCATTATGAATAAGATATAAAAGTGCTAAAATAGTAACAATCTTGGACCTTTTATAAGATTTTGGATTTAAAAAATTACATTTTAAATTAATATTTAAAAAAATTATTTTAAAGATCACGCTAGCATTTAGTAAATCTGAATTATTCAATTGTAACATTACATAAATTGATGATCCAAATATTAATAATTAATAAAAGTCTAACATTGTTATAGTTCAGATGGCTACTAGTATTATCATTTAAACGTTAATGTAATATCATAAATAACAACAAAATTTATTTAAATTTTAAGAAAAAACCTTTAAATGCATGTGTAGTCATATTATTGTTCTCGTATAAAAAGACTTACTCTAACCACATCGCCTCTAAAATGTAATCTTCAGATCATATTATGTAAAGTACATAATATATTAAAGAGAAATACTTGGCTCCTAATTTAAGGAATAGCTTTGAACAAGGTACCACACTAATTATACTCGAAGATAATGTTAAAACACCGTTCACATTTATAAGATTGATGTCTCAATAGCAAAACCACTCCACCTATCCACAGGAAGAACAAAACCGCCCTACTACTGTAGATGAGTAGAAAATAGTTCTCCATCGTGCAATTGAAAAAGATTTGGTTCTACTTTTTGGGTCAAAAGTAGCTTTTCGACCTATTTTGTCGCAGAATTTGAGGTCTTCTCAAATATGCTTTTGACATTTGGTGAAGTCGCAATGACTTGGCTTGCCATATGACTGGAAATTAAGGGGGAAAAGAATGGCAGCTGGATATAATAATTTATAGTCTCAGTATCTTTTTAACCATCTTCTGTTTGGAATGAAACTTCTTCAACATTATTGTTTTCCTAATAGAATCATTGATGCGTGAGTTTAGGTGCCTGTGTAGACTTTAGAGCCAGGGGCAATTATGATTCACATATACAGCATTAGTTACCACTTGAACTATTAAAAGATCCATAGTTTTTTTTTTTTTGACGAAAAAAGATCCATAGTATGATTGTGCATTATAACTATAATCCATAAATCGAAGCCACTACTCTATATCGACAATACTCTTGGAAGTTTTTTTTTTCTGTAAAAAAAACCCCACATTTTTTTTCTACGACAAAGTTCTCTTGTCGCTAATATATAGTGAGCCGTTATGGAGCATTGCAATAAAATGCTCTTGAGATTAACCAAAAATCAGTCAAACTGGAATGAAGTGAAACATTTTAAATTGCTATCCTGACTACTTAAGGAAATATCTAATTAGATAAAGGATGAGATAATGGAAAGAGTGATTCAACGCTTACATTGCTTTTGTTTACGTGAACCCTTATTTTACGTTACATTCATATGTTCAAATTTTTGGTGCATTTTAAATTATTCTTTCATACAATTATAAAAAGAGCCCATCACTATAATATGTCAACGCCTTCCACCAAACTTTACCTCTTTTATCCTCCTGAGGTGTTACTTCTCCGGTGCAAGCCTAACGGTGAGTTTGCTGAATCCTCTCAGCCTACTTCTGCAGTCTTAGCTAATGAAGCATATTCATGCAGGCCTCACTTATATTTACATTGTTTTCAGGATAAATCATTCGATGGGAAATTCAGCTGCAACTCGGTATCTTGCTCTCATCCTGATATTTTCAGTGATACTGAGCGTCAGTTGTTCTGAGAAACAAGTTGTTTACCCAAAGAAGCTTGACTACAGACGCCTCCTTCCACATGGATATGGCTTCGTTGATTCTAAACCAAAACAACAGCGTCGCATCCCAGAAACACCTTCCGGACCTGATCCTAACCATAATTAGATCGTAGTACTAGATCGACGACAAATAAAAAATTAATATAAGAAAAGGTTCGATAAACAGATAGTCAATCTCATGCAAAGTATAAACTTCTGTTGGATTGGGACATCCACTTTAAATTTAACATGCATGTCGTTTTCTTTTTCGGAGTTCTCTCTTCATTCAGTTATGCCAACTGAGATCTAAGTGTTGTTTAATGTCCTTTCTATTGCGAATTATGCTGTGTCTTGTTGAATGCCTTTTCTTTTTGTTTCTTTCTCATGTCCTTTATACACGAACGTAATAAATATATTGAGTAAAAGACATCAATCTTAATTGTAGTTTGAAAAGGTTTGGAAATTTTCTTTGGTCTTTAAATTTTTCAAAAAAAATTCTTTCTACAAAATTTCGTTCAATAAACTTTGGTTGAAAAGTAATGATAAAATACACGTAGTATAAATATCTAACATGAACTAATCAATTGTCACTAATACAATAACTCAACTCAGTTTTTAAAGTTATATTTTAAATATGTGAAATATATGAAAAATAATATTAATAAAAATAAAGAAATAGTTATTATTTCAATTTTATATTATTATAATTTTTAGAGACATGATTAATATAAAATTAAAAATTATATATCACAATTTACTGATAGACTATTTTGTAATTTTATAAAATTTATGGACTATTTTATAATTTTAAAAAATTATCCAAAACAATATCTGGTATTGATCAAACCAGAACTAATCTATTACTTAATCTAATAATGTATTCATAACATTGATATTCCCTCTGTAGAAGCAAAAATAATCAGCAAATGCAAAATAAACCTATAATGTAGCTTCTGTGCTAAATATAATTAATAATTTAACTTTATAAAACTCAACACATAATAGAGTTTTAAAAAACATAAATATTGCATATACTATAGATAAAACTAGTCCTAACATTACAATGAGTTCTAAGTTAATCCTCTACTATAAAGTAATTTAACTATCTAATAATAATTACAAAAACAGATCAAGTTAAAGGTTCCATCTAATCTTTTATATCAGAAGAAAGAGTGAAATGAAATTTTTTTGCAATTAAAGCACATCTAAACTAGTTGATAATTCTTTCGGATTTCCCTACTTCGTGTGAATGGAAAATCTATGCAAGTTTCTCTCCTTCTAGAGACAATAAATAGTAGAGATAAAGAACTTTTGTATAGATTTGCATTAAGCTTACCTTTATGAGAGTTACTAATAGCCCAATTGAGAGCTTGGGTTTAGGTGTAAGGAGTCCCAGTACTAGGTATCAAGTTTAAGATCCTACTTCAACCTGCTTTTGAGAAAGTGCAAACAAAGAACATGTGGTCTCGATCCTCCATTTCCATTTTACATAACATACAAGTGGAGTCAACATTACCATGCCAAGATATAAAAAGAATCCTTCGAGTGTATTGAATTATGTCATAATAGAGAGAACCAAGGTCCTCAGATAAGTCTCTAGTCAAGACCTGATGACAAGATTTATTAGAGAATCTGTCATTCAGTTCAGGAATCCAGATAATAGAGTCCTCCATTCGCTCATTATTCAGAGGATGAAACCTTGAGATGAAGAGAAATTCTATTTCTCAAAGGATTTAAAATAAGGGGCCTCGAGAAATTCTATTTCTCAATGTAATAAATATATCAGCTAAAAGACATAAATCTTAATTGTAGTTTAATAAGCTTTGACAAAATTCTTTAGTTTTTAAAACTTTTTTAAAAATATTTCTGGAAAAACTCCTTTTTAACTTTAGTTACAATATGGTCGGGTCGGTCATACTAGGCCCGAACCCAGTCTCAACGATGCATGGGCCGATCGGTCCAATCTTCAAAGATCAGTCTTATGCCTGCGCCAAGTCCAGGCCCAATCAGCGATTTCTCTGACCCATTAGCAGGAGAGAGTCTCCCATGCAAACACGTAAAGATCTAAACCTAGTTATTACTTCGTATATAAGGTACAACTTTGCCATAACAGAGGTACGCAATCATAACCTAGTTTTCGCTGCTTACAGCAACCCTACTTGCACCTAAAAGACTGACTTGAGCGTCAGAGGGGCTAATCGGAACACAACCCCCAACGTGCCTTCTTTGTTTTGCAGGGATCTTCTCGTTGAAGTTACTACCAGAAGCAGCCAACTTCATGGATCCAAACGACAACGTTCAGTTCCGCCAGAATCCGGCATAACCAATTGGCGCCCACCGTGGAGCCCGACTTCAGGGCACCACGTCTAGAAACACACAGATCAGTCAGGCGGTAGCGACAAATCCTGATGTAGCCGCTGTCACGGCTGTGGCGATGCAACGGATGGGTTTGCAGTTCCCTGCTACCCTGCCGTCGGCACACCATGCTTCTCGCACGCAGTCCTCGAACCCGGATGATCAGCCGCAACCTTTCAATCTAGAACAAGAAGAGCAGAGCGCAGCCTTGGAAGATAACGCTGGAATCAATATGCGCCCGAATCTCCAGCACCAATCAGATGCAGATCCCCCTGCGCCTGTGCACACCTCCCTCACCCGAAAACAGATTGAGGAAGCAGCTGATCTATTGATTCGCCAGATTTTGCAGTCTCAGCCAGCACAACAGCAGCAGTCTGCACGGTAAGCCGCACGACAGACCAGCATGATGACCGATCACCACCCGACCGACGCCCTAGAGAAAATTGTGGATGATCGGATTAACGCAGCTATAAGCTTCCGCCCAGATCATCCGATGGCACAGTACAGCTCTCCCTTTACTCCGAAAATCTTGGATAGCCTCCCGGCACCTGATACCAAAATACCAACGCCTGAAAAATACACTGGAAAGATCGATCCCCTGGACTACCTACAATACTTCCAGTCGATGATGAATCTGCACTGCGTGCCAGCTACCATCCAATGAAAGGCTTTCTGCATGGCCTTTCAAGAGGGAGCTCGACGATAGTTCAATAGTCTACCTCCTGGCTGTATCACCTGCTTTGTGGATTTTAGGCTACTTTTCCTCAACCAATTCGCCACAAGCAAGCGACTGCAGAAAACTGCACTGGAAGTAATGCAATTGACCCAAGGAAGAAACGAAAGTTCACGGGAGTTCATCACTCGGTTCAATAATAAAGCAGTTGAAGTCCCCGAAGTTAGACCCCGAATTTTTTTATGATATTATTCAGTATGAATCGTGATAATTGTGATTTTTGCCTTACTTTAATTAATTTAAGCAAATCGTGATAATTAGGTGGTTCAGTTAATTGGGAACATTATGGATAATTATAGTTTAATTGTGGTTTAAATGAGCATTGAAGGATTTAAAGTGTTTTAGAGCAAGTTGAAGTGGGCTTGGGCTTAGTAGGAAGGGCCCATGCCCTTAGGGTTTAAAGGAGA